>VSWD01000008.1:30692033-31057663 GCA_033119305.1 Pinctada imbricata | reverse complement strand
TCATTGACTTCAACGTGTATATATGGCCACCTTAGGCCTCTTTTTTTCATTCGTCAATCTTTGAAACAACTGTACAAGACCTTTGACGGAGCAATGTGGCCCCCTTGGGCTTCTTGGGGGTTTTTTTTGTTTTGTTTGTCTTGTTTTTTTTTTAATTCGTCAATCTTTGAAACAACTGTACAAGACCTTTGACGGAGCAATGTGGCCCCCTTGGGCCTCTTGTTTTTTTTTTTGTTTTTTTTTTTGTTTCATTTGTTTTGCTTGTTTGTTTGTTTGCTTGTTTTTTTCTTTTTTGATTCGACAATCTTTGAAACAACTGTACAAGACTTTTGACTGAGTAATATGGCTCCCTTGGGCCTCTTGTTTTTTTTTTTTTTCATTTGTTTTGTTTGTTTGTTTGTCTTTTTCTTATTAAAATCCTTAATATTTGAAACAACTGTACAAGACCTTTGACGGAGCAATGTGGCCCCCTTGGGCATTTTTTTTTCTCGTTTGTTTGTCTGTTTCTTTTTGAATTCGTCAATCTTTGAAATAACTGTACAAGATCTTTGACGGTTTGTTTATCCAATGACATAGGCTAGTCCTTCGAAAGGGGGAGGTTGATAAGTTCCCCCCCCCCCCCCCCGACTTACATGTTACATACGTGTACATACCTGTTTTCACCTACCCTGTCTAGATCCGCCCTTGCAAAATAAGCAAACACAATTTATTGATTCATAATTTTATTCTCTACATACATGGTCAATGAAAGTCAAATAAAATACATTTTATGAAATTCTGTGTTGTTTACTCCTGAATACAAACCTGTAAATAGAATCGATCGATAAAGATTTATCATTCGGAACATGCTCGACATGTTGAGTCATATCATAGTCGCAAGATTTCATCCTTCTAAAGACTTTTGATGCAAACCTTTGTCAGTTCTGCAATAGCTCAGCGGTAGAGCGTCAGACTTCGAATCGGAGGGTCCGGGGTTCGATACCGGCCTCGGCCATTTTTACCCCTCATTTTTTTTTTCATTCGTAAGCAAACATAAAGTACAGTGCTTCAACATTGTTTTCATTTCAAAATTTATACGAGTATGTATTAGTTCAAAATGTTTTCTAACAGAATCAAGAAATATCGAATACATGTACCAGTTTGAAAACACTTGCTATATTGTCATGATTCATTGGAAAATCCCTCACATAATTAATATGCATGACCCAGGATGTGTTACAAATTTCATTGGTCAATTCAACCATGTGACCTGACATTACATGTACAAGATACGATGGGGCCTACCTTGGTGAAGGTACCTGGTTCGAGTCCAGCTGCGGCCAGTCATTTTCGCATTTTTTCAATTTCATTTCTGTTCTTAACAAGATGAAAATGAGAGGAATCCGTCTGCTATGTCCACAGGAACCTCCATCCTTCCATTTATTAAGGATTCCGATTTCCGTCGGAATCCTTTCTGTTATTGTATTGTCTTTTCTTTATTCTTATTATTCTTATTAAGGATTCCGACTTTTCCGTCGGAATCCTTTCTGTTATTGTATTGTCTTTTCTTTATTCTTATTATTATTCTTATTATTATTATTATTATTATTATTCTTACCCCCAAATCGTTCCAGTCACTGTACAAAAAAGTACAACTTCTTATGATAAAACGAAAAGGATCATGTGAAAGAGCATATAAAGATCTTGAGGTAAAAAAATTTTGTTGTCGAAAAGTTCACATATGCCCCCGCTAGAGGTCATCAAAGTTCAAATCTTTAAACTCTTATAACTCCTAAACTAACCGTACGATTTGAACGAAATTTGTTTTAAAATGTTCTTTGGGAAATTTGTAAACTTTTATACGCTTACATGCTCGATAAAATATTTACGGTTTTCGCGCTATTCCAAGGTGAAAATGGAACTTTAAATTGGCAAAGTGCCAATTTCTACAGTTTTGAGATTTTGAGTTTAAACTTGGATACTAGGTTACTTATAGGTAGTCATTTAATGTTGACCTACTTTCAAGGTCAAATTTTCATTCTCAAGGTCAAAACAAACTTTTGCCTGTAGAACAAAGACTATTTGACCTTCAGAGTTCAAACTTCATACATAATATCGTTAAACCAAGCTCTTTCACCTTGACCTTGACCCAAGGTCAAATTTTGATTCTCAAGGTCACAACAAACTTTTGCCTATAGAACAAAGACTTTTAGACCTGCAGAGTTCAAACTTCATACATAATATCATTAAACCAAGCTTTTTCACCTTGATCTTGACCCAAGGTCAAATTCTGATTCTCAAGGTCACAACAAACTTTTGCCTACAGAACAAAGACTATTTGACCTTAAGAGTTTAAACTTCATACAAATTATTGTTCAGTCATGCTCTTTCACTTTGACCTTAACCCAAGGTCAAATTCTCATTCTCAAGGTCACAGCAACTTTTCCCTACAAAACAAAGACTATTTGACCTTCAGAGTTCATACTTTATACATATCATGCTTGGGCCCAGCTCTTTCACCTTGACCTTGACCCAAGGTCAAATTCTGATTTTCAAGGTCACAGCAAACTTTAGTCTATAAAACAAAGACTGTTTGACCTTGACAGTTCAAACTTTACACAAATATTCCTTGCATCAAACTTTTTCATTATGACCTTGACCCAAGGTCATTTGTTTGATTTCAAGGTCACAACTGACTTTGGTTGATTAGATATTGAGCTTTGCTCAGATTAAGATCAGTCGTGATGAGAATAATCACAATACTTAGCTTTCATCCATGACATTGGTTAAAGTCCAAATAATCATTCTCAAGGTCTTAACAATTATTTACTCTTATAGAATTTACCCTTTTTGTCCTATACTATTTATTCTTCACACAAGTAGTCCTTCTTATTTGAACTTAACATAGTATAAGAAAGATAACTCTTTTATTCTTGTTCTCTGTTTCTTTTTTTTTCTTAGTAGTATTACATATCTGTACTTTCATGTTGTTGTAATTTTCTATTAATAGAAATTATTTCATTGCAAAATCATTGTGCAATTCTGTTTTGAGAAAGTAATTGTAAAGGATTTGATATTGATAGAGCATGGAGTTTAAAGCTTTCGTAAAGATGAAAGGTACTTAATTTTTTTTATTCTATTTTGTTGA
Organism: Pinctada imbricata; assembly: GCA_033119305.1. NCBI lineage: Eukaryota > Metazoa > Mollusca > Bivalvia > Pterioida > Pteriidae > Pinctada > Pinctada imbricata. The sequence continues at coordinate 31,054,536 of VSWD01000008.1, read as the reverse complement.
TAAATAAATAAGAGTCCCAAATTAGACATAAGCTCTTATGACCCATTTGCTGAAGTGAATAAATGTACTTAAGCAACTATTCTTTTTTCCATCTTCTTTATTCGGATTTTAACACTTCAGTTCCGAGGAAGGTCTAAGAAAGGAGGAATCCGTCTGTTGCTTGCAACAGTAGCCATCTAGTTATTATTATTATTCTTACCCCCAAACCGTTCCGGACACTTTACAAAAAAGTACAACATCATATGAAAAAACGGAAAGTACCATGTGAAAGACCATATGAAGATCTTGAATGAAATTTTTTTTCTTGTCAAATGGTTCACATATGCCCCCGCTGGAGGTCATCAAAAGTCAAATCTTTAAACTCTTATAACTCTTAAACTAACCGTACGATTTGAACGAAATTTGTTTTATATTGTTCTTTGGGAAATTTGCAAACTTTTATACGCTTACATGCTCGATAAAATATTTACGGTTTTCGTGCTATTTTGAGTTGAAAATGGAACTTTAAATTGGCACAGTGCCAATTTCGACAGTTTTTGAGATTTTGAGTTGAAACTTGGATGGTAGGCTACTAATAGGTAGTCATTGATGATGACCTAGTTTCAAGGTCACATTATGATTCTCAAGGTCACAACAAACTTTTGCCTATAGAACAAAGACTATTTGACCTTGACAGTTCAAACTTCATAAATACAATCATTGATCCAAGCCCTTTCACCTTGACCTTGGCCCAAGGTCAAATTTTGATTCTCAAGGTCACAACAAACTTTTGCCTATAGAACAAAGACCATTTGACCTTGAGAGTTCAAACTTGGCGCAAACATTCCTTGCATCAAGTCCTTTCACCTTGACCTTGACCCAAGGTCATTTGTTCGATTTCAAGGTTACAACAGACTTGTCGATAAAACATTGAGCTTTGATTAGATTAAGAGGACTCTTGATGAGAATAAATTCAAATCCTTATCTTTTATCAATGACCTTGGTTAAAGGCCAAATTAACTTTTTCAAGGTCATAACAAACGTTTACTCTTGTAGAATTAACAGGGTTTTGTCCTTAACTATTTATTCTTCACACAAGTAGTACTTCTTATTTGAACTTACATTGTAAGATAGATAACTCTTTTATTCTTGTTCTCTGTTTCTTTCATTTTTATTCTTAGTAGCATAACAGATCAGTAGTTTCATGTTGTTGTCATTTTCTATTAATAGAAATTATCTCATTGCGAAATCATTGTGCAATTCTGTTTTGAGAAAGTAATTGTAAAGGATTTGATTTTGATAGAGCATGGAGTTTATATCTTTCGTAAACATGAAAGGTATTTATTATTTTTTCCTTCTATTTTGTTCATAAACAAATAAGAGTCCCAAATTAGACATAAGCTCTTTTGACTCATTTACTGAAGTGAATAAGATACTTTAGCGACTATTCTTTTTTCCATCTTCTTTATTCGGATTTTAACACTTCAATTCCGAGGAAGGTCTAATAAAGGAGGAATCCGTCTGTTGCTTGCAACAGTAGCCATCTAGTTATTATTATTATTATTATTATTATTATTCTTACCCCCAAGTCAATCCAGAGACGTTACAACAAAGTACCGCATCATATGATAAAATAGAAAGTATCATATGAAAGAGCAAATAAAGATCTTCATTTAAATTTTTTTTCTTGTCGAAAAATTTACATATGCCCCCGCTAGAGGTCATCAAAGGTAAAATCTTTAAAACCTTATAACTCCTAAACTAACCGTGCGATTTGAATGAAATTTGTTTTATATTGTTCTTTGGGAAATTTGCAAACTTTTATACGCTTACATGCTCGATAAAATATTTACGGTTTTCTTGCTATTTTGAGTTGAAAATGGAACTTTAAATTGGCACAGTGCCAATTTCTACAGTTTTTGAGATTTTGAGTTGAAACTTGGATGGTAGGTTACTTATAGGTAGTCATTGATGATGACCTAGTTTCAAGGTCAAATTATGATTCTCAAGGTCACAACAAACTTTTGCCGATAGAACAAAGACTATTTGACATTGACAGTTCAAACTTCATAAATACAATCATTGATCCAAGCCCTTTCACTTTGACCTTGACCCAAGGTCAAATTCTCATTCTCAAGGTCACAACAAAAGTTTCCCTATAGAACAAAGACCATTTGACCTTGAGAGTTCAAACTTGGCGCAAATATTCCTTGCATCAAGTCTTTTCACCTTGACCTTGACCCAAGGTCATTTGTTCGATTTCAAGGTCACAACAGACTTTTGTTGATAGAATATTGAGCTTTGAATAGATGAAAAGGAATCTTTATGAGAATAAACTAAAGTGCTTATCTTTCATCCATGACCTTGGTTTAAGGTCAAATCAACTTTTTCAAGGTCATAAAAAAACATTTACTCTCTTAGGATTGATAGGATTTTGTTCTTAAATATTTATTCTTCACACAAGTAGTACTTCTTATTTAAACTTTACATAGTAAGATAGATAACTCTTTTATTCTTGTTCTCTGTTTCCTTTTTTTTATCTTAGTAGCATTTCTTGTCTGTACTTTCATGCTGTTGTCATTCTCTATTTATAGAAATTTTCTCATTGCTAATTCATTGTGCAATTCTTTTTGGGATAGCAATTTAAAAGGATTCAAAATGGATAGAATAGATCTAGGAGTTTAAAGCCTTCCTAAACTTGAAAGGTATTTATCATATTTTTCTTCTTTTTTGTCAATAAATAGATAAGAGTCCCAAGTTAGACTTAAGCTCTTTTGACTCATTATCTGAAGTGAATAAGGTACGAAAGCAACTATTATTGTTTCATCTTTTTTATTCGGATTTTAACACTTCAGTTCCGAGGAAGGTCTAATAAAGGAGGAATCCGTCTGTTGCTTGCAACAGTAGCCATCTAGTTATTATTATTATTCTTACCCCCAAGCCATTCCAGAGACATTACAACAAAGTACCGCATTATAGGATAAAATGGAAAGCGTCATGAGAAAGAGCAAATAAAGATCTTCATTTAAATTTTTTTTCTTGTCGAAAAGTCCATATATGCCCCCGCTAGAGGTCATCAAAGGCCAAATCTTTATAACCTTATAACTCCTAAACTAACCGTACGATTTGAACGAAATTTGTTTTAAATTGTTCTTTGGGAAATTTGCAAACTTTTATACGCTTACATGCTCGATAAAATATTTACGGTTTTCGTGCTATTTTGAGTTAAAAATGGAACTTTAAATTGGCACAGTGCCAATTTCTACAGTTTTAGAGATTTTGAGTTGAAACTTGGATGGTAGGTTACTAAGAGGTAGTCAATGATCATGACCTAGTTTCAAGGTCACATCATGATTCTCAAGGTCACAACAAACTTTTGCCTGTAGAACAAAGACTATTTGACCTTGACAGTTCAAACTTCATAAATACAATCATTGAGCCAAGCCCTTTCACCTTGACCTTGGCCCAAGGTCAAATTTTCATTCTCAAGGTCACAACAAACTTTTGCCTATAGAACAAAGACCATTTGACCTTGAGAGTTCAAACTTGGCGCAAATATTCCTTGCATCAAGTCCTTTCACCTTGACCTTGACCCAAGGTCATTTGTTCGATTTCAAGGTCACAACAGACTTTTGTCGATAAAATATTAAGCTTTGATTAGATTAAGAGGACTCTTGATGAGAATAATTTCAAATGCTTATCTTTTATCCATGACCTTGGTTAAAGGTCAAATTAACTTTTTCAAGGTCATAACAAACATTTATTTTTGTAGAATCCTTAGGATTTTGTCCTTAACTATTTATTCTTCACACAAGTATTACTTCTTATTTGAACTTTACATAGTAAGATAGATAACTCTTTTATTCTTGTTCTCTGTTTCTTTCTTTTTTATTCTTAGTAGCATTACATATCAGTAGTTTCATGTTGTTGTCATATTCTATTAATAGAAATTATCTCATTGCAAAACCATTGTGCAATTCTTTTTGAGAAAGTCATTGTAAAGGATTAGATATTGATTGAGCATGGAGTTTAAAGCTTTCGTAAATATGAAAGGTATTTATTATTTTTTCTTCTATTTTGTTGATAAATAAATAAGAGTCCCAAATTAGACATAAGCTCTTTTGACTCATTTGATGAAGTTAATATGGTACTAAAGCAACTATTCTTTTTTCCATCTTCTTTATTCGGATTTTAGCACTTCAGTTCAGAGGAAGGTCTAATAAAGGAGGAATCCGTCTGTTGCTTGCAACAGTAGCCATCTAGTTTTTTTTCTCTGATTTAAAGTTAAAGTCGTAAAAAATGTAGATACAAAGACATTGTAACTGAATATCAAATAAGATACATCTGTAAAAAGCAAACCTGTATGTAATGATGTGGCATCTTATAATTAGGTCAAAATCAGTCTTTCAATTGCATAAATAAACAAATAGATCAAGATGTATTTTCGAGAAACACTAACACCAGGTACTGAACAGCAAAGATATTAATTCGGTCAATTATGGTTTGAAACTTTTGAAAGTAAGTCAAATATCATGGTCATACAATCAAACAATTACATTCCGTAACAGAAAGATCCTGTTCTGAGGAATAAAAATTTGAATTAGAAAAGTCCTTTCACTTTCCGCTAAAAAGTTCAAATAACCAAGCTTTAAGTTTTTGTTTTATTTTTCAAATTAGGTCATATGCAAAGGTCAAGATCACAAGGTCAAAATTTTGGTATGTAAGGAAACTACCACTAGGAATAGTACTTATACATGTAGATCAAGGTCAAGGTCAACATTTTGAAACCAATGCAAAGGTCTGAAAAAATTAAATGTAAAAAAGTATTGGAGCTCTGTGGCTAAATGATTTTAAAATCAATGGCAAATGTTAATTAATAATTCTCTGCAAACAAACAGACAGGCCCAAAATTATATACTCCTGAATTCTAAGTGACTCAGACATAAAAAAAATGCTACAAGAATTTCTCCCTGAGAATATGTATGATATTTTCCAAAATATCTGTATAGAATAGGGAATATACAAACACCATAGAAAAATATAGAAAACATGACTCTATGAGATAGATCATTTTTCAAATCCAGCTAAAAAAATGTATTGCCAGGTAAAATCTTGTAAAGTATTCGAAGAACATGTGTGTTACTTTGACCTGGTCTATACATTTTTATCATAAAGATTACCAAGTTTCAGTGTATACTTTATAATGCTTAAAGAACAAAATAAAAAAATTGAAAAATGAAAAAAAAAATGTTTCAGTGATAATCCTACAATCAAAGCACTTTTAATCTACCGTCAAACTTGTGATAGATGGTACAGCTTTCGGAAAACCCAAACATGGCTGCTTAAGACAGGTGCATAATAGAGAACCATAAATGATCATTCTATCTAAGGTACAACTACATTGTATTTCCATCTCTTAATGAACAAATACAGCGATATCTTTAAGATTATGCATATCGATTATAAAAATAAATTGAAATTGATATTTTTACAAGTAAATATCCATTACTAAAACACACAAATTTACTTTTTCTGTTAAAAATGGCTGTAGAAAACAGTTCAAAGAAGCAATTTCCGTCAGAATTTTGTTGACCCCTGGCCGCGTCACGAGAGTGGCCATTAATTTAGGTACTTTTATATTGCAAATCGTGTTGGGGGGGGGGGGGGAGTAAAAAGTGACCGTTAACAGGGAGTGACCATAGAAAACGAGTGACCACAAGGGCAGGTATGACTGTAAATGGACAGACTGAAGCATTTTTTTAAACCAAGTGATCATGAATTTTCAAATTATCAAATTATGCTAAAGATGTAAGTGACAAATATAAATATCATAAATGAATCAAAACATCGTCAATGATATCTTAGGATATGTTTGATTATCTTTTAAAAATGCTGATTTTGATTTTTGAAACATTCATCTACTCATCTAGGACATAATTTATTCATTGTTATGTTTTTAAAAAGGTGCCATAATAAGATAGTTTATGTAATTAATATATATATCTTTACATAATAACTTAGTTTATGTAATTAATATATATATATCTTTACATACAATATTTCAGTGGAAAAGACCTAAAGGGCAGAATTTAACACAGATCATCATGAATTTCATGCACTTAACCAGGGATTTCAATCAGGGGTGGCACCCAGCGAAAAATTGTTGTTTCAGACAGCTTTGATCGCCGGTTCATATTTTCTCTGATGGTTTGTTTTCTCAAATAAAGATCACAAATCTGAAAAGGATCAAGAATGACAATTTTCACGAGCAGAGACCCTGAAAAACGGAATACCTGAGACAAAATTCAAGGTTTCTGGTAAACTATGAGATGGAAAATAATAATGCCCGATACATGTATCTAATAGCATAATCAAGTTGATTTAGTATACTTATGGCATAGCTCCTAGGCTAAGATTCAGCAAATTTATAATTTACTGCTAAAATTAAGAAGTTCACCTACAATATGCAAGATCGCAACTACAGTGCGTGCAACATGTTCGTTCTGATTTTCATTTAGTCTCCAACCAAACCATTGTTCAAAACTTGGGCACCTTTTCTGCCCAAGTAAATTGATGACGTCAAGACAATTGAGAACAATCAGAAAGTGCGCGAAAACATCCGTACAACTTTTGTTAGATGTATTTGCGATCTTCCGTATTTTCATGGAGATTATTCTGCTATGATTCATCAGGGGATATGATCACCAGGCTCTCTTTGGCTCTTGTAGCTAAATTCACCACAAACTTGTCTAGATCTGCATGATTCTCATTCACGTGTGGATTCACGCCTATAATTGCCGGTTTCTCTAATCCACTGAATTGTTTCACTGTTTCCACAGTCATGTGACATCCGACACCCTTCTCCTTCTCAAATCTGATCACATCAGTTTCCAAATCTTTCTTTTCTTTGGTTTTACTTACTAAAATGGCTAAATCATTCACATCAACTCCACTGTCCAAAAGCTGGGACAGTTTTTCAAACAGCTTCATCTTAATCTGACTATTATTACATTTCACAATGTCAACATTTCTACCGGTTTTGTAGGTATGACCCAGTTTTGGGTCACTCTCGACTTTCCGGAGAATTTCTTCATTCTTATTTTCCTGTCTTGTCTCTCCAACATGCACAGCATTTGTTTCCGAGGGCTGCATGAACTGAAGAGCATAATCAAAAATTTCCTTCGAATTTCTCGTAACTTCGCTCATCATAAAGTTATTTTTGCCAATGACTGACGGCAAACCTGCACTAAACTTGTGAACTTTCTGTGCGTAGTCCATGAAAACCCAAAAATAGCCTTCTCGCACAGACCTTAGCCTCTTATTGCCATTTGTATTTCTGTCCAGCATTTTCTGTATTTCACCATACCAATCTCCGTCCCTGTCCTTGAAGTTCTGAGCATCGTCTACTACAACATTCTGAACATTCTGAAACAGCACCGCGTTCTCTCTATCACACTCCTGAATCTGCTCTAAAAATTTCCTTCTGTCCAACACCTTGCAAATTTCAAAAGACCTGAAAAATCCCATTGAAATGTATAATTGCAAGAAATCAATTTAAGTCAATAAGACAGAAACTGCTTATGAACCATGTAGGTTATATGTACATTATACCATATATCCCGTAATTTTGGCATCAGGAAAATTTAGCGAAAATGACCTTAAAAAGGTGTGTCTTTTTTTTTTGCGGAGTCTAATTTTTCGCTAATCTATTAACAAGATCAAGATTTAAGATCTAAGTCTTCTTTTCACTATGTCCATTTTTTGTGTCGCCTGCGAAGCATAGCGACACTTAGGGATCACTTTGTCCGTTGTCCGTCTGTCCGTCCGTCCGTCCGTCTGTCTGTCTGTCTGTCACACTTTGGGTGTCACAGCCCATAACTTTTGATTGGTAGGTGATAGGGCTTTGATATTTCACATGTGTATTCCTTGTGACAAGACCTTCCTACACATACAATATTTTTGACCTAGTGACCTTGACCTACATTTTTGACCTACTTTTCAAAAAAATTAAGAATGGATATATCTTTTGATTGGTAGGTGATATGGCTTTGATATTTCACATGTGCAATCCTTGTGGCAAGACCTTTGTACACAAACCATTATTTTTGACCTTGTGACCTTGACCTAGATATTTGACCTACTTTTGAAAAAAGATAAGATTCGCTATATCTTTTGATTGGTAAGTGATAGGGCTTTGATATTTCACATATGTATTCCTTGTGACAAGACCTTCCTACATATACAATAACTTTTGACCTAGTGACCTTGACCTACATATTTGACCTACTTTTAAAAAATTAAGAATGGATATATCTTTTATTGGTAAGTGTTAGGACTTTGATATTTCACATGTGCAATCCTTGTGGCAAGACCTTTCTACACATACCATAATCTTTGACCTTGTGACCTTGACCTAGATATTTGACCTACTTTTGAAAAAAAGATAAGATTCGCTCTATCTTTTGATTGGTAAGTGATAGGGCTTCGATATTTCACATGTGTATTCCTTCTGACAAGACCTTTCTACACAGACCATTAAATTTGACCTTTTGACCTTGATCTAGATATTTGACCTACTTTTCAAGAAAAGTAATATTGGCTATTTCTTTTGATTGGTAGGTGATAGGGCTTTGATATTTCACATGCATTTTCCTTGTAACAATGCCATTCTACACATACCATTATTTTTTTACCTTGACCTACATATTTGACCTACTTTTCCAAAAAATTAAGAATGGATATATCTTTTGATTGGTAAGTGATAGGGCTTTGGTATTTCACATATGTATTCCTTGTGACAAGACCTTTCTACACAGACCATAAAATTTGACCTTTTGACCTTGATCTAGATATTTGACCTAGACCTACTTTTCAAGAATTTTGATCCACTTTCTAGAAAAATAATCAAACCGCTTCGCAGGCGACACAAGCATTCCTTGGATTGCTATTTTTTAGATTTGATGACGCTCACATTTAACTTAGCGAAAAATTAGACGCACGCAAAAAATTCCCGACATATGGTAGTGACTGATTTAGAATCTGACCTAATTAACTGAGCAACATACTTCAGAAATTGTAAAAATTTCATCCACCTTATAGTAATAGTTGCAATTTGTGGAAAGCCATTTTGAACAACTTTTACTAATCAAATTTATGATCTATTAGTATCAAAATCACAAGTTTTCTTTCATTCTTGAAAGACTCTGGCTATCTGAAATGACAAAGGACTTACCATTACATGTACCAATTAATTCTAGATCCTATACACATCTATTAATGTAATTTCTTCAATTAGTCATATGAATGATAAACATTCCTACCTTACATATGAGCAGAGCATCTCATTCTCTGCCAAGTACAAGATGTTTTCTTTATTGCAACCTCGTCTCTTCAACTCCTGTATGAACTGTACAGCTGCCACTGTTTTTCCACCTCCTGGAGGACTGTGTACCCATAATTCCCTGGTAAATTGCTGTGTCCATAGCAACTCAAACTGGTCACAAGTCAATAAAAAGAAATAAACATCTGATGAGAGAATTGCTTCCCTTCTATTGTTAGCAAGCGTTGTAAAATCAACAGGAGTATATGCTGATATGGAAATCACCATGGCCTCTATCAGATTATCAAGCTTTGATAAAGTTACGTAAAAATGTGACGGATAAAAATATTCTGTGAGTGACTGCTTGAATTCTTCATGATTATGACTGTACATACAGATCAAATGACAAACGATCCCAAATTTGTCTGTACATCCGCCCAAAGATACAAATTTAAATTTGATTGATGCAGCGACAGATTGTGAATGTTGATGGACATGCGGCTCGTCAGACTTTGCGAAAGTCAGTAAATGGCATCCATGACTTTCACTCAGGATGAGAACGTCACAAATTACTTCCTCAGGCCTTTGTAACGCTATCGCAAGTCCCCAGCAATTAACGAATATGCACAAATGTTTACCAGTGTTGAACTCTCCGAGGATTTCATATATAAATCTACGATCATCCATACTGGCATAAGTCTCCAAGAAGTGCTGTGGTTGTGGTTTGTTAACAACATTTTCTGAAAATATTAAGAAGTTAAGGAACTTGATAAGAGGAATGCTTTTGAATATAATAGTAATATTTTACATGCAAAATTGAAAATATTTAGTTTCATAAAAGTCACTAATTTTTTTTTTTTTGAGATCTGAGACTAGCTTAACTTATGTCTATTCACATACACTTTTTTTATAGAAAAGAAACTCTGTCTAACCTAAATTTCATAAAAATATTTATTTAGTAGATTCAAAATATTTCTTCCAGAGGGAAGGGATGATACAAATAAAAACACAAACACTCATATACACAAATTTTTAGCCCCTTGACCTTTATCAAGTGTAAAAATCAAGATCGTCGCTTTTACACTTGATAAAGGCCAAGGGGCTAAAAATTTGTGTATTTGAGTGTTTGTGTTTTTATTTATATTTTGTTCATAATGAATGAAAATTAAATTATATACAGATGCATTCCCTTATAATATGATATTGGCCTAATGTATCAACACAAACCTCTGAGTAATTTGGCCTTTATACCCTGTATGGTATGCTTTAATGTGAAGACTAAAGGAGCTTGGGGTACTGATATGGGCAGACGTACAAATCTGTTATGTAATTCTGGCTTATCTGTAGAATAAAGGAAAATGTCTTATAAGTAAGTATGTTTAGTACTCAGCTATAAATAAAGCATTCATTTTAGCACATTAACCAATTTTTGAAGGAAATGACAGCCAAAATCATTATTTGTTTATACTAATTCTTTGGAGTATTGGAATCAGCTGGGTAAGCCTAGCCCTTTCATGACAACTCTCATGCCCTGTTCAGATGTTTTTACGCACATAATTCATTTTAAATTGGATTAACATTGCCTTCACACAACAAATTATAATGCGCATTAATTTTTTGTGCAGTGATACAAGTTGGAATGACCCTATCAAAAAAGAAATACATTTATAGTTTATACTAATATAATTCATTTTTTTTCAATGAAGACTGCAAGTACATGTATCTTCAAACCCATATATATAATATAAGAATACATTTTCCTTGATCTTACCCCTGAAAGAATTCAACATAGACAGTTTCCATTGGTGAAACACCCAGCTTTGTACATTGCCTTCCTCATTGATAAAGTAGCTGTCGGGACATGCAGTAAAAACGCCACCAGGAAACTTACAGACGGACACCACCACCACAACTCTGTGCTTCTGCTGTAAAATATAGAGTGAAAATATTTTAATCTCCGTTACGGATTAAGATGTTGATTTTGAAAAAAAAAATGTCTCCCTTCTTCTAATCCACAATAAACCTTTTCAAAGTAACCTTGGCTTTTGTCACATGGCCTTGAATTGAACTTTTAAAAATGTTATGAAACCTTTGGGTCAATGATCATATAGCCTATGATATAGGTACTTAAAGATCAATGTGATAGGGTTAATTGTTTTTAAAAAGATAATAGTGAGAACATGATTTGCTGATACTTTTTCCTCATCAAAGTACAAAAATATGGTGACCTTCCAGCTTTGTCACACAGGTGTCAATTCTGAGGTCATAAAGGGACTGTCATAAATAATGTCTAGGCTATTGAAATCAAGTTTACTTTTCTTGAAACAGACAACTTCAGATTGGGAGAAAATTATACCATTTTCTATTGGGAATATGTTCAAATCCTGACCCAAAATTATCCGACTGATCAAACTCATAGACTATACAAAACAGAAAGTCTACACGTTAATTGCTAGCTTACCTTTTTCTTTGGGCAATTTTCTACAGGATAAAAGTTGATGTCCCAATGAACTCCCTTTATAGCTTTGAATCTGGCATCACCCCATATAACTATGTTCATTCTGTTCTGCACCAATGCCACTACAAACATGAACTTAAATAATGATTGATAAGAATATGAATGCAGAAATATCATAATTCTGGGAACATTTACAGAAAATAAGGATTTGAAAGCCATGGAGAGATATCTTCTAGAATAGACAAGATGTATTTGTGAAATACTAGGCCATCTTTAATAGCTCCCTTTTGCTTAAGAAGATTAAGTCACACTCCAGAGAAGGTCAGGGTCATTGGTTCAAAAGTCAGGTCTTGCTACAAGTGAAATGAGGAAGCCAAACTTAATTTTAGAAAGTTTGCGCAAAGTTCAAGTTTCAGCCAGATAGACAGACTGACACACAGACAAATAAACAGACAGAATCAAATCAATTTGTGCTTTGATCTTCAATACATAGGCAAAAATATATAGGGAGTGTGCACCTTAGAATAATTGTATGTCATTATTGACAGATTGACCTTGGAAATGACCCTGACCTTCATAATAGAACAAGTGATGAGGATTTAAATTTCAAAATGTACAGTTATATTCCTTGTTTTGTATTGTTATTTGTTTTTCTTGTTTTTATGTCAAGGTCATTGGTTAAGGTCATCTCACCACTGACACATTTTGGGAAATCATTTTATCAATCGATGTTTGTTAAAAGTTATGAGTATCACCTACACATACATGTACAAACAAGTAATCGATGGTGGCCAGTAGGTAATCTAGTTTGAGATTCGTGCACACATCTACATTTGTATTTACTATGCTGTTTTTTGGAAGTAAAAAAACAGCATAGTAATTAAATAGACGCTTGCATGAATCTCAAACGAGATTAGGCAGTAGGTAGATGAACGGAATTGACATGAAAGCTATTTAGCTATAGTTACGCTTCAATATATGAAATATGATATCAATACACAAAATGTACCAGCTCTTTGTTGATCTAACGGGTTGAGTTGTTCTCCATAAACCGCAGCTCTGTCGTCCTCTATCCCAAAGAATATGTGTCCGCCCTCATGATTGGCAAACGCTGACACATACTTAGAAACCATGTGTGACATCCGGTCCGGAAGCATTAGGGAATCAGGGTTATTAGGTGTGCTCAGTTGTTTGAACTGGATCTGTTTTGTCTCCTGCTTCATCTGCTCGCAAGTTTTGCCGTAAAAGAAATGTTCAGGTATGGGCGGAAGGTCTGCTAGTGAACAACACCGCCCCTCTTTCCGTAACAATTTGATGACGGAATGATACGAAACTTCATGTGTAGCGGTATCAGTTGGAAGACGTGCATGATAATCGATTGTACAAATGTGCTCGGCTGATTTTACAAAAAGATACAAATCTGGGTCGTCAAAATTTCCGACCATGTCGAAATAATTACAAATATCGTCCCCTGAAATGATGTCAGCAAATTTATTTTCCATGCCACTCCACCATAAATCTAAATCTTTGGATTTTACGCCATGGTTATAATCCAAGCTCTTCATGTGAAGAATCCCTCCACCACTGTTCAGCAGGGCGCAGACATATTTCAGGACTACGTCGTTCCCACACTCCTTTATTCCCTTGGTGATGCGGACAGAGCATTGTAGTATGGACTCCCCATACCTATGGAGCTTTCTGGTTCTAAAAAAGATTTCAGAAAAGTTCAAACAGGTGTAATACATGTTTCATGAAAAATTCAGCATTATAGCTGCTGAATTGTAATATAACTGTCACATGGCATGTAATAGACATGTATGGATCAAACACTTCAGCTGCCTTATGACAACCATAGTCATATCATTAAAGGGTTGTGATATAACATGAAGCTATCTTTCTATACCGTTAAGATATTTCACTGCACTACTGCTGTGGAAATTTTCTATATCACTAAGATAATTTCTTATAATATAAAGAAATATTGATATAACATAGAGCTCACTTTTCATACTATTCTGTCAACTCACTATTCTATTATCTCATTTTGCTATATCACTAAGGTATTTTATTATACTGTTCAGACATCTTGACATAACATGGAGCTAACTTTTTACACTGTTATGTCACCCTGGTGTCATAAGGCAGCTGTGGCGTTCCACAGACATGAGTGATTCTTGGCATAAACAATATTCTGATTGAACTCCTCTTACATGTACATGTTCTTACTACATTCAGAGTGATTACTCACATATCACAAGCAGAAAGGGCTGAAGTTCCACTTGATGTCCTCTTCCTCTTGATTCCAAGAACTTCATCTATAAAGTACACAAATATATATGATAAATGTAAGTAATGTAGTGCAGTCTTATGAAATTGATTGAGGAATATATATATATATAATTGCGGAAAAACTTACTTGAATATTAAAATACATCTAATACATGTACTTACATTACATACGCCTAGCTATTACATGCCTATTAGGCAAAGGGACTCATACTCCCCAAGATATAATTTCATAATCGTATTCTAACTATGAGTTCTCAAATTTCAGAAAATAGCAAATGAAAAATTCTTATCAAATAGAAAAATGTTTTAAATAAATTCCAAAAAGACTAGGTATGAGATTCAATGCTTGTCTAAGGCATTATGCACAAGGTAAGAATTTTGTAAGACGTACTAAATATTGTGGATCTCGGGTTACTGAACATGAGCTCACTTCAGCCAGCAGAGCACAGATTTTTTTATTTTTGCATTGTCCAATCCTTTGACATAGTCATTTTTTTTACTGGGGCCCATATTGTTTTGTTTGTGATGTGAATTCTTATGCAAAATGTAGTGAGAAAGCTTTTCATTTTTTCAACCACTGTGCATCTCAAGACACCTCTGTCAGTCTGTGGGTCTAGATAAAAGAGAGGGTTGTGTACAAATAATCCGGATGACCATACTTTTTGCTATAAATGAAACAGATGGTCATCCAAAGTCAGTTCAGGGTGAAAATTTGTCTTCTTCTGTTTCATGTGTTGTGTCATGTGTTGTGTCATGAGTTGTTTCATGTCATGTTTCATATGTTGTTTCATGTGTTGTTTCATATGTTGTTTCATGTGTTGTTTCAAGTGTTGTTTCATATGCTGTTTCATGTGCTGTTTCATGTGCTGTTTCATATGTTGTTTCATGAGTTGTTTGATGTATTGTTTCATATGTTGTTTCATGTGCTGTTACATGTGTTGTTTCATGTGTTGTTTCATGTGCTGTTTCATGTGCTGTTTCATATTGTTGTTTCATGTGCTGTTTCATGTGTTGTTTCAAGTGTTGTTTTGTGTGTTGTTTCATGTGCTTTTTCATGTGTTGTTTCATGTGTTGTTTCATGTATTATTTCATATGTTGTTTCATTTGTTGTTTCATGTGTTGTTTCATGAGTTGTTTCATATGTTGTTTCATGTGCTGCTTCATATGTTGTTTCATATGTTGTTTCATGTGTTGTTTCATGTGCTGTTTCATGTGTTGTTTCGAGTGTTGTTTTGTGTGTTGTTTCATGTGTTGTTTCATGTATTATTTCATATGTTGTTTCATGTGTTGTTTCATGTATTATTTCATATGTTGTTTCATGAGTTGTTTCATGTCATGTTTCATATGTTGTTTCATGTGCTGTTTCATGTGTTGTTTCATGAGTTGTTTTATGTGTTGTTTCATGCGTTGTCTTACATGTTTCTATGGTGTCCTCGTTTGATTTGTTAGTCCTCTTTGTGTCCAGCTATTTGTGTGGTTGTTTTTTGTGGTGCCTGTTGTTTGTTGGTGTGTGTTGGTATGTGTTCCACTGTGATAACTGCCATGTGGTCCAGTGGGAGATTTTTTTCCTAACTCTACTTGGTTTTAAAGTAGATAAAGAATTGTTAATTTATATTTCCATGAATTTTTGTCTGAAATAACTCGAGTGTTGATGTAATAGTGACAGTAGATGTGTTGTCTGCTTAAAGTCTACCTGTTACCAAGACTTTGCAAATGGAGGTGACCTTGACCTAAGTTGAACTATGTGTCGCATCATAATTGACTCTCCCTGCAGTGTTTTATAGATGTGTCATTATCACCTCAACTAAATCCTTAATGCAAAAATGTGACTACCAGACGATATAGACTGATGTACAATCATCGTAAGATCCCAGAGAAAGTGATCCTTACATAATACACAATATGCCAATGACTGTGCTTTGTAAACAAACAAAATTGGTTCAAAACCAAAACCATATTTTACCTTGCTGCATAGAAGTTTCAGTTGACATAATTATCACTTGAAACAGATAATTGGATCAAGCCATGTGTATTTTGAACACCTCCAAACTACCTGAAGAAATAGAAAGAAAAAATATATATCTCAAATACATGTAGCACTTGACGATGTCACAATTACCGAATTGTCAGAATTAAACAATCATGAATGGGAATCAACTCTGTTTATCAAAAATACCAAATTGAGTCCTTGAGATCTCTCATCTATAAATTTACCAAAAAATTCTTGTCACCTAACTTTCTCAATGACCACAGTCACAATTTCAACTAGAGATGGCTGAAATGGCTGCATTTTTCAAAAGACCATCAAATTTTGTACGTCCATTGCTTATGTAGTAGAATAGGAAAAGATGTGCACAGACTATACTCTAATCATTGAGCACAGAGTCGTTTTATTAAGCTGCCGTTGACTGTTGCACTGAAGTTCTAACCATGCAGGTAAGGGGTGTTGCCTAGGTAAGTAGCAACACGAGTCAACCACAGCATGAATAAATGATAAAACGGTCTTGTGCCAGAATCCCAAAAGGGATTAACTATAAGCCTTTTTCACATCACTGCGGTCCAGTTGTTTTGGACAGCAAAATAAGTACTTTTCCCGCAATATGACGTCAAAGACAATCAATTTTTAACTGTGACGTAACGAGAGTTGGTACTTGCCGTCCGCAAACTGCTAGTAACGAAGCCCTCCAAATTACAGCTGCAACGGAAAACCAATATTTTTCTGGCATCTTTGACACACCAAATGTTAGTTACAGTGGCAAAAGAGAGTCGTGACTAACCAAATGTCACGTACATGTACTTCTCCGTTGCAACCTCCTACTCCCCCTCCCCTCATACACATCATGGATCAATTTACAAATTGAGAACTTCTCATCTACAGTCACTATAGCCAGTATCTGTGCTTACATCATGACTTGCACTGCTACTTATTCTACATCATCATCATGCGTGTATCATGCCCATGTCATTGTTGGTCACAAAAATAAACACTTGAATTCAAGTTTCAAGAAAACTTTTCTGTACTGTACTGTAAAGCTAAAGCACATTGCTAAAGGTAATGTCAAAATTTGTTATTTCGACCGTTTAATTGTTAATTCTTTTGAATTTAAGTTAAACCATCACTCCACACCACCAACCTCACAACCTTGGTGGACATCGCAAAACTAGAAACAAAAGCTGAAATTTAAAATTTAGATTTGTGACGGATTGGATGATCCGGTTTTCTAAGAAGTCTTTGGAAGAAGATATTTGGTTGTAATGTTACAAATATTTGACAGAAAATAAACCTTCTGAATCCGTTCTGTATGGATATCTCGATCCGCCAGCGGCATAGCTGAGGGGGTGGGCAGGGTGAAAGGGAGGGGGAGGAAGGGGCAGTAGGAGGGAGAAAGGGGAGGGAGGAGGGGGGAAGGGAAGAAGGGGCGGGAGGGGGAGGAAAGGGGACGGGAGGAGGGAGGAAAGGGGACAGGGGCGGGAGGAGGGAGAAGGGAGAAGGGGTGGGAGGGGGAAGGTAAGGGAAGTGTGAAAAGGAGGGGGAGGGAGGAGTGGGCGGGAGGGGGATGTAAGGGGTTGGGAGGGGGAGAGAGGTACCCCCTGTCCGCCCCCCCCCCCCACAGGGATGTACTGTAGCTTGGTCACACACCCTTTGTGCTAATTAAGGCCAAGCTATGACACCTCGTCCCTGTGCTCGAAACATAATTAGATTTTATAAAAATAGCAAAATAATGAATAGTTTTGTCAGCCTATCGGTCTATCTTGTAAATGCATTTAAAAACGATACTCGCAATCAATCAATCAATCAATCAATCAATCAATCAATCAATCAATCAATCAATCAATCAATCAATCAATCAATCAATCAATCAATCAATCAATCAATCAATCAATCAATCAATCAATCAATCAATCAATCAATCAATCAATCAATCAATCAATCAATCAATCAATCAATCCATCTATCCATCCATCCATCCATCAATCAATCAAACTAGATTTCAATAGATTATTTTCCTGTAGATGCACTGATAAGGCGGACAGACACCAGACATCACAAAAATTGGCAATATTTTCATTGTGACGTCATGATAGCATAACACATCAAGGTGCTTCAAGACAGTGCGATCAGATGTGACGTCACATATTGAAAATTCTGCCAAATGATTTGATGTCTGTACCTGGTCTCACCTCTAGCTTGCTAGGGGTCCGTCGATGCTCCATTTGGTGCTCTATTGTGAGTGCTGTAACTCATATATTTAAAACGGTCATAGATATTTTCTGGAAAATGGACTACTGGATTGCTTAACTTGGTGTATTGAATGTTTTGCATGATTTACAGTGACAATGCAAGTCTTATGATCATAGGTCTACTTTTTATCTCCTTTTCAAGAACTTTTTGTCTCCTTTTCAAAAACGACGTTTTATCTCGTTTTCAAGAACGACTTTTTATCTCGTTTTCAAGAGCGACTTTTATCTCGTTTTCAAGAACGACTTTTTATCTCATTTCAAGAACGACTTTTTATCTCGTTTTCAAGAACGACTTTTTATCTTGATTGAACGACTTTTGTCTTTTTATTTCTCTCTCTAGAAACGACACCAAGGACCTATAAACAGTTTATATGTCCTTGACGACACTAATAAGCTTAAGTATTTTTTTTTTCTTTTGTTAGAGTCTTCCTTCCTCAATTCAGTCTATTCGGGAAGGCACCTTTCTATTCAGGTCAGAAAAAAAGTTCAAGGCGCAAAACAAAATTGGTAACTTAGTTGATCTTTGTTTTACCATCATCAAGACTCTGAGCAGCTACTGAAGACTCACCAACTTGTTTGAAAAAAAAAATCATAATAATTATGCTTCATTAGTTTATGTATCGTTTCTCATTGCAGTTTTTAATCCATCATCGAACGTATTTCAAGGATTTATTTCAGACAAAATTATGGCATGTGCAACCGTAAGTACATGTCATAATGTTTGAGAGTCGGATAGTCTTCACGTCGAAAGATCGAATGATTTTGTACCGAGAGTATATTGAGTCGAATTGTCTCAATGGTTTATTTCACGCTCTTCCGTCCAGTAAACAATTTTTTTGGACAGATATTTTACTTTTAAAGTCTGTCAGAAATTGAACGAACAGATTAATCAGTGCTAAATTATGGTGATTATAGGATAAAATACACATTTTGAGTAACAAAAGATGCCCACTTCTCATTTCTGTCGTCTTGTTGCACACATTAAATTTGTTCAATACGGAGGGAGGTAAAATCAAGCGAAGTCAATCATTACAAGCGTGTCGTAGAGTTCCTGTGTCTGACACTTCGTGAATTTTTGTGGAATTTTCATCATTACTTGTCTAAAAACCACTTCTGTCGTTCTGTGCCTATCGAAACTATTTCATCTACAGGTAAGCTACCAGAAACGTCTTGAATGTGTGCCAAAACAGGGCAATGTATTTCCAAACTGCACCGCCATAGGCATGTACTTTCGTTCAAAATCAAAAGAATAATGCACTGTAAACTGCTTCATGTTTAATTGTTATTGTTGTTTAAGCCATTGTCATCTCAAGCAAGGATTTATTCTTTATACAGACTTGTTAATGTACTAACTAACATGATTTGTGGAAAAATGTGAAATGGGGGGGGGGGGGGGGGGGGCAGTGCTCGGGATAGGCAATCAGGTGAATGTGACAATGGCCCCATATCCTGGGACATCAATGTGCCATTTACAAAATGAATGTGCCATAGTGAAAATGAATGTGCCATGAGCAATTTGCAACCCCCCCCCCCCAAAAAAAAAAAAACACACACACAAACAAGCAAGAACATATATAGATCTGCATCACCCGCCACTCCAATTGTCTGGTCAGACTTTTCTGTACTTAAACATAGGAAATAGGGGGACGCATTTGACCAAAACAGTCTCAGAAGATCTTCTCAAATATTCGTTGCATGCTTTAAACCTGAATTTATAATTCAAAATTTGCCTGAACCCCACCCCTCCACAAAATAGGCACTCTGTTATAAATTGTTGTAAACTACAGTACATCCAAATCTAATGAAAAAACTTTGTATGTTTGCGTTTTGTTAATAAATTAAGTCCATGATTCGTCTGAACTGGTGAAGACCATTTGTACGTACATACATGTATAATGTTTTGAAATAGGGATTGTTGCAACAGGAAACGATGGTGTTTTGAATAAATGACACTTTCAATTGCTGTCTTGTGTATCAATTGATACGAAAAATCACATGCAGAACTTTAAATAACTGAATATGGTCAAGTCATCACCATGTTGAATAAAAGAATAGAAGATTTCCACTATTTGTTTAAAAATTTAATGCGCCACATTGGCGCACTAAGTAAAATTTAAATGTGACATTTTTAGAATTGAAAGTGACTATGGCGCAGGGCGCATGCTTATCCCAATCACTTGGGGGGGGGGGGGTTGTCAAAAGAATAAGGCTCAACCCCCAACACCCCCCCTCCATCTAAAGAGGAGATCCCCAGCTGGACAACGCTGCAGTGAACACTGTGGGATTCAAGAGAAAATTGGGATAAAATTGTTAGTGGCAGGAAAGAAAAACAGGAACAACAACATCACACCAATCGAAACACAAACATGCAGGGTTTTTTTTTTATTTTGGGGAAGCAGTGATTTTTTTCAGTAATTTGGGAATGGGGTTGGGGCCCGTGCAATTGGGAAAATTAACGACGTTTGGGAATATTTTGGGAAGTACTACTAAAAAAGTACAATGACAGTTTATACAATCAAGAGTTCAGAATTGAAAGTTTAACCAAATAATTTTCTTTTCAATATGATTTAATTTTTTATGCTTACAAAAATATGGCAAATAATTAGTAAATTTGCTACTTTTGAACCAGTGGATTTCACTAATTTCAATGATAATTCCATCTATATGTGATTGGGAAATTTTAGAGCCATAATTGGGAAAAAAAGATACTATTTTTCATTGGGAATGGGGCCGAATAACGGCCCTAAAAGAGGGCAAAAAAAATCCCTAGGAAGGTGCCTGTGCCTGTCCAATTTGGGAAAATTTGCGACATTTTGCTGAAATTAGGAAAAATTTATACAAATTCTCACCACAGTATAACCCTAAAGTATCATTTATTAACACTGCTAATCCATTGATTTGCTAATAAACTGAACAAGGGATGAATGAAAAACTTCAAGATGCAATTAGAAATAGGACATTTGGACATTTTGTGCTAACTTTCAAGTTTTGAGTCTTACTTTCTGAGGTGAATTTTTCATAATTCCTCTTTGGGAATTTAAGAGTTATTTTTTGGGAAAAATAGAGGAAATTTGGCATTGGGAAGGGGCCGAAGTTCGGCCCCAAAACAAGGGAAAAAAAACCCCTGACATGACGAAGGACAGTACGAAACAGGGCACTCAATCATCAAAAAAGGCATTACCAATAGCTTTTAGATTTCCAATATATACTTGTCTCTGAAAGAACAAGATTTTGTAAGAACTTGCATTTACAGAGGACATCATGTACATGTACAGAGGAAATGAAAGCTTGCCAAAAATGAATTTTTCCCTCAAATATTTTAAGAGAATTAAAGAAACATTTTCTTTTTATCTCACTGGGACGAAAAAGTCTGGAGATCTAATGCCATACCCTCAGCATTGTTGTCGTCGTTGTTGTCCGTAGACAAATCTTTAACCTGGGCTGTATCTCTTGTATTGAACTTCAACTATAAGGGGGGGGGGGGGCTTTGATATTTCACATGTAGATACCTTGTGACGAGAACTTTCATTTGAGACCATGACCTTGGACTTTGACCTACTTTTCAAAAACTTAGTAGTTATATCTCTTGAACCAGGGATTTTTTTAGGGGTTCTCCAGGGCCGAAATTCGGCCCCATTCCCAATGCTGAAAAACAGGCATTTTTCCCAATTTCTGAGCTTAAAATTCACAATTTGAAAAAAAATTAAATTCCAATTAAAGAAGTATAAAAACTCTTTGAAATTACTGAAAATATATTTATAATTAATCTGTTTTACAATGTACACTATCTGAAATATAATATTCTTGGTACTACAGGTGTCTATATGCATTTATTCGCCTTCATTAGAAGCAAATTTTTGCTTGTTTTCTCAATTTATTTGTATAATATTTTTCCCAACTTCTACCAAATGTCGCTATTTTTCCCAGTTTTGAAGGACCAGGCCCCTGGAATCAAAGGGTAAAAAAAACCCTGTGAACTACATGTATAAGGGGTAGGGCTTTGATATTTCTCATGTAGACACCTTGTGACGAGACCATGACCTTTGACCTACAAAATGTACTGGCAGTGACCTTGACTTTGGATTTTGACCTCACCATCTTTTCAAAATCTTTAACCTTGGCTATATCTCTTGAACTATAAGGGGTAGGGCTTTGATATTCCATGTGTAGATTCCTTTTGATGGAACCTTTCGTTGAGAACATGTCTGTTGACCTAGTGACCTTGGACTTTGACCTACATTTCAAAAAATTTTAAGCTTGGCTATACATTGTACCTCTTCTACTATAAGGGATAGGGCTTTGATATTTCACATGTAGGTACTATGTGATGGGACCCTTCATTTGAGACCATGTCTGGTGACCTAGTGACCTTGACCTTGGACTTGACCTACTTTTGAAAAATCATCTCTAAGTATAAGGGAAAGGATTTTTATATTTCATGCATATATTTATTATTACCAAGACATTTCTTTTGAGACAATAACCTTTAACTTAGTGACCTTGACCTTAACGATTAACCTACTTTTAAATTATTACTTATACTTTGGCATTATCTTTAGTTCTCAAAGGGATAAGACTAATATTACATGAAGATGCATAGTCTCTCCATGACAATGCTTTTTGTATTTTAGAAGTTATTTGATTTTTGACAAAAACCTGCTACGGCGAGCTATGTAATCTTTGATTACCCTGTGTTTTAACTTGCTAGGACGAAAGTCTGAAGAGATACATGTAGTGTAGTGTCATAATCCTGGTATTCAGCACCCATGACTAATTAATGTTTTGGAACAATTGAGCAAAGCCTCTGATACTTCATACATTTTTGACAAGAGCTTCCATTATGGCCTTGTGCTCATGACCTTGGACTTCAACTGTTCATAAACTTAAACCTGGGCAATATCTTTTGCAGAAGTAGATACTTTAAACATATGTTCCCTGTGACAAGGGTTTCCATCTCATGCTGTGACTTGATGATCTTTGATATTAACCTTGATTTTATGGATTTTGACATTCTTAATAACAACTTAAACTTGGTCTATATCTCTTTACATGTAATCAGTTGACCTGGGGCTTTTATACATGTACATCATTTATATCTTCCTTGTGACTAAAGCTTCCATTTCATGCACTGCCATAAAATTTATTTGCTAAATGGTCATTCTACTTTTACCATAGAGTAATTAGAATACTTCACTTTGTATTTTATCAGTGACCAAAACTAAAATGTAGAAACCCTGTAAGAATCTGTCACTTTTCATCTTAAATGTATATGCATGAAATTTTTAAACAATTGTGCAAGGGTTCAAGACTCATGCTGAAGATATTATTCTGTATTGGTAGAAGTTAAGGATTTTACAAATTAATAGGCATATGCACTGTACCTGCATAATAATGCAGATGTCCCATAGGAATCACATCCTTCTGTCTGTCCGTCCGTCAACTGGAGTAGTTTTGAAAGATGCACAGCTTTCATATTCAAGTATATTCTATATAGACACCTGTACATAATGATGATGAGAGGAACATGCTTATAGACTTTGAACATTCAAGGCAAAAGGTCAATGTCAAACAGGCAAATTCGGATGAAGTTTTGTTCTGATGCTGCATGTTTAATAATTCAAAATATTTTTACCCGGTAGGTACATCTTTCATATTTACATGTAGATGATAGAAGCAGGATAAATGAGAAGAATTCAAGAAATGCTTAAAAATTTTGATCTTGAAAGGTCAAGGTCAAATTTAATCCATTTCTTACAATTCTTTTTATCCTGATTCAGTAACTTAAGAATTTTCTCAAATTACAGGCTTTGTACCTTTCATATTTGAATCGTATTTGATATGCAGATAAAAGATCAAATTATAAACATGTTGATGAATATTTAACTTTAAGGTCAACGGTCAAGGTATTGTTAAACCAAGGCAAATTAAGGTACATTGACTTGTACCAATACTTTGGTCCTGATTTAAGCACTCTTGAAGTTTTCTGATTCCCAAATGCACAGTTTTTTTATGTCATTAAAGAATCAATAGAGGAAGATGGTGTAAATTTGTTGATTTCTAGGTCTGAAGGTCAAGGACAAACAATTTGAAATAAAATACAATACTTGGTTCTGATGCAATAACTCAAGTTTTAAGATCAGGAAAGAACCCTTTTAGATTTAAACTTTCTTGGTTAACGGTAGTGGCAATGTCAAATTTAGATAAATTTCAATGAAATACATGTATCATTCATTGGATCTGACTCAACACCTTAGGAAGTTTTTTGGAAGGGGTTTTAAGTTTCATATACAATGGATGGATTCATGAAAGGTTAATCCAATACCTCATAAACGTGCAGCATGACCCTTAATGGCGTGGTCATTTATCTAGATTAGACAAAGATACATGTACATGTATATCACAGCCAAAGTATTGTATTTTTGTAAGTTTTAGTAGGCTGACTTTTACATAAAATTATCCCTTCTCTGAAGTTCTCTCCATTCAAGAGGGAGCTCAACTTGGGAGTTTGGCGTTATACATGTACCCGTACATCAAACTAGCAAGATGAGACTCCGCATCCGATGTGGGTCAAGGTCATTCATATTTTAGGTCAAGGTCATTCATATTTTAGGTCAAGGTCGCATATTGAGGCCAAACACGAGACGGACAATTTCCCTGTATTGAAGCTTTATATAGTAGCTTTCCTAATAGTAATACATGTACTTAAAACTACAGATTACATGTAGTCAATTGACACCTAAAATCCCGACTTTTTGAAAAAAAAATGAAGCTAGTTAGAATTCTCTGTAAACATATTTTTTTAGTGCATTGCAATGATTCGTATGCAGTTGGCACGGAGAATCTTGCACTGATGTTCTTTAGAAATTTCATAGGTTTCTTTCGGAAAGCAACAAAAAATTAAGAAAAGAATCACGCAATAAGGTTGTGCTCGCGTGAACCAAAATCGATGTTGGAACCTTTGTTTGCGTTTTGGATCCGGGGGAATCACAAGATCAACTTTTGTTTTCAGCTGGCAGCGAAGCCACGAAATATAGACTTCAGGGAGATATCACATAATTTGTTTTGAAAGGAAATTGAATAAAACAGATGGTAAATTGATCGGGTTGATAACCGCGATCGAACGTTTGTAACAGCAATGCTCCAAGCTAGGATAAAAGAAAGTACCCATGTATTATTGTTTGTTTGTATGTTTTGTATGCATTTGGTCGTGAAAAATTATTAAAAAAGGAAAATTGTTTCTGATGCAATTAATGTGATGTTTAGGATAGTTGGGCTATGAAATGTTGATGAAATTAGGTCTCTTGATCATTGAATTGGATGTTCGATCATACATCGTTGTTCCATCAGGAGGGATAAATGACTGCTGATAATTAGTCAAGTTTTTGCGATGTCATACTACATACTTCATAGTAAGTGGAGACTTCAAATAATAAAAAAAAAAAACCTTCTCTATTAGACCTCGTACTTTTCCTACACCCAATTCTTAAGCTTCAATATTTCGTCCGTCTCACACCTTATTTCTATCGGTTATTTGTTGTGTGTGATAACCGATAGAAATGACGTGTGAGACGGGCGATATTGAAGCTACCCATTCTTCTGCAAAGTTATGTCGCCCTCAGGTTCTCAGATTTTTCCAACTCATCTGTTAGCACTTTTAACAGTACCCCTCCCCCTCCCCCCGGTGATCATTAGGCCTGATCATTGGCTGACCGGGTTATACATGTGTATCTGTGGTTCAGTTTTTAGTGTGTTTTGCAGCAATAGTTTGTCTTGCATTTTGTCCTTTCATCTTTATCTAGAGGGCCTACCGGCCAGATGAAAGATCTACGTGCACATGTTTGTCTTGTTTCAGGGGATGTCATGCCAGGGGTCATGTTAGAGATCTTCTTAGTTCTTGTTCATGTATAAAGAGATTTCTATAAGTTGAGGATACGGATCCTCTTATCGATTTTAGTATTTTACTTCAGAGTCAAGAGTTTTCAATTCTCAGTGCTCTCACCCATGCACATTCTGTTGCATGTTCATTTCATTCAAGAAATCTATCGTGTAATAATTTACTATCCAACGATAAGTGCATCCTGTTCTCAAATTTTCTGAATATTAAAAATTTATATTCCTCTGATACGTAGTATCCCCTCTGACGTTGATGACGCAGGGAAGGGTTGGATGTCGGGACCATATATGATATAAAGTGTCGGGGTGGGGCGGGGAGTGGTTTCGGGGAGCCCCTATTGATTTCCTCTCCAGGTTACACTTGAGTCATGACTGCTAAGAGATCCCTTACACTTGCCCTAACAAAACAGTTGTTAGATTTACATCTTGAGAGGCGGTGGTTACTGTAAGATCCCTGGTGTTGTGTTTTACACGGGATGCTGCGAAGTTCAAGTGCCATGTATGAGAGCTGTCATGTGTTGATTACTCAGTTCATCACGTTGGGGAGCTGAATTGGTACATTTTCCTGATATTTTTAACGCAAATTAAGGAAATTAATCCATTGTGCACTGGGATATTGCGATACTATTATTCAAAATTTGAACATTGGAATTGAAGTGAATGGTGCAGATTCTTTTTTTAACGGAGTAGTGAATTCCGGTAGTGTTAATCGTGAAATTGTAAGTGCATTTCTTATTGCAAGGATTTTATGTTAAATCACGGTGGTTTCAAAAGTGCTTCGAAAAGAGTTTTATATAATGAAGTGGAAAGTTTTATGAATCCCCCAAGCATCGAGCTCTTCCAATAATCTCTAATTTTTGTGCATTTAAAGATTAAAAGCGTGATGTAACGTAATTTACTCGCCCATTAGAAGCGGATTCAGCATACGAAAAAATAATTCGTGACGGTCCGGTAGCAAAGAGCTATGCAAGTTCGATATAACCGTAAATTCTGCCAGAGTGGGAAAATAGCACACAACCGAAGCTCATACTCTTTGCCTGATAGATTTTTTCACGTTTCCAGTCAATTTGAAATTGGCATTGCCGCTAATACCGAGTTGAAAGAAGCGGAAAGAAATTGTGGATATTTTTGTATCGTATTTTACATCATTTTCTTTGCTCTATAGATTTTAAGGTCACAGATGCAGGCATTTTGTTTTACGATGTTTACAAACTTATCAAGAACGAAACTCAAAGATATATTGTGTATGCATAATAATAAAGGGCTCATACGGTGTGGTATCCCCACCCCCGCCAAGAAAAGGAGGTGGGGAATGGTCTTACATGCACCCATTTTTGGGGACTTGGGATGGGGCATTTCAATTTCAAATAGCAGTGTTTTCTCGAGAATTGGGAAATAGATTTGGATTCTTTAGCATTTTAACTCGTTTATTTTCGAATTTTCCATGAGGTGTCAAGTTGGGAAAACTGGTAATTAGATTGGGAAATTACACTATTTTGCATTAGGTCAATAGGAATAGGGTCGAATATCGGCCCGAAATCAGGTTGATCGAGAGCCTTAATCAAAATCTATTTGGGCAGGTGAACAGAGAGAAGAAATCATTTTAAAAAGATGTATGTTAGATAATGAAGGCTCTACTGTAAAACAAAAAGTTGTCGTCAATTAAATTGAGTACAACGAGAACGCACAGAATCCCATAAAAATCACATGACCTCACAGCAATATGGAATAAAAGTTGTGTCACTACGCGATGAAATAGTTATAACAATCAATTTAGATAAAATTTGAATACAGTTGAAGTCCCGTAGTTTCCTTTTAATGTCGCCTTATGCGATACGATTGTGTTAACTTGACATCGATTATTCAAGACCGTATTAGAGCGGAAAATTTTGACTCTGTAATTCGAGAAGATTTCTGTAAATTTGTTTACTCGGAATAGATAAATACGAGTTTGGCCAATCGAACACTTGATTACTTTTACTTACAGTCAATAGGCTTCAAGTATTGGGCATATTTTCTAGGCTAATTGAATTGACAAATTTAGACTTTATTTGAGTATGACCGACACTGTAGAGAGGGAGGTTCTATTGATGTAGATAATTGATCCAGGATTGATAAGACAATGCCTTTTTGTGAACTTGTTATTCTAGGTATTAATTATTAAAGGTTTAGATCGATGGAGTATTTAGATAACAATAAGTCGTCAATGGAACTTTAAGAGTGATCAAACGATGTCGTAAACTCCGGTATGTGTAAAGTACTTGATTGCTTTATGAAATATTGAATATATACATTGTTAGTTATAACATGAAAGGCATACAATGTATTAGCGTATCGAGATTTTTTTCCAAAAGGAAAGGAGGGAGGGGTGGGGGATTGGGTGGCAGGGGTGACGTTTGATTTTCGTCAAAATTATTTGGAAAAAAGCAAAATGAGTGTCAGGGGGTCACGTTCTCTATATTTCCTCGATCATTCTGCTAGATCTGCCCATGCTAGGCTGTGTAGTACCAAAAGTTGATAACATCGTTTGTTGGGTGAAAAATAGGCTGTGTTTGTAATTTCGAATTCAAATGGTAGTACGATGTAGTATTGAATTAGACATGCGGAAACACGAAACCGTTATTATGTAATGTGTAGAGTATAAATAATGCAACTTGAGACGTTTTGTCATTGTGGATATCCTGCTTTTTTCAATGGACGAGATTTAATTAAATCGAAGTCGAGACGTAAGTACGTTTGATGATTCGATACACAATACTGGAAGGTCGAAGAAGGAAACTTTAAGAAAAGAACATTTGGAAAGAATGTGTCTATTTTATGGTAAAGGGAAAGGGGGAGGTCTGTTACAGCGCTTTACAGCGAGTTGGAAACATCGAGGGACCTTGTGCGCCATCAACCGACATGTATGGGTTTAGTAAATCTTTCAATGTGTTGGTGGTCAGCTTATGTTTTTGACAAATTTAGACACAGATATTGGAAAATGAGCATTCTTCCAAAAAAGAAAAAAAAAACAAACAGAGAAATCAGGAGGCATTAACCATGTGAACCCTCCCCCTTCCAATTTCAGGTTTGGATCCTCACAAAACACACAAGCAATGTTTCCTTGTAACAAGGAACTGTTTTACGTCACCAAGTGATGAAAGTCGGCTAATTGTTCGGTCATAACCTGATATATCTTCCTCTCGGGTTTCCCCATACTGTACTTGTCATAAACTATAATCATTTCCCTCCCTAAGCTCACGTAGTGTCACATTTACAGGAACTCTTGCATTCGGCGCGGCACGTTTTGGCTTCAATTTTCCAGACAGCATGATTCCTTGGGAAATTCGGGAAGTGAAGGCAGGCTCATTTCCCTTGGGACTTTCCTAATGTACACATAGCTGGTCACTTTGTTAGCCTTTTATTCCATTAGTCTCTTCATAAGCATATCAATAATTCCTATTATCGACAAGAAGCCTTGACTCTCTCACTGCGTCAGTTTTATTTTTCACATATCTTTTCTTTTCATTTTGACGGGAGGCGGTACAGATTTTCGTCTTCCGGGAATTTCGGTACAAACTAGTCAGTAGAGTTCAGTCAAAATCGGTAAACGTGCTGTCAAGTATCCTGGTTTAGAAGTAATAGATTTAGAATTCTTAAAAGTGCATTGTATCACCTTAATTTTACTTCTCCGTGTATTGGCATATCATGAGTTCAATGTTACATAATTCTCTTTATTTCAGTGGCCGGGTGATTCGACGTAGAAAAATGGGGGTGAAAAAAGGACTGTTCGTAAATATTTTCTGATATGTATTTACATGCATTAGGAAAGAGAGAGGGGAGTAGGGTGACAGTATAGTTAGGAAAATCCATTTTTAAAATGTGATATTTTAGGAGTTGATCTCATTTTAGAAACGGACAAAATCTTACAATTACATCCTTCAAAACACTTTTTAGGTCCCGGACTCACTGCAACATGTAACATATCTTATGTGTCGCGAATTTGACTTAAAATATTAAAAAAAATTCATCAATGAAAATGTTGCATGAGGGAGAAATTGCCTTTACGAAAATTTGACACTACGTAACTTGATGACACATTGTAATGACATGTATGTCAAATGTGAAGCTGACCTATTATTTTTGTAGTTCAAACTCCAAGTATGTTCATTATTGTATCGCATCGTGTCATGTTGTTCAGTGATACCTATCTGTATACATGTACGGTATTAAATACTTCATCAAGGCGATTGGCCATTTAATATACAATGTGTTCATCCATCTCTGTAGCAGGGACCGTATCAAAATTCAAAATAGCTTGTTCCCACAGGTATGAAGGGGAGGAATGTCATGTCATAAAGATCTTCGGTCTCTCCTTGATTTGTCCTCCTCTCCCTTGAGTGCATTCCGAAATTTGTTTGAACTGTGAGTCATCGGAAGGAAGCGATCCCGGTGATTCAAAAAACATCAGTGAAATCAAACTCCTTTATTTATTTGGAGAAGCGTCTTTAGATCACTCTTGCATCTCCGTATTCGCTACAAATGGATTTTAAAGCAGTGAGGTGAACAAAAAAGCTTTTTTGTGTCGAAAAAAAGTGTGAACAGACCCGACTGTGTATGTGCTATAACATTGGAATTTTTGCACCGGTCGGCTTACTGTGCAAGAGAAATGACAACTCATTGTGGCATCTCTTAACAGTCAATTCACCGAGATAAAACGTGACCCCACCTGTGAGGAAGAAGGTGACCTCAGGTAATTTTGCATGTCGAGCAAGCAATTTGTCTCTGTAGCGAGTTGAGCTCTAAGTCAATAAAATCCGTCTGTATGCACACGTGCATTTTAGGGGTCCTGTCCTACCGGTACAAGGACCTAATAATGTGCAATATCGAGTTCATAGAAGGGAATGAGTCAGAGATTTTCGCCGTTTATGTACTATGTATATTATGAATAATTGAATCAGTTGTAGAGTGATATATAATGTTGTACGAAATTTGTCTTCTTTAAGGTTATCATGTCTCCCTCGTACTGTGGGGTCTGTCACTTTTTTTGGGCGCATCACAAGGTTATCTTGAACGATACACTTTTCACACCACATATCCTCATCAAGAGCTGTTGTGTCAACACCCCTCACTCCTTGAGGAAGGTCGAGGTGTTGACTCACAGCTGAGGACCTGTTTCTAAAGGGGATCCTCATCAGATTTGAGACCGATAATTCGATTTGGGGGGGGGGGGGGTGCCGTCATTTTCATATTTTCATACACAAACAAAAATGCATTTTGATTGTTCGTGACTAAAAGGGCAGAAGGTAACTTTGGATGCCAGTCCTTTCTGTGCACTTGTGGTCCAAGTTCTACGAGTTTCTTCGAGGCTTGACACTATACTATGTCACTTTTGTCATTCATATTGAATCTAGGATATTTGTGCTTTGTCACGTATTCGTATTTTGTACTAATAGATACCGGTTTTGTTTTTTTTGTTTTTGTCTCTTCTGCCTTTAAGCTGCATCATGTCAAGCAATATGTGATGTCTGATCTAATGTTCTCTTTATTTGCTGGAGGGATGCGAAAGACAAGTGATGATATCTAATATTTCTCATCATGTTTGATAATAATAGTTTATGGATATTGCACGTGAAATATATTGTTATGCTTCTAAATATGAATAAATTCAGTAAAAAAAAAGAAAAAAAGAAAAAAAGTAAGGCTGAAATAAACGACTAGATAATGGCATTTGTTCCTTGTTGGAGAGAATCATCTTTAAATAAAACAAAGAATAAAAATTTCGCACTAAGATAGACTGACTTATTCAAACCAGGCTGCTGGTTTAATCTTGTTCAAACCGAATTTGGACCATGTTAGACGCAACTTTAATTTGTTAAACTAGGGAGGCATAATACAATGTGCACTTAGATTAATTATTAGTGCATTTTGGTAGAATGAAAGAATTTCAAGGAAACGATGATATCGCTTTGTTCTTCCACTTTCACATATCTTAGTTTTTTCCACTTCACATACTCAAGAATCGGGGAAATATAATTGCTATGATGTACCGAGATAATAACTAAATTGATAGAAAGGAAATACAAAGGGGGAGGTGGTGATGTCGCTTAGAGTTTAAAAATATATCAACCACCAAGTAACAAAAGGCAGCGGGTTGCTTATCTCAGCATCTGCAAGCCGACCTTGTGTGTTGATTTACGGCTCTCTACTGTTATAAGGATGAAAGATAGGCAATATATCTAACATTGAGCATGTTGAGTGCACGTTCTGCCTTAGTAATAAGAAACGGTGCAGCATTTTCAGTCTGTGAAAATGGAGATTCCCATAGGTTTCTAACTCCGTTTTTTATGCTTTATGCATTACACGATTCACTTGTGCAAGTACATTCCAGTCTCACACGAATATCACACGAAAATATAAAAGTCGAAAAAAAGTTCTGTCGACTTTTAGTATTTTACACAATTTTCCAGACGTGGGTTAGCCCTTCATAGAATATACAAACAAATGGGAATCTTTGGGTTTATGCACCAGTTCTGTTTAATATAAACAGATTGGACATAAATGAAGGAGGTATTGATTAATGTATGCAAGTCAGCCGATTTTCAGCTTGAATGAAAATGTAATACACTGCAGATGAGCTGGCATAAGACTGCTTATAGGTCATGTAAGCTACGTCCATGTTAATATATTCATCACCTAAACTTTTATGGTTAATGCTGACCTTTTTGTACTCCAATAGGACTGACCACCCACGGACACCATGCCGGATGCCGTAGACTAGGATGAAAAGACAGGATGGCGGATCCAATGGCATCGCGCACGCCCTTCAAGGGCAAGATCGTCAATTTACGCATTAGATTCCTCGACGGCACTGTGCATGCTTTCCAAGTACCCGTGAGTATAACATTCTTATTTAGTTAGGTTTGGATTTTACCAGTTGTGGCAATTGTTACAATTTACCGATGTTTCCATTGATAGCCATTTTGCCTACCACTAAAAGCCACCTTTTTCAACTTTAAAATGGTTAACATCGATTATTCCATTGGTACGAAGCCAATTTTGCCTACCAGTAAACTGAGTAAAGATAAATCCTTTGCAACTGTCAAATGGTGCCATTGGTAGCCTATTTTGCCCACCATTGGAAGCCAATCCGTTGTAACCTTAACATGGTACATGATACCACTGGTATGATCCAGTAAACACGTGGTTCGCGTTGTTAGGCTTCTGAAGTATTGAACTATTTTATAAATAGGTGTCAAGGTCGCGATCAGTCTTATCTTTTGAACATTGTAGTACATATTTATATTATACAATATAATACATGTACTAGAAATATTGTGTGCAAGTACAGAATTTTATTTTTAGCATACCTCATTCTATGGGATGAAAAAAGGAGTAGGGGGTAACCCTTACCCAAAAGTGAAATCAAGGGATAATGGTCTCGACAACGTCAGTCTGTTATCACGTCAACAATACAGAAATGAGGGATCAGTTTGTTTCTCTGTAGTGTGTTGATCATTAAAAACTTATCTTGAAACTGGAGATCAAATGTAGGGACAAAAGAACTATGAAAAATACAAAGTAGTTACATGTATCATAAAAACGGTCAAGTTTAGATTGATAGAATGGCTCGCTACAGAACAATTCGCCTTTCTCGAGAAAATATGTCCTTGACCGCTTCTACAATTTCCTTTATTTGAATGTTTTTGTATCTACGCCTTTAAAGCCTCGTGTAAAATTATGAGTGCCCTATTAAACATTGTCTGTCTGTAATTTCAGCCTTTGAACTTTACAATCCTTGTTATAATAACCACTTGAACTATGAATGGAATCGGTATAATAGTCGCATTCTTTGGTTTACATATCCCACACTTCATAGCAAATTTTCGATCGCGATCCTGTGAATTGTGATGGGCACATAAAGTTTTTCTAAAGACGTTTGGAGTAAGCTAAAATATCTACATATATATGGTTGACCAAATGATATGAGTTCAAACGAGGACAATTTCATTGATATTGTAACTTTGATCCAAACATGTCAAACTGGTCATTGTCCCGTGAAGTATCACTGTTGATTGATGAGATGGCATCCTAAAAGTTGTTACGTACGCTATAGCGTGCTCGGAGTCTGGATTATAGATTGGGCTAAAACATTACATGGCAATATCCCTTGTCAGTTTAATTGAAGGAATAGAATGCTCTCCACATCATGTTCGGGTTAAAAAGTACAATGTATTTCCGTGAAACTTAGCAAATAAGAAAGTATCGCTTAACGTAGTCCTGCTTACAAGACTCCGGTACTCTTTTTTGTGCTGCTGACGGACCGGCATCGGGGGCCAAGTCTCCTCCGACTCCTTTCAGTTCAGCCTGGGGCCTTTTGGTGCCAGTTCAATCTGTGGCCTTTTGGTGCCAGTTCTGTCTGGGGCCTGTTGGTGCCAGTTCAGCCCTGGGGCCTTTTGGTTCTAGTTCAGCCTGGGGCCTTTTGGTGCCAGTCCAGCCTTGGGACCTTTTGGTTCTAGCTAAGCCTGGGGTTTTTGGTGCCACGTATGGAGGGATGGGATTATGTCTATAGAGCTAAGTGACATTGGATAATGATGGTCTTGGGGTTACCAAACCAAGCCTTTGACGCGTATTTTGATAAATCAAGGCTTGCATGGTTTGGTAAGATATTTCGGACTAGGGTTTCTGGAGCTCGACCCAAACAATCCGCAGTTGACCCGCCTCTACTTTCACTTTGTAATAGCCATTATAGTGTAGTGGTTTGATGTCGTCTGTGGTGTTGGTCTCCCTTTGGTGTCTCCTGTTGTGTTTGTCCACTCTTTGTTTTCACATTTTGGTGTTTTTCTGTGGGTCTCGTAACCAGATCCTGTTGGAGATCCCCTCATTTCTTGTAAGATGAAAGGCAGTGTAGAAGATGAGCGGGTTTCATAACTTTGGTTATTGGCGTCATTGAGGCTTGTTGGCGTTGTTATGTTTCCTCCATACTGACGCATACTGGCGTCGAGCATACTGCATGTAGTATGTTGTTCTTGGGAGATTCTTCACTTTACACCCTAGATCCACCACTGAGCTCTTATTGTTTTCAGGAATACGTGCACTCTTCGCTGTTCAGAAGAATGCACGAATTATCATTAGAGCGCAAAAAGGCATTTCACTTTTTATCGAAATAGATAAAGCGTACGTCTGATCTTAATGTAGACTTTTGTGTAACTTGATACAAATTAATCTCTGCTTTGAATTGTGGAGAAATGTATTGGAGTGCTTCTATTCTAAGCATATTTTATTGGTTGTTAAGCATTTGAAAAATAAGATCAAGAAAAGGGAAGGGGGTCCAAAAATATTTGACTTATGTTACTTGGGTTACATTAAAAATGTACAAAATGTAAATCGCACCATCACTCAAGGGGTACGAGTATTATTCAAATGAAAGTGCATCAAATGAGCTGTGTAATGATGACGGGATGCTTCTGGGTGCATCTTTATGACTTGTAATGATACATGTATCCTTGATAATTACATCTAAAGGGCTCTGAACAACAGGTTTCTCTTTACAAAATCTCTTTTTATGTTGCATCTATGAAGGGACAGTTTCCATAAAGACTTCGGTATGCATGTACTCAAATTTGTGGATCAGTCTGTCCGTCTTTAGAACTCCCCAACATGAGCAACGGATGAGATAAATAAGAGCCATTCAGCATTTTCAGAGTAGGTCTAATGTCTGGGTCAACCTCTGTCCCGATCCGTTGTCGCTTTATTGTTATTAAATGTAGGGAAGTAAGTACAATTATGGCTTGCCGACATGGCATATTGTAACAGGGTCCACGTAATCTATATTATGTATCTATTGATAAATTATATTCAGTTGTTCAACATCGTAAGTCACCCATTCCATCAGACTTAATGGCCAATACACTGTATAGGTGATTGACCGCCTTTACAATGTCACAATCAAGGTAGATCAGTGCCATTACCATGGATTTATTCCAGGATTTATCCGGAATAAAATGGGATTCAGAGATAATGTGGACTATAATGAGTCCGTTCCCATTGGTTTACGATACACATTTCTTCTTGTAATGATGTCGTAGACATGCTCCGAGTCGGTATTTTAAAGATTATGTCATGCTCCTTTACTTTCTTGCACTGGAAGAGTCTGAGAATTCCTTTGATTTTTTTAGGCAGCAGACGACTGAAATTATAAATGAATGAATTCGCTTTTGCCGATGGCACCGTAACTAAGTGCCAGAATGATTCTTGACAATACGTCAGTTGGCAGACGACTTTTCATATTTTATGAACTCGAGACGTAGTCTTCCAAATAGTACCGTCATATCTTCGGAAATCCATATCCTTTTCTCCAACGATGGTGTGTTAGGCCGCCCTAAATAAATTCTACGTTTAACGTCCAGGTTCAATCTTCAAACCTACGAGGGAGGGAGGAAAATAAAAAACAAACGAAATATTCAAACAAAGCCTTGATTCAATAGAAATTAATAATTAGACATTAAATTGATTAAAAATTACATTGTGACCTCTTTCATGAAATGACTTGAAAACTCAAAAGCAATATATAAAGATAACTAGAAAGGTTTCTTGTTGCGGTTGCAACAAGAGTGTCTTCCTCCTATACAATTTTTGGTTTGGAAATATGAAGGACGTCACATTACATGTATTTATATTATATATTTAAGTTTTCAAATAGCAGTAACATTAAATTTTCAAACCGATAATTGTTGGTGAGCAACCATTTGATTTTTTTGGGGGGGGGGGGGAAAGGGGGCAGGAACTCTATTGCCAGCCGGTAAAATTTTTTCAGCAATTTTCTGAGCAGGCCATTTTTTTCAGCCATTACCAGAGTCGGAGAAAAATTTTCGCCGGTTCTTCGGGCCGGATTTAAACAAATTGTCAAATGTTGTGAATGTCTGTGTAAGTTAAACTCCCCGCTGTTACAGAGTATGAGTTAATAACCGTTCCTTCAGATGTCTCTTTGCAATTAGCGAATTTCAGACAGATTGTATGATGTTTAAATAGAACCTTTTCTAGATTTTTGTGCCTATGCGTATTAGGTCTCTGGTAGATACAGTTATGTGAACAGTTTGTATTTATATTAATTAATTTTTTGACTTTAAATTGTCTGGCACAAAGGGCCAGCAAAAATTTCCATATCATGCAATGTATCCTTACTTTTGCATGGTCCGGGAAAAAAAAAATTGCCGGCCCTTTGGGCCGGAATATTTTTTTTTCAGCATTTTTCAGAGCCGGGATTTTTTTTTTTTTGCAAATTCTTCCTGCCCCCTTCCCCCATAAAAAAGGCGAGCTCGTAGCTGTAGAACCAATTTTCTTGAGAAGAGAAATGGTAATAACAAGTTACGTTCAATATATATATATAAATACCATGAGGTTCTCGCTGTGCAGGTTCAAATTTGGACCCCCCCCCCCCTTCCCTTTTTTCAAAGTTTATTTTGAATTTCCATCATGGCGACATCGTTCAATATAAACAGAACTGTTTTCGAAAAACGAGGGGAGGGAAGAATGTTGGAGAAATTGTTCATCAATTAAATTTGTAAATAAACCAACCGAAAATTATGTTCGAACGTTTGCTAGAATTAGAAATTAAACTTGATGTTCAAAATATAGTTATTGAAGTTTAGAAACAGGTTCGAAGTTAGAAATCGGAATCAAACTACCACTTTTTGTGTGTAAATTCTGGTTTGTAGCTGATCTCTTCTAAATTAATCAACTGTTTTAAAATCAAATTGTGTATATCGAAATGTATTTATGAAGTGCATATTCATCATTGCCGTGAAATCGAAATTTGGAAATCTCAACACTGCTTTTCTCGAGTCGGACTCGGACTACCAATTTTAGTGTGCGCCCGATCTGTTGGCGTGAAGGTGTATCGAAATACCCAACTCAAAATTTCGATGCTCATATCTTTTCAACAGTAAGAGATAGGAAAAATCAGAAAGACTAAATAAGACAGATATATGGATAAAAAATAATAATATTGAAATTTTTAGGAAACTTCATAAGCTTAATTTTTGTTTACTATTATAAGCAAAAAAATGTCTTCCTCCTATGAACTTCTGAATTTGGAAATATGAAGGACGGTGGAGGACGTCATCGTAATAAATCGTTACAGTGTGCATCTAGCATTTCATATCTTGAATGGCTGTCGACTTTCAAAAAGAATGGAAATTGTAGATAGCAAAATACGAGATATTTAAGCTTACAAATAGCAAAACATGAAATTTTCGGTCCTTTTGAGTAATTCGACGCTCCCGTCAAATATTTGAATCTACTAAAAAACATGATAAAAAAAATAACAGAGACCAAAAATAAAAAAAGACCAATCTAGCTTTTACTCCAAACGTAACGTTGGAGAACTTTCATTGTCCTAGCTTACAGGGTTCTTGAGAAATCGCTGATCCAATTTTCCACGGTTACGAAAACAATAGGTCTTCCGACGGAAGTCGGAAGACCTAATTATGCAGAATAAGGCTGAGATAGATGGGAATTTTTCCATTCTCTGAAGTTTGTAACTGGAACATGACAATATGTGTTGCCATATGAAACAAAATGACCATAGGATATCAGCTTGCATTAGGGGTAATATTGGGGTTACAAAGGGAAGGAACAGAGCCAAGAACTTAAGAACCCTTGCAATGAAGCTCAATTTTTTGCTTACTCCAATAATATAAGACTTTGACCTAGATATTTGGAGGGGGCTGGGGTCGAACTCTATGCTTGCCGTAGGGTCATCTATCATAGGACTACCTCTACTATCTCTTGTCAGACATTTTAGTGATTTTGTCAGTCCAAACACTGAAAAGAACTACAATCTTTTGTCAGATGTTTTCTTTAGTCCTGACACTTTTCAACATCTCTGTCCTTGGTAGAATATTATCTCTACTGATGACAGGTAGATACCAAGAAGCAAGACTTAGATTCTGAAATGTATTTGTGTAACTTGCACAATTTACAGGTACAAGGACCATTAAACATCATGAAAGTATTTTATGTATATACTCTATCATAGTGCAGTATATGAGTACAGTAGCAACATTTCTTTGGTTTCAATGCAGTCAATCTTGTATCAGGATATACTGCAACCTTTTGTACACTATATTATACTAACTCTCGCTCTTTTCAAAGACCGACGTGTTTTTGTGAAGGCTAAAACGTCTCAGAAAGAAAAGAAGATGTTTGAACATCCCCTAGATTTTCTTTTATGGAAACTAGAAAGCGAATGTAAGTTGAAAAATTGTGACGGTTAAAAAAATCCGGATCGTGCAAGTCGGGACTTTCAAAATAATTTGTTTGTTTTTTATTTTGGGAAATTTTCCAAAACCTACGCGCGCGGGGGACGTTAAACGTAGAATTTATTTAGGATGGCCTTAGAGAAAGTTCTGTAATATGTGATATATCTATATTTGTGAACATCCCCCCCCCTCCATGAGTAGGAAGATTAGACTAGTCAAAGGTTTTGTTGTCATGATCGCAACTAGATCAAACTCAATCTAGGTCAACCCTTCATTGCACAGACACACAGATAGCCAGGTGAAATTAGGATATAGCCTATTATTATACATGTAGGTCATAAAACGTGCTTCAAGGTGAACTGTCATTTTATGTTTTATGTGTCTACCAGGTGGTCGGGCTCACATCTGTACATAGAGCTTTTTGTTTTGTAGTAGTAGAAACTAGATCAAACTCAGTCTAGGTCAACTCAGCGTTAGCATGAAAGACGGACAGACAGACAAGCTGATAAAAACTAATCGTCATCGGGGTAGGTTTGTGAGGTACGAGCTTCCTCGTGGGTTACACACTATGATGAAAACTGAAACATCATATGACTGTAGAAGCTAGTAGAATGTGGGTTATAAAAAGCACTTTTAGGTGAAATGTCATTTATGTTTTATGCGTCTACCAGGTGGTCGGACTTACATAAAGCACTTTGTTTTATTGATTACATATCGGAAAAAAGATGTTCTCAATTCACACAAGACGAGACGATTCACGTAGACTTGCCAAGATTTAGACCCTTAAAAACACCCATCAAAGTGACATATAATACAGTATTCATTTGGTTTTTATTCGCCACTTTCATTTGTAGGTCAAATAAAACCAATGGTTTCGTGCACGAGCGTCGTTCAGATGATCAAGTTCCGTCCAGGCTATTGACGCCTTGTACAATAGTACAATCGAAGTGGCATATTGTTGGATTTTTTTTTTCCGATGTCGCGACACTTAGATGTAGGTCAAGTAATGGAGGAGATTCTCTTTCTGAAATGATAAATTTAGACGTCTAGGCCATCACGGGCGGTTTTAAAGAAAAACCCCAAGAGTTCCAGTCCATGTTATGGGATGGTATCCAAGCTGTGTTTTTGCAACTAAATATACTAGTATACTAAAATACGGAAAAATAAGGATAGTTAGTACATTTGTACATTCCAGAGTGGGGGAGTCTAGATTTGCACTTGATTCGGAACTTGCGCAAATTGCCGGTAGGGGACTAAAAATTTTACCATGTGCACAGTCATCTTCATGACTGAATGAACCTAAGCATCAACGTTCTGACATTATTTGACAGCTTAAACGATAATATGTCGTAATATTTGTCTTTGTTTACCTTAAAGCATCGAGTGGTACGCATAGATTGAAAGGGGGGGTTGCTTTCAGTTGATCCAAGCATTTGCTTTGGAATTTTGAAGCTCTTGATAGGATATTCTTCGAACATTCATACCCCTTTTCCTCTCTTTGTGTCCGCGCCTAAATCCGGGACTTTTCTCTGTGAATGGTCATTCGGACGGACGCAGATTGCATACGAGTAGATACGTAATGGGCATTTATGGTTTTCAATCACGGCCCAATCCCTTAATAGACCCGGCCGCCTAGTAGAAAATGATCCCATTAACTGATAAGTCCTGCACTGGAAACCACTGATGACAAATTACTCCGGACAAAATGATGCTGATTTTATAGGGAGGAAAAAGCCTTGTCCGGCAATCTTGATCTACGGCAAATTAAACGACTCTTGTTCCTTGTCCATCAATGAATTGGTCAGACAATGAGTTGAAATACATGTAGCTGATGTGTTGCTGTCTTTTTGCATTTATGCTCTGTCGAGTTCTAGGCATAGATATATCGATTTATACAGTCAAATA
Source organism: Pinctada imbricata (assembly GCA_033119305.1). Lineage (NCBI taxonomy): Eukaryota > Metazoa > Mollusca > Bivalvia > Pterioida > Pteriidae > Pinctada > Pinctada imbricata. The sequence continues at coordinate 31,013,210 of VSWD01000008.1, read as the reverse complement.
CTGGATATGTTTCATCCAAAGTCCTCCAACTTCCGAGACGGCTTTGTGTATTTCGATCATAAACCATTAATTAACACTTTCAATTAAATTCTTGAAGTACTACTAGTATATTTCAAACCCCTTCCCTCCTCCCCTAAGGCCCTTTGCTATTTTCAAAACTTTGGCCATGAACTGAAGTATTAGTATCGAGACTTCGGTGAATGGGATACCATCATGAAGATTTTTAGTGAAAGCATGGGCGGATCTATAACTTTTTTTCTCCAAAGGGTCCCAGACTGTCCGGGGGGGGGGGGGGGGGCGTCAAGTCTATGATTTTGTTAAAAAAAGGAAAGCAAAATGGAGGGGGGGGGGGGGTTGGGATTCTCAACCCTCCTGTAGTTCAGACACTATCAAATTCACTCTGACAGTATTCTTGATACTATTTTCGAACTACATGTACTTCCGTCTTCAGCAAACATTTATATCACCAAAGACCAGTGCTAACAAGAGTTTACCAGAGTGGTGATCAATACCTTTTTAAGTCATGTGATAAGAGAGGTCATGACGGAAACCAGTGATAAGAGTGTTCGGAAAAACTGTAGTCCAATCCATTAGTAACTAGCCTTGAAGTCCCGCAATATGTCCGTCGTTTTCGTCAGCTTATCCCTAAGTGTTCTCCCTAAAGGAAACAAAACATCCATCACCCAGACCTTCTGATGTCACATGCAATTTGCCGTGCGTGATAGGATGGGGAAACAATAGTTCCTGTTTTCTGTTATTTACCATTATTGTGTCCATTTGATTAATTTTTGTTTGTAAACGATTTATGACTTCTTATGAGAAAAAGAGGTCTTTGGTCTCTGGTGCCTTGTCAAGCAACGATCTGAGAGAATAGGCCAGTATGGTGCCCTGATCGGTAAAGGTTTTGATAGAAGAGGTCAGCATTATGCCTTGACTGGAAGAGTCATTATGGGGCCGGTTTGGAAGGAGAGGTCAGTGTGGTGATAAAGGCCGATAAAGGTTTGAAAGGAAAGGTAAATATGGTGTATAGACATGTAAAGGTTTGAAAGAAGAGGTCAGTATGGTGTCTTGGCCGGTAAAGGGTTGAACGAAGAGGTCAATATAGTGCTTTGGTCGGTTAAAGGACTGGTCAGTATGGTGCCTTGATTGGTAAAGGTTTGAAAGGAGAGCTCACTATTGTGTCTTGACCTATTTAAACGGTTTTAAAGAAGAGAACAGTATTGGGCTTTGACCGGTAAAGGTTTCATTGTGCCTTGACCGGTAAAGGTTTGAAAGAAGTGAGCAATATGGCATCCTGGTGGGTAAAGGATTTTATTAAGTGACATTCGAACACTTGATTTTCGCACTCTATGCTCCTTACATGGACTTATTTGACTTTGATTGTAACTATAGGGCTCCAGATCGTGCAGGATCTTTTACCTCCCTTTCTTTCTTAGAATACGAAACTCAAGAACTACATCCTTTTTTCGCTATCTTATCGATTAAAATGACGAGTTTCCAGGAAAAGATGATAGAAGATAATTTAAGGGATCCACATGCCAGTCTCTATCGGCTATATTTCAGTGATGGATGATGAACCTTGAAGTTTATTTACAGGTCTGCCATCTGCATTTTACGGGCTTCATGTGGTCATTTTAGTGCGCCGAGTATCTGATGAATTTGATACAAAAAAATGTAGGCGACCCATCGCATTTATTTTGAAACCCCACCAGGCAACGTCATCATTTGTTTGACTCTTGATAGAAATGTCAATAATATGTCATATTGTTTTCTCGTTCATTAAGAAAAATAAACTTGAAGGAAATATTGTAAATAGGTCCTAGAAATCTTAATTTCTGAGCGTTTGGAAGGAATATTCGATTTCTCTAAATCATATGTAAATTGTCGCTTACTTCAAACCTTGGAAAAATGTACCTCTAAAGTGCTTAGTATCTATGGTCAATGCCCTACGTTCTAACTTCTTTTAAACATTTCTCAAATTTCGAAATAAATGATGAGCTTATTGAAATGGTATCCCGGAATAGAAATTAAAAAAAATCTGGTACAAAATTTGTATTATTTGTATCACTCTTTGCCGTCCTCAGAATTTGTTGACTTTGCCATCCATAAGAATTCATCAAGCAGAGAACCGTGTTTGATTATCGCCAGCTATCCATCATTCCCTTCCTACATTACAATGTTGACAAAACAATTTCTCCCAAGACTGAGGGATTTTACTAAGCATTTTCTAACATCATTAGCGATTATTTTTCCTTTGCCGGAGAATGGCAAGCACCTCAATTCGATACTGCCATATAACGAGGTTAAACAGCAATAGGAAATGTAATTGGGGGGAGAGTGTAGAGTACCGGTGAGACTTCGTTTTATATTCGCGCCATCGGCGACCTGTAGTCGTAAAAGAAGGAAAATTTGGTTTGGTTGGGTCTCAAAGCAAAATAAGCAAAGTGCCCTTGATTTCTTTGAGGAATCTGATTGTCCTGCTTACTTTTCTATGCTGCTGACGCACCGGAGTCTTGCCGCCCCCACCCCCTCCCTCCCACCATTTCGCAGCGAGGTTATGTTTTATAGAACTACTGCTGAGCATGCTCCCGATCAGAGATTTGGGGGGTCTAGTCTGTCTGTCCGTCTGTCTGTGAAAAAATATTCATGCCCCTTGCCTTAACCATCGAATGGTAAGTGCTAGGGCTTGGGCTTGTGTGTTCTTTGACCAGACCTTTCCATTGTTACCTAACAAAAATTGTGTCTTTGATTTTGATCTTCTTTCCGGAAAACAGCTTTTATACTGGTCAAAACTTCCTTAGTATGTGGCAAATCGTGTATCACAAGTACAGTTTGTTCTCTCATACCCCTCATTTCATCTCCGAAAAACTTCTTTTTTTTTGGATGTTAACATCAGTAGGCGCACCCTGTCCCAATATTACAGAATAAAATTGAAATTGCTCCCGATCAGTCAGTTTCAATTCTTCAATTATTTGCAGTGGAACATCCTCGCCTCATCCCAACCAGCTCTCTGATACGGAATGAGTTCCTTTGTCCATGAATTTATCACTCGGGAGGGAGGGAATTAATGATATAAGGGTAGACACTGTAGAAGTGATGAGTTTTGGCGTTGTTATTTAATGATAGTGTGGACCATGAATATTTGATGTGTGTATCTGTTAGGAGTAATTGATATGTTATAACATTGTGGAGTATGACCTCACTCAGGGAAGAAAATTCAATAATAATGCTGTGAATATGTCAATGGAAATGCAGTATTATGAAAAAGTCTTTGGAGTCTCTCAGAAAAGCGGGACTTTTTTTGCTTGTTTCATGGGTGAAATTTTATACTTTGCCAATTATGATGGTCTAATGGTCGCATGAATCTCTACAGAAAACACTCCACACTTAATAAATTGGTAATAAAAGAACTTGAGAAAATAATTCCACCAAATGGTCATGGTTTTAGATCAATCTATTGTATTACAGATTGCTGAATGTAAGATACATGTATAAGTAAAAACACCAAACAAAGGATGGCAAACATAATGACTGGCAAAACTTTATCTAATATCAAATTCTTGTGATTTTAAGAATTATGATATGATGAACTGTAAACAATGTAAAGGGCATGATGCTAAAGATCAAATTATGTGAAAGTCACTGTGCCATAGATCAGATGACTGATGTGAAGGTTAAAATGCCATAGATGAAATTTGAAGGTCTTGATGACATAGATAAGATGTGAAGGTCTTGGTGCCACAGATCAAATGTGAAGGTCATAGTTTCATAGATCTTATGTGAAGGTTATGTTGCTATAAATCAGATGTGAAGGTCATTGTGCTACAGATCAAATGTGTAGGTCATGGTACCATAGATCTAATGTAAAGGTCATGTTGCCATAGATCAAATGTGAAGGTCATGGTGCCATAGATCAAATGTGAAGGTATTGATTACATAGATCAATTGTGAAGGTCTTGGTGACAGAGATCAATGGTAAAGATCTTGGTGCCATAGATCAAATGTGAAGGTTTTGGTGACATAGATCAAATGTGAAGGTCATGTTGCCATAGATCAAATGTTAAGGTCTTGGTGCCATAGATCAAATGTGAAGGTTTTGGTGACATAGATCAAATGTGAAGGTCGTGGTGCCATAGATCAAATGTTAAGGTATTGGTGCCATAGATCGAATGTGAAGGTCTTGGTGATGTAGATCAATGGTGAAGATCTTGGTGACATAGATCAAATGTGAAGGTCTTGGTGCCATAGATCAAATGTGAAGGTCATGGTGCCATTGATCAAATGTGAAGGTATTGGTGCCGAATGTGAAGATCTTGGTGATGTAGATCAAATTTGAAGATCATGGTGCCATAGATCAATCGGAAAGGTCATGGTGTCATAGATCATATGTAAAGGTCATGATGCCATAGGTCTAATGTAAAGGTCTTGATGCCATAGATCAGATGTGAAGGTTATTGTACCATAGATCAAATGTGAAGGTCATGGTACCACAGATCGAATGTGAAGGTCATTGTACCATACATTTTCGATCAAATGTGAAGGTCATGGAGTCATAGATCAAATGTAAAGGTCAGGGTGCCACAGATCGAACGAGAATGTCATTGTACCATAAATGATTGTTCAAAAGTGAGGGTCACCTTGCCACGGATCAATTGTGAAGGTCATTGTACCATAGATCAAATGTGAAGGTTATGTATAGGCCATGGTGCTAAATCACCTGTAAAGTTTGATTCATTTCATTTCTCCAAGAAGTTTATAACTTGTATATTTTATTAACATGGCAAATTAAAAGAAAAATTTGTGCAAGTTATTTTGCTTATATGAAAAGGCAATTTTCCATTCTAATAGTAGTGAGCGTTCTGAACCTAGATTTTATATGCATAGAGACTGTCGGACAACACATCTTTTGGCAAATTTTTCATTGTGACATCATGGTTAATCATGCCATCTTGATGCGTCCAGATGTGTTGTCATGCTTTCTATTGTGACATCATATTGAAAGTATCGCCCAATTTTTTTTATGTCCAATGTCATGTTTTCTGACTTGATTTATACTGGCAAATCAACTATTGTATTTAAATCTTGTTCTCATTTCTGAGATATGTAAGATAACAGATTTTACTTTTCTTCCATACTTTAAGTTTTCATGCCTATATATAGTACTTACTGTAGCATGATTCCTTTGTTTTGCAGGTAAAGGCGGAAGGAAGAACACTATGGGGCTATGTGACACGACATCTATCCTTAACTGAATCAGACTACTTTGGCCTGCAGTTTGTGGACTCTCACGGCTTAAAGGTGTGTGAATTGAATGCAGTGTAGGATATGGTCTTACTATTGTTGTCCAGTATACGGATGTTATTTACGTAATGTTTAGATTAAGTGCCATACTTCAGTAAAGTAGACAATTTCTTCGATGACCCATTATAAGCTAATTGTCCACTTTCCTATTTTTTCACCATTTTGACCACTGTTATAAGGAGTAAATGAAAGTCAGAAATCAAAAATTCCATCAATAGTCATACAAAACCAGGAACAAACAAAAAAGAATTCTTGAAAAAAGCAAAATTGAATGGAGATAAGATCAGTTGCCGGTGTATTTTCTCACTTTTGGGGGTCAGGGGGTCAGGGCCGATGCATGGTGGAAAATATGTGCGTGAACTACTCAAAAGGGGAATTTTTAATATATTAAAATTCTTGCGAAAACTGTACAAAGATAGCATCAATATAACTAGAATGACTTTAAATACAAATAGGTACATTAAAGGAACCATATTCTACTATTTGGATTCTGATTTTGTTGAATTTTGCAATTATTTTAAATCAATTTTTGCCTAAGAAAAAAAAACTTTTATTTGGAGGGAAATGTCTCTGACAGGAGGGGAAATATATACTAGTATACTCCAGAGAGGGGGGAATGGGGTCAAACGTTGCCGAATTTTGTTGGAAAGAAAAACGCTGCTCACCAGTAACACCTGAAACTTTAGCTGAACATTGTTATTGTATCTTTTTGGATGCTTCTAACCTAAAACATTTTGCTCCCTATCAACAAAGAGAAGTCATAATGTTTTATCTTGATTGTATTATCGAAAAAAGGTCTGAATTGACAAAATGGGTCACAAATATACCCCTGGTTGAGTAGTTCCTTGGTAAGTCACCTTGCTCTCAGCATAAAATTGCTGTAGTTTGAGCTTGCCCTGGCCCCGCCGTCACTAAAATTGATTTTCCCTCAAAGTAAAAACTCAACTCAAATCCTTGAGGAAAACTCAAATTTGAGTGGTGACGGCGACTTGTGTGAGAAAATTGGGATTTGAGGGAAAAACTCAGATTTGAGGGTGAGGAAAGAGTTGAGGGAGGTTGGTGACGGCGGAACCAGGAATAGTGTTTCATACAACAAAGGCAGGCACATTCTCCGAGCAGAGTTGTCTTTTCTTTACAGTCGAAACAATCTCTGCCACAGACCCCAAGAATCATGCCTAATGTAATCGCGGACAGTACTCAAGTAACTGTGATGTCATAGCAGCGTTACGTTAAGATATGCTTTATGGTGGCAAGTCTGTGGCAGTGATGTTGTAGAGTAGGGTTATGCAACGTAAACTTGAGCTGGCTGCAGTTTTAGGCAGACAGGCACTGTCATAATTTGCCTCTGAATCATTGTTAACATTTTCTGACCTTTGACTTGCGTTTAAAATAACATATGTAATCTATCTATTCTGTAAAAGATTTGTATACAGGGACCCAAAAATTTTCGTAGGAAAGTCTCTTGCATTATAGAATAATGATCTTGCATCTTTTTTTAAGGCTGAGCTTTTGTATATGCAAGAAGATATATCATTGGTATTCCAAAACTCTTTATAAAACAGTGATATTTAAGATTTCTTACTATGTGATTATTACAAATGTCAACCAACAATAATTGTCCCTTGACCTTCTTTAGTAATATTGGCAGTAGAATAGACATTGGCATTATATCACAATGTGATTACCTTACTGGCTGAGAATCCATTAATTCTTCAGATAAAATGTCATTTCCTTGTCTTCACCAGACAATTGTTATATCATTTGTTCCTCTAATATAAGAGAGTGATAACTTGAGACATTGTATGTTAATAACGTCTTTCCCAGGAGTAGACCTGGGTCACGCAAGTGTAATGTTTGTCTTTAAAGTACATGTATGACATCTTGTGCCAGAAATACCAATATAAGTTCAGGGATTTTTTTGCCCCTTTTTGGGGCCGTTATTGGGCCCCATTCCCAATGAAAAATAGTATCTTTTTTTCCCAATTGTGGCTCTAAAATTTCCCAATCAAATTTAGTTGGATTTTTCACCGAAAGTAGTGAAATTTTCTGGCCCAAAAGTAGCAAATTTACTAATTATTTGCCATATTGTTGTAAGCATAAGAAATTAGATCATATTTAAAAGAAAATTATTTGATCGAACATTTAATTCTGAACTTCTGAATGTATAAACTGTCATTTTACTATTTATATAAGTACTTCCCAAAATATTCCCAAATGTCGTTTATTTTCCAAATTGCATGAAAAAAATCACTGAAGTTTTGATAGAACACTTCACATTTTAATAAATTTTATCCAAAGGTTTGTCACACCTTTGACCACATGGACAATATTTTAAGTAAAGAAACATCCTATTTTGCTGTTAATTCATTTTCACAGCAAAGTCTTTCTGATTTATAGAGTAACTTCCCTTTCGGGACAGGATCTGATGTAAACTAATTGTGATGTCATCAAATTCTATAGAAACCAGTGCAAAATTCAAGAAACATGCTTCAACTACGAAATTTCCATCGGAATTTAATATCTGATTTTCCAGTAGATTCATTGGGCGGACAAACACCAGACATCACAAAATTTGGCGATATTTCCATTGTGATGTCAAAATAGAAAACATGACAATGCATAAAGTCAGTGCGATCAAATATGACGTCACTATTCAAAAGTTTGCCAAATGATGTGATGTCTGGTGTCTGTGTAGATAAAATCAAGGTTTAAAACAGTCAGAAATATTTTCTGGAAAATGGACTGTTATGTCATAGTGCATTTACATCAAGTATCGTCAAAATGTGGAAGTAATTTTGTATCATGAAAAGAAGAGATAGCTGGAAATGAATCTATTTATTTATTTCAGTGCTGGTTGGACTATGTGAAGCCTATCCTTAAGCAGTTACCCTCTGCGGAATCTCCCTTAGATTTCCTTGTTAAGTTTTACACCCCAGATCCAGGACTTCTGGAGGAATACACTAGGTAAAGGTTTATAGTAGTTAGTATAGTAGTGTAAGGCACGGAAAAGATCTCCAACAAAACCCTCCCTGACTGACCAAAGCGGAATGCATCTGTAAGATAGCAACAAACACCTTCAAACAACACATCAGACAAAATAAAACATTCAAACAACAGCCGCACAACAACACCCATACTAGATGGAAAAAAAACCAGTCAGAGCAGACACAATGAGATGTTGAACATGAATGACAGCACATAAATTGAGTCCAAACTTTTTACTCCCTATAATTTTATCAGAACAAACAAGTTCTTTGATTGAGTACATGTACTTATTAATATACAGCTATTTCACTAGAAATATGACTGGGAATCTTGGCAAATCATTATCAGCATTATATAGTAGCCCTTTGCATGAATTAGCGGGCACCTTTAAAACTTTCATTTTCATTGGCTACTGTAAATTGATGAAAGATCCCTGATGATGCTTTGGGCGAAGGGTATCCTACAATACTTTGCATATTTTGAAGTGTTGCTCTGCCGCTTTGTATAGTTGCATACATGTACATATGATCTCATGATCTGAAATTTACAAAAAAGATTAGAACATGAAAAATATCAAATATCATGATATCCTAGTTTACTTAATTTTGAAATTTTCATTATTTTTCTAGGTACCTGTTTTGCTTACAAATAAAAGCAGATTTGCTGAATGGTTCCATGCCATGCAGTGAAAATACGGCAGCTCTTATTGCATCCTACATTGTACAAGGTAAGGGTTTACTAGTGTTTACTGTTCCAAATTTGTTACTGCACATGAAGAGAAGTCAGATTTACAGAATCTGCATGCTTACCCCACCTCTGACAAGCTGACAAGTTTGCCTGGAAATCCCTAATAGCGATTGGCTAATAACAGTCACGTGAAGATGTGGTATATCTTATACCGGGTGCCTAGCCTTTTATACCAGACCCCCTTGTGACATCACAATGTTATCCTTCATGTTGACGTCATAGCATTAACAGACAGTGGCATCCAAACACTCTGAAACTCTGACATCCAGACACTCTAAGCCATGCCCGGTATAAAACCTAGTGACCTGGTATCATCCTGTACTAGGTCGCCAGATGACTAGGTAACTAATAATGCATAGCCAATTGTGCCTCACATGAAATTCATATGAAATGAGTATCATGTAAATTTCACATGAAAGTTCATGTGAAATTCATATAAATTTCACATAAGATTTATGTGAAAAATACTTCACGTGAATTGCACATAAATTTACTTCACATGAATTTTTCTTTGTGATCTCTATGGGAAATTGAATTCACATAAAATTCATCTCAGAAACTTCACATGAATTTCATGTATAAAATTCCATGTTTATGCTGGTTTTACATAAATTTCATGTGAACATTTATGTAAAGTTCATGTAAATTTCACATCGATTTCATATGAAGCACAATTGGCTGTGTATGTAATATTTTAACATTAATACAGAATGATGGATTGCAATATCTACTTTTGCCACTCGCATGACATACAAAACAACACTTTGACAATGCCATTTCATTGATTAAAAACCACCAGCAGGTCTAATATTGGACAATCGGTATTTTAGCTTCTGCTAGATTGCTTAATGTCCATAACTGCATCTGCTTGTGTGTAATATGAATAGGTCACTTGCCAAAATTCATAATGGCTGACAAAATGACGAAAAATGTCTGAGGTAGGCAATTTTTGTGCGCTATTTCATTGTTACGTCTCAATGGAATTGCGTCTTTTAACAGTGATGTCATAATGTAAAACAACGCCAGAAGAAGTTGACTCGGACATTTTGTGCTTTCTAACAAGGTCGGAAAATGGTCTATTGTAGTGATTTAAAATAGCCAGTAAAGATCATGGTTATATTCTAATTCTATATACTGTAATGGTTAAAGTCAAATGTACCTTAGTGCCTTAGATTTAAACGTATCAAAAGTCATAAAATATTGGAGTAATATATTGAAAATGAGAGATATTTTCAATTTCTGTCGGGCTTAGTGACAACCTTTGGGCAACTCTTCTAGCCTTGGTTGTTTTGAAGAAGATTGATTTGATTTTGCATGAAAATCACCCTTAGCATTACAAAAATTCCATTTGTGTTTTAATATCTGCTTGAGTTGCACCATACGGCCTCGAGGCAAGTAAAATTTAGATCCTATGTTAAAAAATAGGTTAATTTCATATTTTTTATTGCCAGAAATGTCTAAATCTGTAGGAATTATGCTATGAAATTGAGCTTTCTTCGCCTGAGGGCAGAAACATAATTCATACTTTATGAAAGTCCTGGAAGAAAATCGGGATTAGATTGAAAATATAACGAGCTTCAGTTCACAAAATCAATAATAATTTTGTATTATTTCATGAAAGCAGTACACATGTACTAAGATCTCAGTATTTGTTATGGGGTACTTTGGTTAGCATATAGGAGAAAAAAAGGAAAATATATTGAATTGTTCAAGTTGAAAATCAGTAACCTGTGCTCTTGTTTGTAATAAGAGAGGGTGATACGTCTGTCTGGTTAAGAAGTTCTTAAAGCAGATTTCACTTCAAGTATAAATATTTACATTACTGGTAGATTCCCCATGTTGAATGCCCATTAGGCAACTAGAATTATATTCCAATAACTTGGGTTGCTATTGTGACGTCACGTTCAAGTTTTGCATTTAGAGAGAATTTACCAAAGTTAAGATACATTTGATGCTGTCCCAGGCAAAATGTGCGATGTTCATGGAAATAAAAATTACCAATAATTAGAATAAATGTAAATATAAGTAATGACTGTCTTCGCGAGTCATGGAATTTGCACGTGACCAACCAGAATTATACACCCATGAACACCAAAAGTAAGACAGTCATTCCTTAAGTGAACGGGCTTTCATGTTTCATACATATCATACAAATCCACTTTAAGAAGTTCTACATTTTGATACCATTACATTTGACCTTGTGACCTTGACCTTAACTCTGACCTTAAAAACAATTATTTAATATAAAAGTTCTGAAACAGATTTCTCTTTGAGTTTAAGTGAGAGGGCTTTCATATTTCACAGACAAATTCACCATAACAAGTACTACATTTTTTACCTAGTGATCTTAACCTTGAACTCTGACCTCATAAAAATATTTTGGTTAAGAAGTTCTGATGCCAATTTTTTCTTTCAGTGTATGTGATTCCAAACCATTTGTCCTTGAATGATAAGAGTATTCAATGTGAACAAAGGAATTACCGATTCCTAATTGCCTTTCAATATTCAACACTAATGTTTAAATTCTCTAAAGTATCAGTGGGGTTAAATTTGTGAAAAAGAAATTGATTCAAAGATGTAAAATATAAAACTTTTAATTTGAAAGAAATTTGTACAAACATGTATTGAAGTAGTGTGAAATTTAGGAGAATTTTATGTAAAATGTGAACATTTGGAAATGTTCCTTCAAAATGAGTTTATTTATTTCATAAATGCTTTTTTTTCAAAATTTTAGCTGACAGGAAGCAACAAAAATATAGACTTGGTTTCAAATCAACTCATAGGCATTATTTCTTTACAAGGAATTTTTACATTGCAAAAAAAAAAAATTCTGAAGTATTCTCTTTATTTCCTTTTGCGCTAATTTTAGGTACATAGTTGAAAAGAGATCGTGCAAATTCTTTTTTACTTTTGTGAAGAAAAAAACAAAGGAAGTTGTAGAAATTTGCTGCGTAAGCCATAAACTTCAAGTCTGAGTCGATCTCTAGAGAATGTTATTCTTAAAGTATTATGGATATTTAACGGCATCTTTTACTGTAGCTTATTATGCCTCCCCTCTCGTTTGTGAAGATGCAGTTCTATTATGACGGTGACAATTCTCAGTGGGGAATTCCGTGTAAAGTCAATTAAATCTGCCATTGTACTCCTGCGAACTATGGGGAATCTTTTTAACTACAGATTGCCAGGTTATTGATTTTATAGGGAAAAATGATCACAAAAATAACACAAAGGGAATATTTCTTCATAATCAACTTATATCTCTTTGTTAGGGCTAAATTATAGGTTTTTAGGGCAGAATTATTTGGTAATTTAAGAAAAGAGGGGGAGGGGATGTGATTAGAATTATTGTCAGACTGTCCCTTTTTGTTTGCCAGTAGAGAAAACAAGATGTGTCTAAAACATGAGTTTGTTCAAGCTCGTCGTCAAATGGTGAACACATTTTTATACAAATTTCATGCTTAAAGGCAAAGGTCAGATATGTATGCTCAAAATTAGAATAAAAAAAAGTAATAGAATTTTGTCTGTATAACAATCAATGATTTGCAAGATATGGTGATAGCCCTGGTATGGAACATAATGAAGTAATCAACTTTTCGATATGCATTAAATAAAAGATGCAGATTGTTAATTAAACAGTGATTGATCTTTAATTACAGAGGCTAAATATATCTACTTGATGATACATTTACATCATATAGCAAGCCATAATTTAGTACATGTATGACCCAATCTACCATGTAGCAGAAGATAGAAACATAAAGGAAAATGCTATCATACATCATTATGTTTCTTCGTTAATTAAGATGCTGCCTTAAAAGGACATATACTCGCTCTGATATTTAGACAACTCTAAGGTGCTGTAATGATTTTCTGCCAACTTGCATAGATCTGAAACGAAGGAATCATTTATGTCTTTATTCCGAGACAAAGGGACTCTAAAGGTGACGAAAAAGTATGATGTGTATGGTATTAATAGATTTAGCTCAAGTTACTTGTTGATCAGTTTCTATTATGGTACTGTATGCTCTGTGCTACACTTATGCTATTATTGACAGTCGTGACATATTTATCCGCTATGTAAACCTTGCTCCAAATTGATCTCGGAGACAGCTGTATTTGCGGAGTTACTCGTCTTAGCTTAATGAAGTACAACAGTTTATCTAATAGGATTCGCTGTAATCATCATTGTATACCTATACAGAATTAACGTTACGAGGCAATTTTCTGAATATAGAAAGAAATCTATGAAGAGATCATATTCCACAAAGAGATCATGTCATTTAACAAGCATGTCACGTAACATCTGCTGATTGACTGAAAATAAGTTCTAGGCTATCACTTACATCAGCTTTGATTTCATTCCGCAATTTTTTTCATAATGACTTTCTGTACTCTTGGCTCATGTTATGTTATCTTAATAGGAAAACCATGTACAGGAGTAACTTTCTCTAGATTTATGTGGTCTTTTTTCATTAACAGAGTTACTACTCATTTGAGAAGGTATCGGATGTAAATCCCTTATGGTGTAATGAAATTTCTAAAGAAACTTCGTATTTCAAGCATTTTTGCCATGAATTTTACACTGGTTTAGATAGAATTTGGTGATGCCACAATAATTTACGTCAGATACTGTCTCAAATGGGAATTAACTCTTTATTTATATATTGAAAGGACCATATAGCCTGCTACTACCCCTCCCCAACTCAGTAAAAACAAATTGCTGTCTACATGCATGTATATATATGTACAACCATTGTAATTCCTCGAGATGAAACTATTGAAAGGAATGTGTTGCATTTAAGCATATAAAGGCTTGTGACGTCACAATGCATAAACCCTACAGAAACATGCGGCAAAGGCTGTTCTAACCTGCAAACTCAACCCGCGGTGACCTAAATTTTCAGGTCAACTTTTTACCTGAAAAAAAATGTGATCTCAGAAAACAAGAATAAAACTTGCAATGTGGTGCATATATAGAATAAGTGTCATAATTTGTGTTTTGTTACGGGTATGCAACACACAGCAAGTGCATTTATAGCATGAAATGTGCCAACGCGGATTACATGTACGATATGTGCTTGTGCTGTGTGTCGCATACCCGTAACAAAACACAAATTAAGACACTTATTCTCTATATGTAACTAAAGATTTAATGTATGTATATATACTGTATTTGTATTCAATATGTCTCTTTTCTTTATTATAGCTGAAATAGCAGACTTCATAGTAGAGGAATATCTGGACACTTCATATCTAGATGGCTCCTACTTTGTGCCAAATCAACCTCCAGACTTCCTGGGTAAAGTCAGAGAGTACCACAAACAACACATGTAAGTGCTCCTTCAGAGAGGAGGAAAATCCTCCTTTCATTCATCAATAAGTAATATTTACTGTCAAGTTTATATTTGAAAATCATCATTTATATTTTGTTTAGAGTGAAGATGAATTGGCAAATCTTTTGATAAAGTCATGTTAACATGTTTTGTATGCCGCACTTCAGACACTCTTATTATGTTATGGCAGTGTACATCTGTCTGTCCCTATGTTTTTGTGAGCAGAATATAAATTAAACTCTCGCCATAGTTGCGTCATACATAGCGGTACCACAAAGGATTACCATGACAAGAGGAAGGATTCTATTAATTTTGAAGGTCAAAGGTCAAGGTCACAGCCAATTGTACTGCTTTGTGGGCAGACTAAACCCACAGCTCTTAAGATTTTCAAACTGACCACAAAAAACACCACTGGTTAAAGGAAGAGCCCTATTGCATGTCAAGTTCAAAGGTCAATGTTTTTCACTGTCATGTTTTGTGCATTCTGTTGTACAATTGTTATCTCTTTAGTGATGTATGCTTGTGTTCGATTGGGGACGGTATCTGACGTAAAAGCATTATGACGTTATAGAATTCTATGGAAACGTCAGTATTGTAGCGTACTTTCCCTGAATTTAACGTGTTTGATGACGTCACAATAGGTTTACGTCATATACCGTCCCGAACGGGAAGTAACTTAATATAACGAAAATACTGAATACATGTACTATGTTCACAGTACATGTATAAAGAGAATTCAAGATGGAATGAGTTAATTGTTGAATATGACATAACTGTACATAGAATTTGACTATTGTAAACTACTTATCTAAACTTTTATACTTAGATCAGCTCAAATTACAGTGCTCTAACTTTCATTCACAGAGGTGAGAGTCCTGCAGAAGCAGAGATGGGCTTGCTTGATACAGCCAGGAAAGTAGAAACTTATGGAATTAGAATGTGTATAGCCAAGGTAGGAACTTTTGATAAGATCTAATTACATGTATTATGATCTGAAGGAATGTTTTATTGCAAAAGAAAAAAATCAAATGTAGATTCTATGTAAATACTACTATTATTAATCTGATAAAGAATACATCTTACTTTTCATAGTACTTGCTAATGTTTGTGTCTATGAAATGTGAGGGGGTGGACAGGGTGAAAGGGAGGAGGGAGAAAGGGGGGAGGGAGGAGGGAGGGATGGGGGAAAAATGGGAGGGAGGAAGGGGGCAGGAGGAGGATGGGAGGGGGGAGGTAAAGGAAGGAGGAAGGTGGTGGCGGGAGGGGGAGATAAGGGGGTGGGAGGGGGGAGAGAGGTACCTCCCTGTCCGCCCTCCCCAAATGTATGAAAATTAATTGAAAAAAATATGTATTCCATAAGTATTATGAAGAACTGCTGTGTATCTTGATTGATTGAATCTTCATGTGTTGCATTACATACTTTTCAAAAGAAGAAAATTATGAAGGAAAGACGTATACTTGAATATCTACTACAGCTGACACTCGTTATCTCGAAGTCGATGGGCCTACTGAAAATACTTTGACATAAGCGCAGTTCGAGATAAACATCAGTCGAATTTACGTTATATTTTCGAAGGTATTGTACCACCTATAAGGCTAAAAGAATCGTTTTGCTATTGTAATTTATCAATAGATATCGGAGCTTAAAAGGCTACTCGTGCTGACAATGTAATGTTTACTTCACAAAGTAGAATAGATTCTAGAAGTGCCATAAATGTATTCTTAATACTGAAATTTTACGAAGAGGCGCATTGAGAACGTCATGTATTTTTAGCTCGCCGGGACGAATGTCCGGAGAGCTATTGTCATACCCCCGGTGTCGGCGTCTGCATTGGCGTTGGCGTGCGCGTGCACAAAAACTTTAACCTTGCTTATAACTTTAAAACCAATACAGATTGGGCTTTCATATTTCACATGTGCATTCCTTGTGACAAGACCTTTCCATGGATACCAAAATTTTTGACCTTGTGACCTTGACCTTGGAGATTGACCTACTTTTGAAAAACTTTAACCTTGGCCATATTTTTTGAATGGTAAGTGATAGGGCTTTGATATTTCACATGTGTATTCCTTGTGACAAGACGTTTCCATGGATACCAAAATTTTTGACCTTGTGACCTTGACCTTGGAGATGATTGACCTACTTTTGAAAAACTTTAACCTTGGCCATATTTTTTGAATGGTAAGTGATAGGGCTTTGATATTTCACATGTGTATTCCTTGTGACAAGACGTTTCCATGGATACCAAAATTTTTGACCTTGTGACCTTGACCTTGGAGATTGACCTACTTTTGAAAAACTTTAACCTTGGCCATATTTTTTGAATGGTAAGTGATAGGGCTTTGATATTTCACATGTGTATTCCTTGTGACAAGACGTTTCCATGGATACCAAAATTTTTGACCTTGTGACCTTGACCTTGGAGATGATTGACCTACTTTTGAAAAACTTTAACCTTGGCCATATTTTTTGAATGGTAAGTGATAGGGCTTTGATATTTCACATGTGTATTCCTTGTGACAAGATGTTTCCATGGATACCAAAATTTTTGACCTTGTGACCTTGACCTTGGAGATGATTGACCTACTTTTGAAAAACTTTAACCTTGGCCATATTTTTTGATTGGTAAGTGATAGGGCTTTGATATTTCACATGTGCATTCCTTGTGATAAGACCTTTTTTATTGTTGTTGTTGCAATTTACGTATGGTTGCCACCGGCGAGCTATGTTGTCATTCTGACAAGTCTGGTTATTCGTTGTGTGACCCCCCCCCCCCCTTTCCGCGCCGATCGCATCGTCCCTGATATAATACAAGTTTGGTTGTCTTATCAATCTGTCATAAGCCGTTTACCTTCAAGAGTTTTAGATCATTGTGTCATCAAAGTACAATGAAGACATTTGTTCGTACGCTATTTAATTTTTTTCGTCTGCTAGATTTAAAGTCGTATACATGTGTTCATTCTTCACTTAAATTTACTTGCATGCAATCAAGTTTAATCATCTTCCTCAGAGTGTATGAAATTTTATGTATGGATTATTTTGTAGATCATCAGTATAATCATTGTATAATCATTGTTGCTCAAATTGCTTTATTTCAATTACGATAAATCTTGCAAATTTTGGGGGTTTTTTGGGAGGGGGGGGGGGGTGTATTGGTTTGTTTTTTGGTTGTTTACCATGCGATTTCACTATTGCTTGGTACGTTAATTGGTTTGTTTATACAAACATTAGGACTTCGACTAAACGAGTATAAAATACACGAAGAAAATGACTTGGGACTTCGAAATTACTTCGAGATAAGCGAAATTTCGAGATAACCGATTTCGAGTTATCCGAAGTCAAATTGGTTAGAATATGAAGGAAAAAAGATGGGACCGCCGCTCGACTTCGAGATAAACGGAATTTCGAGATAACCGAGTTTGAGATAACGAGTGTCAGCTTTATTTCAATTTTTTTACAGGATCATGAAGGGGTGGCCTTAAACCTTGCTGTGGCGCACATGGGAATTCTTGTGTTTCAGAACAATACAAAAATTAACACTTTTTCGTGGGCTAAAATAAGGAAATTGAGTTTTCGAAGGAAAAAATTCCTAATTAAACTTCATCCGGAAACTTACGTTAGTGGTCAGAAGGTAGGTACATTTAAGTTGTCTTTACAAGGTATGATAATAACTCACAAAATGGTGATTATGATTACAATGTGTTATGTTATAACGGTTTTAAAACACTTGTAGACTTTTCAAATTGTTTTCGGCCTTTTTATGTAGGGAGTACTTCTCATTTGGATGGTATTGGATATCAACTAATATAGAAGTCAGTGTAAAATTCAGGGAAAACATGCTTCAGATACTTCTATAGGAAATGCATGACAGCATAATGCATTTACGTCAGATACCTGTACCTTCCCAATTGGGATGAAAATGTATATCGGAAAAATATTCAATATTGTTGAAGAGGAATCCATATACTGTATATTAATTACAATACCATGCAAAGCTACATGTATACAAGCGTTATAGCTTATTACTGTATCACAGATTTATATCATGTTAAGTTTGAATTCATAAATTCTCTCAATGTGTTTAATTAGAAAAGGATCATTTGATGTCCTCATTAAAAATTATAATGAGCAAACTTTAGGTATTGGATGGCTATTATACCTAAGACTTTACAGAATTTTTCGTTTAGAATAATAATGAACAAAAATTCTTATTTTAGGGCTATTACAAAGACACAGTAGAATTTTTCTTTGAAAGTCGCGACGACTGTAAAAACTTTTGGAAAAGGTGTATAGAACATCATGCGTTCTTCCGTTGTCACACAACAAAGGAAATGCCAAGACACAAAAATAGGATCGTTAGTAGAGGTTCGTCTTTCAGGTGAGTGCATATGGATTAGTTAATTTGATTGGTCAATTATTTATCTGTAGATGAAATCTTCATAGGGTTTGCCTTTCTGATTCCTTTTTATGAGTTGTGTACCTCTCTACTTCTGGTCCATAATAGTCAGGGATAAATTTTAGTTTAAAATCGTTGAAAACTCCTAGAAAAGTTTTGTAAATCTGATGGGTTGATAAATCTGTTTGGTTGATAAATCTGTTTGGTTGATAAATCTGATTGGTTGGTAAATCTGATTGGTTGGCAAATCTGATAGGTCAGCAGCCATTTCTCAATGAAGTAAGAAGTTTTCCTGTAACATGTAGTACATAATTTCCATGATTATTTCATAATGAAGTAGATGAAAATCTGGAGAGATGCAAGTTGTTTTAAAAACTTTTGAAAAGGTACTTGTGTTAAGGGCATTAATGATGATGTTATATGTGATTTTAACATTGGAAAAAAGAACACAAAGTTTTTCATTTTGAGATGGAAGAAAGAAAATTCAAGACTTTGTTCAGATGAATACTGTAAATTGCTTTATTTTCGTCAGTTCCAATTTTCGTCAATTTGTTCCAAATGACCATTTCGTCAGTACGTAAATTCGTCATCCAAGGGTCCCTAAAATGTAAATTCCTCTGTTCAAATGCCAACTTAACATAGGCCGTATGCGTATGTTTTCATTGTTTGTTTAACAATTATTGGTAAACAAACAATAAGAGACAAGTATACCATCTAGCTTGTTGTTAAAACATATTATTTGTTGATAAGAAGTACATGGAATGCGACCTTATGTGCGTATTCAGTTTTCAATTATTTATCATTTGCCTGTCATAATAACTCCTAAGATTCAATTTTTCATTTCTACACTATATTTTGTCAGGAAAATTTATATTCGTCGATACGTAATTTCGTCAATGGAGGCACTGACGAAAATGACGAAAATTGGTACCTGACGAATAAAAACCAATTTACAGTGATAAAAATACTTTAAGCATGTTCAATGAATTTTTAGATTTAAGTATGCTCAACACAATTATGTTAAACATATGTTCCATAGCATTTAATTATGTGAGATATGTGTAATAACAGGTACAGTGGTAGAACGCAGAAACAACTTATGTCCTTTGTACGGGAAAATCCATCCGCTGCTCCACAATTTCAGAGGTGAGTTAACAAAGATGTTTGCTAATAGCATGTGTTTTGTCTAATGATATATAAATATATATTGCATTTTGAGAAAAAAGGTATATGGAAAAAAAGGGGTAGATACTCTTATAACTCAAATTGATCCAATAATTGACCCTTCCGATTGCGGGAAAAAAAATGCAAATTTCATGACGTCACAATGCTTTTACCTCGGACAAACAAGCTTCAAACATCGAAATTGCATTGTGACGTCATGGAATTTCTCAATTTTTCTCGCGTTCGGAAGGGTCAATTTTCATACAAATAGATAATTTAATGAAAAGAAACATTTATGAACACGTACTGTATATCAATGTAGAAAATAAGCAGGGCCTACAAAGCTTTTTATCGGATCAACTCCTTTGTTTGCTATATTCTGCAGCAAGACTTCTTGATAAATTTGCGATTATTGTTTTGCTTATACTGAACAATGAAAAACATTGATAAAAAGAAAAGTTGAATTTCTTTCCAATAATGCAGAAATTAAAGGCTAAATCTATTTTTGGGTACTTAAATAGAAAAAAATTTTGCTTTCTTTGTAATTCTTCCCCACAATCAGAGTGGTCTCTCTTTTGTGAGGAAAGTTGATAGTCAGTCAAGGAGTAAATAATCTGAGATTTCTTTGAAGGTCTTAATTTGGTTCCTCTAATACGCAAGATTGCAACTACAGTGTGTGCAGCATGTCCGTTCTTATTTGCATTTAGTCACCTACCTAAACCATTGTTCAAAACTTTAGGCACCTTTTCTGCCCTAGTAAATTGATGACATCAAGACAATGGAGAACAATCAGAAAGTGTGCAAAAACTTTTGTTAGATGTATTTGCGATCTTCCGTATTAAACCACCAAAGAATTGGCATACATTTAAAGTCTTTAAAGGAAAATTAGAATTTGAATAAAAAAAAACCTGATAGAATTCTACTATTATTTTATGCTTCACTTAAGGACACATAGGAAGTAAGTATTAGTTGTGGTTTTATGTTTCTGTATTTTAAAAACTGACAATATTTTTTCATCATGCAAGTGTCAATTTTACAGTATTTAAAATTTTTCATGTTCATTATTTATCTGAGTTTCAATGTTTTGATATTTCACATTTAAATTTTTGCAATAATCTCTTTTGAAAAAAAAAAACTTTTATCTCTCTGAATATGGAATTTGATAGTACATTATTGTTGCAGCACAAAGGTCAGATACTAGAAAAAAGATTTGAATGATTTCTGTACTGAAGCTTGCACTTGAACTTTCTGATGAACAAAAATATGTGCCCTACAAAGCAAAGCATTATTTAGGTATCAAATTGTCTGTCCATCCATATATTGTTTAGTCGTACCTTTATATTCATAGCTGTGACTTTAATGTTACATGTATATGTAGCATTTTGACCAAATTTACAGGGAATGTCAATCACATTCAGAGTAAACCAGGGTGGCCATGGACTCTGGAAAATGGGGAAAACAGGGAAAATACCAAATAAAAATTCCCTCTAGGGAAAAATCAGGGAATTTAAAAATTTCATGAAAATCAGGGAAATACTAGGGAATTTTATAGTTAATGTTTAAAGACATAACATGTACCTGATGGAGTTGATAATATTCATTTGAACAAAGACAGAAGATATTTATTGTTGATGAATTGTCTTAAAAATGTCCTGGCTCCCTCCGCTTGCCAATGAACACTTAAAATGCAAAGATAAATAAATTTTTTTTAGAAATGAGCAAGTACCGTGAATAAAAGAACTTTTTAAATTAGATATTTGAACATGAAATAGTGTAAGAATAGACTAGTATTTGTGCACGTTTTAGTATTTGTGCACGTTTTGTCAGGAAAAATCTTGTACAAGTCAGGGAAAATCATGGAAATTTCAGGGAATTTGATTTATCAAAATCTGAGGCCACCCTGTAAACTCTCGGTGAAGGTTCGTCACACAATTAGGGTTAAATATGGCATGCAACATAAATGTTCTTAAAAACTGTCATTTTATTGTAATCTTGTTCAAATCAACTAAAATATGAATACTCTGTTATAGATCTGTAAGTGGAAGGATATCTGCAGCGAGTCGGAGCACTAGTGTTACGCCAAAGATTCCTGCCAAAGTTGTGCTTCAGAACTCTGCCGCTATGGATGCTCACCAAAGTATGGCATCTAGTGACTCACATGTGATAAGTACTGACGCTTTAGTGACGCCACCTATACAAGATCACGGTGAAACTCGCAGCGTGGACAGCTCTCATTCTGGTAGTCATTCGTTACACTCACCAAAATTTGATCGTCAGCGGAGTTACGAGGGGTCGCCAGGAATCGATATTTCATTGGATAGCAGGGACGTTGATGAACATCCACCAGTGGAAGTGGACGAGGACAGAGGTGCACATTTTAATGTTGTTAAAACTAAAGTATCTGAATCTGTCAAAACCAATGAAAAATTGTCAGCCAATCAAAATGCAAATGACAATGCTGGTGTTGAGGCTAAGCTCCTCCCACTTCCTTTAGCAAAGGATGCTGGGAGAGAGGATGAAAGCACAGTTTCAGATCCTAATAATTCAGGTGATGGTATTATAAGTGGTGGAGGGTCAGGGATCCATGTAGATGATCATAATATAGAGGTTATAGGTTGTACTAACACTAGTGATAAATCTGGTATACTTTCAAATATAGTTCACGATAGGTCTCACTCTACAACACCGGTAAGAGAAAGCAAAAAGGTGGCTTTTGCTGCTGACGTCAAAAATGATTCTGAAGCCTCGGAAGGGGATAAAGAACAGGTAGCAAACAATACAGGTAAACTTGTAATTAAGTTTAATGAGGAGGTGCCGGCAGGTGCTTGTATTACTGTTAGCGTAGACGTATCTCCAAATCATAGTCAGACTGCTAGTCTTGTATTAGAAAATGAATGCGATGCTAATGTTTCTGTGGTTATGAATGACATTGATAAGCATGCTGATGTATGTGATGGAAATGTTATAGTAGATAATAGTGAAATTTGTCAAGAATCTGCAGCTGCATCAGGGGAAATTGCACAAACGGCAGAACTTGCGGATCTACAACATGGCGCATCTCAACACGCTGAAGGCACACGTGAAAACGGAAATGATGATCTCATAGAGGACATACCATATTATTTACAAAGGAGACATTTCGAACATGAAACAATTGAAGAAATTGAAAATGATTTGAATAACAGTATTGTGGAAGAAGAGGCAAAAGAAAAGTCGAGATTAAGGCGAGGAAGAAGCTCAAGAAAAAGACGTCCAATCAACATGCAGGTAGAGCATGTCAAAGTTTACGAAGGGTCGCTAGAGAGGCCTGTCCCATGTAATGCTGCTGAATCAAGCTACAGATCTCCGTCTGCAGAGAATGAGCATCGCAGATTTCAAAGTACCTCACCCTCTGGAAAGAGGTCACCAACTGCTTCAAGTAGGTCACCGTCAGGGGGTGCTAGGTGCTCCAGTAGGTCATCATTGGAGCGGTCACCATCTTGCAATAGGCGAGTAGAAATCATCAATTTTCATAAATTACCGTCAAAAGACAATTTCTCATGTGTAGATGATACCACTAGTCCAACATTTGAAAAAGATATTCTTCAACAGATTCAAACAAAGAAACAAACAATTGCCGTGTCTTCAGTTCAAAATGGAGTTGCTTCGCTGAATGAAAACATTGACGTTTCATCTCCTAATGAAACCAAAGTAGATTCTCATAGAATTATGCCAGAGATTTGTGTATCTGCGGATGTACCTGCAGAAAAAGATGTAACTCTTGAACCAGAACATGTATTAAAAGATTCCCCCACCATTTCTGAAGAAAAGAATCTATCGAATGAAAACGTTAAAAATTCTTCCATTGAAGTACTCAGGAAAGAAAGTAACCTAGCACCCATCGACATAACTCGAGTCCCATCTGAGTCTGTGATAGATTATGAGTCACCTGCAGCAGCCTTTATTTTAGCAGAAAGCAGGCATACTAAGAAACCAAATAGAAACAGTATTACATTTTCAACATTCAAACCTGACGAGGCTTCCAATCCTTCGACTCCAGGATCGAGGCCTTGTAGTGGAGATATGGATCATTTAGTTGATTCGCAGAGTGAAACTGATTACGGATCTCTGCCATCTGCCAAAAAAGTTGATGATCAGAAACCTTTAAATTTCGAATTACCATCGACAGAAGACATCTTCCAGCCAACCAGGCGTAATATACAAATGTCTGGCCAGAGAGACTCCAGGGAACGATCGGTTATACATGGTCCGAGTAGGCCCCGGAAGGTTAGCTTTCACAGGGAGAGGGGGTACATGTATAGCTTTGAGAGTGTGAATGACCCACCAAGTTTTTCTATAGCAGGAAGTTTCGACGATTCCATAGGAAGGAAGAGTACCTTATTTAGCTCTCCTGACTCTGACGTGGCGGAAATGCTGGATGTACCTGATGATAACGAAGATATGATGGAGTCTGATACAGAATCGGATGAAAATTGCTCAGCATCGGACTCTCAGAGTGAACGAGAGAGTAGTGACGATGAAGATGTCAGTAGGCATGATGAATTTCTAAAATTCGCCAAAAGTCTCGCAGATTTAGGCAAAGAAATTACAGTAGATTCAGGTGTGGGTGTAGACTTGAACGACAATAGCTCAAATACAAAGTTGTCACCCTTGGATCCTCTGGAGCCTTTAGAGAATCTAGAAAATACACGTATATCGGAAGAGGAGAAAAATCTGTATAATATGCGTAAAGGATCATGCGAGTTGCTAGATAGACCTCTTTCTAAATCGTACACTGATTCTAGTCTCAGCTCGTGTGACTTTGACCATGATAAGATGTTCAAAGGTAAACGAGCTAGTATTGATCCACTCGCCGAACTAGAAAATGCCACTCTAGCTGAAGTAGAATCGTTTAGTGATGCCTCCTCAGATGAAGGAAAGATAACTCTTGTTGAGGGGCGATCCCCTGTACCAAAACAAACAGGAGATGAAAATTCGGAATGATCATGGATTCTGAGGACAACGAATGGCAAAACATCATTTTGTTAGCCTAGATTATGGAACGCCATCGCTGTCTTATGATGAGATATTTCAATATATTGGATGGTTTAATCAATATATGCGGTGGTAAGTACATTATATGCGGTTGTAAGTACGTTATATGCGGTGCTTAGTACATTATATGGAGTGCTTAGTACATTATATGCGGTGTTAAGATCATTATATGGGGTGGTACGTACATTATATGCGGTGCTTAGAACATTATATGCGGTGATAAGTACATTATATGCGGTGCTAAGAACATTATATGCGGTGGTAAGTACATTATATGGAGTGCTAAGTACATTATATGGAGTGCTTAGTACATTATATGCGGTGTTAAAAACATTATATGGGGTGGTACGTACATTATATGGGGTGCTAAGTACATTATATGCGGTGCTAAGTACATTATATGGGGTGGTATGTTCATTACATGGGGTGGTTAGTACATTATATGCGGTGCTAAGTACATTATGTGCAGTGCTTAGTAGATTATATGCGGTGCTTAGAACATTATATGGGGTGGTGAGTACATTATATGCGGTGCTTAGTTCGTTATGTGGTGATTTCGTTATGATAAACATTCTGATGACCAAGATTAAACATTTTTGAGACTCGGTTTATCATTAACCCAAAAGGACACATAAACACAAAAGGATTCAACATGTTTCCCAGCTCTATCATGGGGGGGGGGGGGGTTTGGAAGAAAAGACCGGTATTTGGGTCAAAATAAGCATTTTTACACAGAAATCAATGGAAAACGGAAACGCTTTTACACAACAGCGTCCCCTCCCTCGCTTTACAATGCCACATTCACCAAAGGTGTGTATCAATAAAACACATTTTCTGGACAAATGGGGTTTTGAAGCGAGGGGGGGGGGGGCAATGTCCACAGGCAAAAACGAAAAAAAGGGGATGGAGGACTATTTTAAAATTTATCTCTAGAGCGATATTAAAAGTAGGTTATAATTGCCATCTTTTTCTTTTTATATCATGGAACAATCTATTCATAGTGTGTTCTGATCAAATATTTAACCGTTTGGAAGGAAATAAATTTGCCTATATCTACACCGGGTGTATTTCGCGCCAGAAAGCTACATAAGTGGCCGAGAAGAAAGAAATACAACCGTTTTTTTTTCAGTTTCTGGATTTCAGAGATTGCCGATTACATTGATATTCTTAAAACAGGGTGACGTGAAAATTCTATATCATTAATTTTTTTAATTCTAATTATTAGAATAAAAAAATAATGAGATACAGAATTTTCACGTCACCAATGTTATATCATTATTTTTTTTATTCTAATTATTAGATTAAAAAAAAAAAGATATAGAATTTTCACGTCACCCTGTTGTTTTTTTTTTCTTTCTCTCTCTCTCTCTTAGACCACGTAAACTTAATATCACAAGCTAAAATAAAAATTATAATTTATATATTAGTAACGTAGTGTTACAGAATTAATCTACTCTTTACTAATATCACATAATTTTTCTGTACTTCACAACAACGCTCTTCTAATAAGTACAAGCATATACAATATACGGAAACAATGCCTTTTGATATCATGATGCCTCTCACTTTAAAAAAGCAAGAACTTTGTAAAAATTTTGAAAAATAAAATGTTCCCGTGGCCAAGATCGAACTCGCGACCTTGGTATTAGCAGTCCTGCGTCTTCACCACTATGCCACCGCACCGTTGCGTGAATGGGATAAAATTGTAAAATAGATTTCACTGATTGCCAAAGATTTAATCTTTTCACTTTTTTGATTAAAAAACAATGAAATATACCTCAATTAAACATAGTATCTATTTTATCTTCTCAGATAAATATTTGTGTTTAAAGGCCACAAAAACGTAAAAACGAGGAGCTGCGATCCGAGTCTCCGAAATGTTCAATCTTGGTCATAAGAATGTTTATCATAACGAAATCACCACATAATGAAATTAGCACCGCATGTAATGTACTCACCACCCCATATAATGTTCTTAGCACCGCATATAATGTACTTAGCACTGCATATAATGTACTTAGCACCGCATATAATGTACTAACCACCCCATGTAATGAACATACCACCCCATATAATGTACTTAGCACCGCATATAATGTACTAACCACCCCATGTAATGAACATACCACCCCATATAATGTATCTAACACCGCATATAATGTACTTAGCACCGCAAATAATGTAATAACCACTCCATATAATGTACTTACCACCGCATATAATGTTCTTAGCACCTCATATAATGTACTTAGCACCGCATATAATGTATTTACCACTCCATATAATGTACTTACCACCGCATATAATGTTCTAAGCACCTCATATAATGTACTTAGCACCGCATATAATGTACTAACCACCGCATATATTGTACTTACCACCGCATATAATGTACTTACCACGGCATATAATGAACTTACCACCGCATATAATGTACTTACCACCGCATATATTGATTAAACCATACCATATATTGAAATATCTCATCATAAGACAGCGATGGCGTTCCATACTAGATTGTGATATAGATGTGTTATGCTCATTTTCAATTTGCTTCAAATCTTGTTTGTATTATTGCAATAGATTATGAATTGGATGAAGTCTGTTCAGTGTCTTCTGATAGTTCCTAGCCCTTTCTAAATGATTCTTCAAAATGAACAGCATTGCAGAGTCATTGACGCACAAAGAACATAACATATTTTTCTTTTAATTTCCTAGATAGGTCTTACCATTGCATTAATCTGTTTTGTACAGTTCTGCAATTTGGCCGTGATTGTCGGACAACTTAAATTCTAAATCTTTCTCACTTTAGCAAAATGTCTGAGGAACGTCTTTTTACTTAGTCATATAGAATATGAAATTTACAAGCAGGTGTGTCTTTTTGTTTCCATTTGGCGGTGATATCATATATTTGCATTAGTAGTGTTGACAATTTCGTGTTTTTGAGGGTAAAATTGTTCAAAGTATGTTTGAATTGTACTGGAACAGGGGACCACAGTTTTGGAAATTGGAGATATAATATATGTTAAATAAAACTATTTTAATTTTGTGAGATTCTTCATAGAAATTATTTGTAAGGTATCTTGCACATCATTTGATAGGCACAGTTTTTGATATGAATGATTTTTAGCTGGTTTTCTTGTTGTGTTTTATGAAGCATACAGGATTCCAGATGCTTTACTTTTGTTACTGCAGCATATTATATTTGGAGGCTCATATCTCTTACCATATATCGGAAATTTTTCGAGTGTGTCTAATTTTCGCTAAGTTCGCGAGCATCATCAAATCGCGAAAAAATGGACATTGCATAAAAAAAGACCCAGATCTTATCCCTTGATCTTGTTAATAGATAAGTGAAAATTAGACTCAGCGAAATTCTCAGTCATTTTCGCGAAACTTACCCGATGCGAAAATTACCCAATATACGGTATATGATACTAGAACTTCTCTGATATTGGTGTGTTGGTTGTTGTATAGGGCATGGCCTTTTTGTTATCAGTTTACATTTATTTCATATTTTTATTTTTTACATCCATGTGATAGTATTGTTTTGAAGAGTGCAATTACTTTTACATTCGTATTTTGTGATTTTCGTTTTGTTTGCTTGTAGATTTTTTACGTGCTTTATACATCATCAAAACTAGAAAGTGCTATTTGAGATTATGGATACGCTAAGCTGTTCCTTAGCCTATTACAAATGAGATTAGGTAGATAGAGTATACAGTACATTTCAATGTAAAAAGACAGCAAGTGTGAACTGTGGTTGCTGATTGAATCAGTTTCTGTGGTTGATAACTTTATTTGGTTAGTTCCTCCTCACTAGGTCGATATTAGCATGATTAGTACTCATGTTTTACATTTAATCAATGTAAGACTCATTGAGACTGTTTAAAATTAGAGGCTGTGCAAACTTTACCAAAAGGTCTAATGTTGTAATAATATTTCATGCTTGCTTATCATTTCAACCATCCAAACCATGAAAGACTTTAAGATTACCGAGGTGAAGAAGGAAACTTATGAAATAAAGATACCATCCACAGAAAGTAACTTGAAAACAACCCGTGTTCACGCTTGCTGTCTTTTTACAAAAATCAAACCACATATCAGTTTCCTGTTTTCAAGTAATACCTGTTCATCATGATAATTCTATGTCACAACTTGTTCATTTACCAAAACATAAATTCTAAATCTGAGCAGAAGAAAATTTCAAAGAAATTTCATCATTTCTCATATTTTGGATATGATGGGGGTGTTGACCTATGTTCTACAAATATGGAGTTTATCACTTTCTTCAATTGCTGTATTTGGGTGTTTCACTTGCACTCTTTTTGTAGACTTGTAAAATAGTTCACTCTTACAAAGAGGATGTAGGTTGTCTTTCATGTTCTGCTCAATTGACACTGCTATATTGATGAGAGCTGTCATGAAGTTACATTTTTTTTTTGCATTAAAACATAGTACAGGAAAGGATATTTGTTATTCAGAACAGATATTGGTCATAAGTCTTTTCTATAGGTTTACTATGGTAAGCTAAAAGATTAATTAGATATGTTTATAATTTAATTACTAGGATATGTATTTTACAAAAAAGTATTGATATCTTAAAATCATTATTCTGGAAGATGTGGGGTTTTTTTTCTGAATAAGGCATTAATCTTTCTGTATCTGGAAATATGTCAAAAATGGACTTGAGATACTTTCATTATTTTCCCTTTCATTTATCTTTCGTTGTGAGGTACAAACTACCTTAAGTTAATAAGAGGTAGACATTATGCTGTAGGTGGCTTAAATGATTTTCGAATATATTTTTAAAGCAGTGATGTGAATTTATTTTTCATTTTCAAATTTCAAGTAAAATATTACCCAAAACAGTATTATTATGTACAAAATTCAGGAAGATTTCCAACATATAAAATCTCATTGTCATATTGCATTTTGAGTGGAGTTTACATCTTTGTAGCTTGCTTGGATGTATGAAGATTTGAAATGCTCTATGACTTTACTAACTTGTCTTCACTTGTTCTCTTTATACTTTTTCTGTTGACATTTAATTTGGCTGCTTTTTGGCATTTCTGTTCGTTTGACTGCTTATTTCTTGACTTTCATTGCTTAATGACCATATTTTAAGTGTTTACACCCTTGTGTGATATTTATTACAGCCCCCCCCCCCCCCATTATTCCATATTCCCATAACAACCATGCGTGCGCCCCCACCTCCTTCCACAGGACCTACGTTCATACCCGTATCCCTTCATCTCCTTAGTCATTCTGTTTTATTACATTTCATCTCCCCTCAATCTCTTCCCAAGTGACCCAGCATTCCACTTTTCTTTACATTCCCAGTCAATTTTCCGGCATTAATGCCTTCCATTCTTTTCCCGGCCGTGTTAATTAGTGTACTAGGATGTTTTTCTTTAAGGTCTTCTAGCTAAGCGTTGTGTATTTCATTTCCTCTAAGGTTATATATTCTTACGGTACTTAATTAAATATCAGTGTTTCATCTTCTCATTTACTTCAGCCTCATTATGTGAAAAAATAATCGATATTGTTTATTTTAGTCCATTAGGCTTTATCAGGTCATTGCATGTCTTAGAATACAAAAAAAGTCAAGGTCACAGCAAAAATATACCGCATGTAGGATGGAAATACTAGTACCGGTAGATGTAATCGAATCGTTTTTCCGCTATTGACGTCACATTGGAAAATATGACGCTTCGTTTGCGAGATGCATTTGTTCCTAAGGTCAAAGGTCAAGGATGTATAATATGGATGAAACATTTCTGTCAGCACCAGACGGAAGGTTCCTTATATCCTTGTATTATTTGTTAGAGCCCTTTCGATTGGTCACTTGGTCCATATGGTCTTTTGAGTTTTTGTGTCGCCTGCGAAGCATTGCGACACTTAGGGATCATTCTTTGTAAAGATAAGTTAGATACTGCAAAGTTCCCTAACAAGGTAATGTCATACAATCAATATTTAGTACAAGAAAGTATGTCAGACGTTACATTTTAAAGTTGTGAGGTTTAACGAAAGGTCAAGGTAACTTATTTCTCCTGAATACTTCATACTTGGTTTAATATATCTTTTTTTTTCTCGAAAATTAGATCTCATTGTAAAACCTGTAATAGAGAAATTGATTCTGTAGAGTTTTTATAAACCATGGATGTGTTTTTGTCGTTTTACACGTCATTTTATTAAGAACGTGAAGAACATGTACTGTTACTCATTATGACATGTTTTATCTAAATGGAGATACAGCTGAGCAGATATTATACATATTTCTTCTATCATTGTATGAATGCTTAGCATCTATTTTGGCACCTCCAACAATCCGATACGCCACAACATATTGTAAAACCTTATGTTTTAACATTTTTTTTTTTCGCATTTTGTTTTCTCATATTGCGCAGAAATTAGCTGATCAGTGCTAACACATTAAAAAGATACGTTCGTTTTTAATGTCAGATAGACGAAAAAAAAAATGTTTCTTCGTTCTTTTTTTCCAAGTGCTGTGTCATAATGAAGGTTGTTTTTCTTCAAATTTACGATACATACAATTGAAAAAAAAATGTGAATAAAAGGGCTTGACAAAACTCCTAGTTTACTTCTTCTCTCTTTAACATGCATGACGAGTAAAATCAATAAAAGCAATCATGGTTCTCTTTTGCTGTAGTTTGACGACTTTCTCCATCAAATATCCTTTATAACATCTGCGACCATAGAAATATGAATAAGCTTTTATTGTGACGATAATTGCTCCGACTGCCCCCTTTTGTTTCAATATTTACATTGTCATTAGAGATCGGTTGTTCAGCCATTGGCTTTTCTTAATTAAAAGCACTGGAGGACCTTGGGGGATGTGCTCTGGCTGTATTAGACTCCCAATATCTATTGTTACACGACTTATTATAGAAAAGTAATTACCAGAGTTCAACTGTTGGAATGTTCTCGTATCAAAACTTCTTTATGTTCATTTACCATTGCCGTCCATGACGCAGACGATATCATAGAAATCTTGCTTGATCCTAGTTTGAGAGAGGCGGAGATTCTAATGTTGTTAGTAATAGATCTAACTACACGTTTTTATCAGAAGTGAAAACATAGTATTGATAGAAATAGACGATTTGCCAATGAGAATCAAAACAAGATATCTTGTGAAAAGACGGCACTATAGAGTAGAAACAACTAAATAGTTTTCCATAGGCGACAATGTTAACCTTTCCAAAATTTACTACCTGTTGCATATTAATTTTCTATATAATCTATATGTCATTTGAAAGAGTATTGATAGACCTTTCAGAAACCAAGAAGAAATATACCTGTTCCCGTTGATATTCTCACCTCAAATTTGAGATGTTTACAACTAGTGTCAGGACTGCACAAAATTGACATATTAATTTCCAAGCCAATGGTCATTTATTATATTTATTTTAAAAATATATCTTCAATATTTAAAAGAAAAATTTTGGTGTGCATAAAGAGTCAAGTTCATGTACTTTTATCTGATATGACCATCCATCATTATTATCCAATCAGCTTCCAGAGAATCTTCACTATGCGGCAGGAGCTTGGGTATCCAAAACTGGTCACGTGGAAAATCTTAGTCTTTTAGTTGTTTCTACCCTATAGAGAGAACAAAATTCATTTCCATGAGACATCTCACCATTTAGTTAAAAGATATATGTATACAAGATGTAAACATGGAACACTCATCAAATCATCTTATCATCTACACTGGTGGGTGGGGGTTCAAACACCCCTACCCCCATGTCAAAATATGACAAAATTCAAATAATATATTACAAACATTCATTGCATTTCACAGAATAAATATTTGACACTTTATCTTTTGTTCTATCCTATTTACAAGGACTGAGTAAAAGACAGCATTTGATATGTGAATTTTATCTCAAGTTGTCAAGGGGCAGATAACTCTTGAGGAATATTGCTCTTATCATGAAAGTGAAGAATTATAGACATAAATATTATGTTTTATGACCAATATATAGGTTAGAGCAAATCTAAATATCTTTTCTACCATGAAAAATATTAAGTAAACAAATTAAAGGTCATCCATTGATCTTGGCCAAGGTATTTCAAAGCAATGAGGTCAATAAAAGAAGCATGGTGCACCAACTCATTGCATATGCAGAAGGGGGAGGGGTAGTTTGACAAACAATTTTGGCCTACTAGATTGAATGAGGTTGACCAATATCATTATTTTAGGACATATACATACTAATATATATTTATAATATATAGTTATATGATATGCTCAGATACACAAAAATTTGTAGTAAATTTTATGACATGCCATGTTGTAAAAACAGAAAAAAAGAGGTTTGCATAGAATGACTGAGAGTACAGAATACTGATGATACATGATAAGTGATTCAAGTGAAAGTACATTCATTAGGGAAGATGCAGAAGCAAATTATATTCCAATCAGCAAGGCTAGCTACATACTCAATCAACATCAACTAAGGTGGGGTGCCCTGTCTGGGGAAAGAAATCACAGCCTCAAGACTCAGGCTCCTCTCTTGACTCCTTAGACCATGAATTTGTGGCTGAATTTGATGGACAGTGTCTGAAAAGGAAAAGTATTCATTTCTAATTCTTCTAGTTCAAAACATTGAAAAGTAACAGCAAGTATTGGTAAAATTTAAGAAACATAGGTGTTGCATGGTATCTTATGCGAAACTTGTCGAAGAACCCTTTACGGCTAGTTGCGAACATAGAGAAGCTCAATATTTAAATTATATTTCTTGTTGAAAGAGTTATCTACCTTACAGAAGACAAGGGCAATCATTTATAACTCATTTAAGACAACCCACATTTAATACATAGGCTGAATGAGGAAGAAAACCCTCTATATCTATTGAAAATGGGCTTACATTAGTGTCATATGGTGATATGTTATGCTAATATGGAAGAGTTATTCCCCTTGAATTTAATGAAATGTGATTGCATATCAATGTAACACTCATAACATAAATAATATAGTGTGATTTCTATTTTAATTGTGTATTTTAAAAGGTAATTATTGCTTCAAATCTAGCATACCAAGCCAAAAATCCTTATATTTGACCCCTGACCGCATTTCAGTCCCCTGGATCCCTCCCTGGTTGACTTTTCTTTTTAAATCTATACCTATTATTTCTCTCTGGTGTCCTACATGATTATTCATGCCTACTGACTTCTGCCATTCAACAACTTCAGAAGTTATATCCAAAAAAGTGAAAACTTGAAAATCTCTATAGAGTAGAAACAACTAAATAGTTTTCCATAGGCGACAATGTTAACCTTTCCAAAATTTACTACCTGTTGCATATTAATTTTCTATATAATCTATATGTCATTTGAAAGAGTATTGATAGACCTTTCAGAAACCAAGAAGAAATATACCTGTTCCCGTTGATATTCTCACCTCAAATTTGAGATGTTTACAACTAGTGTCAGGACTGCACAAAATTGACATATTAATTTCCAAGCCAATGGTCATTTATTATATTTATTTTAAAAATATATCTTCAATATTTAAAAGAAAAATTTTGGTGTGCATAAAGAGTCAAGTTCATGTACTTTTATCTGATATGACCATCCATCATTATTATCCAATCAGCTTCCAGAGAATCTTCACTATGCGGCAGGAGCTTGGGTATCCAAAACTGGTCACGTGGAAAATCTTAGTCTTTTAGTTGTTTCTACCCATTAAGGCGGCCCCCTTTCTGTATATTCATTAATTCTGCAAGCAGACTGTCGGAAACACAGCATATCGTATCAAAGACAGTTCTAAATAGAGACGTCTCTAACCCGTCGCCCTTGATCACGAAATGTGAAGAATGATTGCACTGCCGATCATTATAATTTTGGGTCCCTGCTGCTGGAACTGTAAAAATGAATTGGATATGCTTATTATCACAAAACACTATTCCTAATATGCGAAAAAAAAATATCAAGGATGGATTTTTTCCGCTCAAATTGTCTTCCAATACAACTAATCATCGGAAAATAGGATAGCATAATTCACACAGAACTTCTTCCTTGAGATTGTTATAGATGGATACTTTGAAATTAAGGGGAGGAGATTTTCCGTGAGAAATCAAAATTACCCAGAATGCACTTGTTGGAATTTGATTGGTCAGTTCTAGGAAGGTAGAGTACCGTTTTTGCATTTTGATTGGTTGACATCACAGATGTATTGCATTGCCTCTTATATATCTATTATATATATGTATGTGTTGTTCTCATGAAGAATATGACATAGCATTTTTTGTATATAATTGACATTTCCTTTTGCAGACAACGAGCGAAGCAGTAAACTTGTCGTACATCATTTATAATACATGAATGATCATTACGCGGTATTTGGCACCATTGCCATCAAAATGTCTCAAAGATAGCTCTATTATCTACTTCATACATTACTTTTATTGGATTTTAGGAATTCGGGATATTGCTTCAGTTTCATTTTCCGGACAAACGAGGAACATCATTTTATTGTTATTGGAAATCAAAGCTTGGCTGTTACATATATTAACCGAAGCGGAAGATTCCCCGGGCAATGTTGTAGAAAAAAAAACTCAGAACAGAATGTATTGGCAATATCATTGAACGAGATCTTTAGAAAATTCCATTTTCTCGTGACAACATAAACGCTATTATTATCGTTTCTTTTTTCCCTCTCCCGCTTCTTTTTTTTTATATTTAAAGTGATTATAGATTTTTTTTTTTGCAGGAAGAAAATCTTTTAGAATAATAGGGATCAGTGTCTGAATTGACGATTTTAAACATCTCAAAAAAGCTTTGTGCAACGAGCTCTACTCCTTGTTTTGTACAAAAATAGCTATTCTAGAAGCCAGAAATATCGACACATTCAATTAGAGGGCTTCACCGCGTTCGGATGCGATTGAAAACACATTTAAGCACAATGGTATTAGCGCAATACTGTGAAATGCAACTCCGGGATTTTTTTTTTTTTTTTTTTTCATTAGGTAATTTGACGTCTGTCGCCGCTTCCTTGTTAAGGAATGACCGCGGTCTCGAATCATCTTCTGTCATTCGATAAGCTTATTTGTGGCTATGCGCCATGGATCCACGGTCTTTTTCGCAACGGTTATCAAAAATTAATCCGTCAATTTTTTTCCTTCCTCGCAAAAAGGACCCCGAGTGTGACGTGAAATCAATACCGTAAATCCTCAAGAGATACAAAAAAAGTTATGTGGGAATAATCCCTGGGATGCTGAACTGTCTTGTATATCAGCGTTTAAGGCAGATTCTACATCGTAACTTTCAATAAGAATTCCCTTTGTCACAAGGAGGTGGAGAATGATATTCATTTACATGTAGTTCCTTTTTCCTGTTCGTTCATTGAAATCGTTCATTTTATCATATTTTAATGTGCCGTTGCCGCTGAGCTTCTATTTTGCTTTCAATTAAACCGTAATCGCAAATTAGCGAACATGATACTACAAAAGCAACGAATGTCGCTTGCAACGCAAAGGCGGTAAAATAGGAATCCCTTTGTCTGGCGTTCGTCTGTCCGTTTGTCTAATCGTCTCGCTTTAACACGAAAGATACTTTTCTCAAACTTGCTGGCATTGTCAGGCAGAATGAAACATACATTGAGGGTCAAGGTCAAATTCAAGGTCAGGGTCACACAATTAGGAT
Source organism: Pinctada imbricata (assembly GCA_033119305.1). Taxonomy (NCBI): domain Eukaryota; kingdom Metazoa; phylum Mollusca; class Bivalvia; order Pterioida; family Pteriidae; genus Pinctada; species Pinctada imbricata. The sequence goes on along the minus strand of VSWD01000008.1, from coordinate 30,976,579 downwards.
CAAACATGTTTGTTCTGTCTAATCGAATAACATACATGTAATAATTATGTAAATTCAGCTTGAAAAAAAGAAACGTCTTCAAATAAATACACAAAATTGTTCGTCGTACACTCAATGTCACTATAAAATTCCCCAGTCCAATTTGAATATAGAGCTTACGTTCCGTAATTTACATGTTTGATTACGAAGGGGAATTCTGTTGACAAATAGCATGTTTAAAAGTCATTAGGCCATCCCAGTACGACTTGAAGTAATTGCTGATTTAAATAATGAATGAAATTTCCTTGATTTTTATGTTGTTAAAGACTTCCCACACGGTATTAGACAACGATAAGACAGGCTCTTTCTCATCAATATCTTTTAAGAACGAAATCCTGATCGATGCCTAGTTTGTTGGCCGTTTGTTAAGTATTGCATTTTCGGTACAATTTGCATTATGACACAAGAATGATCCTAAATATATGATTCAAATCATTCTGGCTTGTTGATTGACCATGTCCGTCTATGCACCCGTCTGTCAACATTTTAGTTAGCCTTTACGTTTTTATTCTTTCTGTATGATAACACTAATTTCTGAGTTTTGAAAACAATGAAATTTTTTGTTTATTTGAACCACAGGTTTACAACACATGTACACACCAAAGCGATATTATAGTGAGTAAATTGGGATGCTACTCAAAATGTACTCGTCTCCTTTCCTTTCACACATGTATAAATAGGTTTTTAAAAAAACATGTATTTTTATGGGTCTAAATATTCTTCCAGCCATCTTTTAGGAAAACTGAATTGAATACTGAATACTGAACTTTTTGTATTGATATTTTGTTGGGTTTTTTTTTTTTTGTTTTGTTTTTTTTTTTTTTTTGCCAATTCTTAAGAAAGGACTCCTACACAAAAAAAGCAAACAATTTCGTGTATGATTAAATATTGACCCTAAGGATGGCTGACAAAAAGGGAAATAATTCCTCAAGAGATCTGATCCTATAATAAACTTTGCATGTAACCTATCTATACTTAATTTCTTCATTATCTGATTATAAGATCCTTTTACCCTATAATGTCATATTCCTTTTCCTTGATTGTAGTCTCACTTTTAGTGTGCATGGAAACATTCTTGAAGTGTTCCTTAAATGTGATCTATCATCTGTGGGTGTTCATCCAAAATTTGAATCATATGACTTGAATGTTTTACCATCCTCTTGTGTGTAAGTCATACCCAACAAGAACAAAAATTGTGATCAAGATGTTTTAGATTTCCAAAGAAAAAAATACTGCAGTGAAGGTTGTCTTCTTAATTTGAGTAAGGTCAAAATGTCACAAATAGTCAATTTTACATAACATGATTTTTAAACTTTTGTGCATGATTTCTTGCATACCCTATCATAAAAGAAGAATACATATCTGAATGAATAAGCATGACCTATTACGTTCTATATAACATACTGTAGAATTTCTTTCCTTTAACTTCAGTCTGTTTTGATACTCAAGTAATTTAAAAAAAATATATATGAAAAAATCTGTGATGGACTTAAGTCACATTGAATCTTTAGAGGGATTTTGATGAAATATGATACTCAGGTTGAAATTGTACCTTTACAATGTCAAGGATCATATTATTCTTTTTTAAAAACATACAAACATGGAAAACAATACTAGTACTTTTTTAAAATGATTCAATAAGAGCAATAGGGAATCTGTATTAAACATGTAGTAGTACTTCATAAATGAGTTCTTATTGATATGACCTTCAAAGTGAAATGTTATAATGACCTTGACATTCGACTCACTTTTACCTAAACTGGAGTTATGGAATTACAATTTATTAGCATTTGATAACAAATTCTATTTTTGTTCACAGATGAGATGCCCCCGCTTTACCAGCCACCTCCACTTCCAATGGCCGTCATAGATCGCAAGTTATCTGCCCCTGTTCTGGGCTCGAAAGAGTATTCCATGAGTGCCAAAATTACTGAAGATCATCACTTGGAGCGATGTGACGAAGTTGAAAACATTCCAGAGACGGTACTGGATGAACCTGTAACGGAGGATTTCCCACCACCCATCACAAGGTTCGGGATTTTTGATAATATGTTCATCATTTTCGCTTTATCCATTCAGGATTCTGAAAATTTCATTTTGTTTTATGTTTTTGTAATTTCTACTTATTTTCATTCATTACTTAGAAAAAAATTAGCACAGAATAGAAATCCATCGGGCACCTGCAACCCCATCCCCGGTATAAAAGGTTAGGTTCAGAAATTTTCAAAATTGAATATTTCTTTGAATATGAAGGGGGGGGGGTTTACACTGGATATACTTATTCGGAGCTGACATCACTTATTTACTTTAGAGAATAAATCATAATGTTGTGTCATTAGCTTTAAGGTTTGAGTTGAATTTATATATTTTAGACAGTCATACATTTGTTTCAGTAGTGCTTTTGTACAACAATTTATGAGGTAAAATTACAGAGCAAACACTCAAATATAGACACAGGCCCGTTTATGGAAAATGATGTCGTGCTGTAATGCAATGTATTATCTACAAAATAATAGGACATAACAGTTTTATAAATCAATATTTCTGTCTTATCTCTTGTCATTGAGGAGCTTTCATACATCACAATTCTATTCTCATTGTTTGTTATAGGGGAACCCTACACCATAAAAGAGATGTCGTCTGCTTATTTAGGGCAATTTATATTGCTGCTATGAAAATTTTGGAAAGAATTGAATTTCCAGCCAGATAATACTACTGTCTTGAGAAATGAGATTTAATTTAGTTACCATGGCGATATTGATTGAACATAAATCTTATGTTTTCTTGAGTGAAGTTAAGATTTTTAACCCCCACAGTATTAAGTTTTGGAAAGAACTGAATTGTTAAGTAGTCTCACTCCCAATTTTCACTTGCAATGAGAGGTTTTCTTTTGCCGTGACATTTGACTATTTTTCCCCGAAAAATCAAAATTTTCTTTTAGTAGTTTTTAGTATGATGTAGCCTTGGTAAGATTGATAGGGTTTTGATCTAGAATGGTAAGAATAAGCCGAAAAATAGTAAAATGACAGTTGATACAATCAGTATTTCAGAATTGAATGTTTAATCAAATAATTTTTCTTTAGATATGATTTAATTTCTTGTGCTTACAACAATATGGCAAATAATTAGTAAATTTGCCACTTTTGAACCAGTAAATTTCACTTATTTCGGTGCTAATTCTATCTACATGTGATTGGGAAATTTTAGAGCCACAATTTGGAAAAAAAGATACTAATTTTAATTGGGAATGGGACCGAATAACGGCCCCTAAAAGGGCAAAAATAAAATCCCTGAAAAGCCGCATACATGTAACATTCTACACGGATAATGAAAGAACGATAAAGCACTAAAATTTTTCCTATAATCTTTGGTTCATTTATTTACAGAAGTGCAAGTGACATGCAGGAGGTATCTCCTCAGAGGTCTCCTCTCATGTATGAGAGGGAAGAAGAAGAATTTCCTCCTCCTCCCTCCCCTCCTCCTCCTTTTGAAGAAAGTGACCTTCAGATGACCCCTACAAGTCATAACAAATCCAACAGTTTGTCCGGCCACCTATCACCACACCAGTGGGAGGAGCCGGGCATGCGTAGTAACATATCAGTACTTAGCTCCTCGAAGACGGAGGAGTCTGAAGATGATCCCAAGAAAAAGAGTAAGGTGAGTGAACTTTCTATGCAGTGTAGTCTATGATACTGTGTTATCCTAAGTGAGGATTTGAAGAATCTTTTACTACAGAATTTGATTGTTACATGTAAAAATGGATGTACGGTGGTATTTATGTCCGGATATTTTATCCTTCATTTTCGAAATTTCCAGCCAATTCTTTGTCTCACTAACGAAAAAAAAAAGATAAGTTTTTCTTTTCTGTATCATTGTAAATGCTAAATTTGGTTGTTTTCTTCAAACAGTATATACATCAAACTTTTCGGTCGACTTGTTATCAAATCAGCGCAGTGCCAGACTAATACACTTTGCTTTCACTTCATTTTATCGTCATCAGACTTTTTTAAGGCCTCCATGCAATTGCCTGTAGAGATTTGGCCCGAAGTTGTTTATTGAAGATCTTTATAGGAGAAGCCCCCTTGATTTTACGCGGGAGCAACTCCGTTAGATTTTACGGGAATTTAATGGGGCTGTTTTTATTTCAGCGTCATCTGGTTGACAGAGCTTACTACATTGCCAAAGAATTATTGATGACAGAACGCACTTATAAGAAAGACTTGGAAGTCGTAACAGTGGTAAGAAAAAACCGTTTGGCTCGTACTAAAATTTGTCAGATTGAATTGTCGATTGCGAAAACGGCTTCTTCAAGATGAGGTCCTCTGAATTTTGCCTAATGGTGCTAGAAATTCATTGGTGTTATTGATTTTTTTCCGTCTTCTGCCGTCCTAAAGATAAGCTAATGAATATATTTGGACTAGGGAAGGATGCTAACTTTGGGCGTTTAGAATGATTTATGTCAGTATAGCTGACACTGATTTGTTCCTAATTAGACACAAAGGAGGATACATGAAAGACATTCAACACTTGGCCAAGGCTTCCTCTTCAAGCATATGATTACTGTATATTGGTTATTTTTAGAGTCGGCATAATATGAAGATGGCAAATTTGCTTCCTCTTAAGTAACATGAGAAATTAGAATCCCGTATTATCAAGACTTGGCATAAAATGGGATTTTTTTTCAAAAATCTCAAATATTCAGAAATTATGTTCCATGATTATTAACATATTTTATTTATGTATGATAAGAATTAAACCTTTAATTTTTATTCAAAATAAATGCAATTTATTGTAAATGGTTTTCATTTTCCTAAAATGGCCAGACTTATATCTCAGCCAACAGATCTCAAATTAATAATCTCAACTGAAGGGAAGAAAAATTATAGAAACAATCACTCTTTTTTGATAAATCATAAGCCACCGATCCTGATCTTTACCACAGATGTCATTTAATCACACAGGATAAATTCCGGAAGTCAGACTATGTATGAAAATGATTGTTGGTCTTTTATTTCTGCAGTTCTTTCTGAGTACATATAGACTTTATTGTTAAACTATAACTATTTATCATGTTTATAATCTTAATTTTACAGTGGTTCCAGAATTCGTTGAACTTTGAGGAGGGATATCCGGACTATATCACAAATCTTTTCGCCTATTTCTGCCCTATTTATGATTTCCATTGTCAGTTTCTAAAGGAGATTGATCAACGACTTTCCATGTGGTAATATCATTCTTGCTGATTTCTTATTCCAAATGTAAAACACTGCATGTCCTGTTCACTAAATCCAGATTAACTTGTTTTGGAGATTTATTCTGCCATCTTAGGAATTTTCCAATTTTCTATTTTCTCCGTACATTGACCTCCTTTAGTTGTAACAGGAAATTTGCATGAACTCGCCCATTCAACTGTTTTTAAAATGTGTACAAGAAAAACCCAATTTAATTTCAGCCTGCCGCTATATTGTTCTCCATATCTACAATGGTAAACAGTGACGTCATGGTGTCTGACATCACGCATTTTAGTCATTTTTACCATAGAAAAATCCCTGTAGACATTTTGTTTTCCTTCGCATTTTATAACTAAGCTATGCAGAACTAAAAGGGGGCCATTTTCTGTTATGACTTAGAGAGGTCTAAAGACTGGGTATAAGTTTGTAAGATTGCAACAGTATATTTTGAAGAAAATTGCCAAAACAGGGTGTTCTGGATTTAGTGAACAGTACCCAATTTCACAAAAGTTCTTACGAAATTTTAAGGAATTTTCGTAACTTTCTTCCTTTAATAAAATGTTCAAAATGTTTTCTAGTTAGATTGTATCATGTTTCCTAATATCATTTCTACATACTTAATATAAATTCAAAAACAAAACTTCTCAAATTTAAGTAAATCGGTAGAACTGAGCAATCAAAAGTTACGAAAATTCCTGAAATTGTTCGTAAGTATTTTTGTGAAACAGGCTGCTGAACAGTAAGAGTAAAGAAAAATAGAAATTAACTGGTCTATAGACATGATAGACATTTGTTTCAATAAAGATTAAGAAAAATAAAAAGTTAACAATCTCATAACCAATGTACTGTAGTATCATTTGAATTTTTCTAAGGTGAATTCGATTTGGTGAACTGGAAAAAGAAATAACTGAGAATGCTCTTATTTGTCATGTTACCGTGAAAATTACTATAACTATGTGATGTTTTCAGGGAAGGAAAGACAAATGCGCACCAGAACGGTGATTATCAGAGGATAGGTGACATCATGGTCAGCACATTTCCTGCTGTTCTCCCTGTAAGTATGAAGAATCCAAAATCTAATTCAGTCATAGATTCCCGGAAATTTTTAATCTAATAAGGAGACATGCTTTCTAAATTCTTTGTTATGTTATGGCGAATTGTATCCAAGCGATATGTAAATTTCATCAGCTGTACTTGCTACCTTACTTCAGTGAAATTCAGTAGTTTGAATAAATGAGGAATGGAAATAAGTAAGCTGTTGGGAATGATTATAAATCACCCATTTCTACTTGTCATATTGTCAGTATTATAGAAGTGCATAATTTGGCTTACATGTATATCAAAAAGATCATATTTAACTTTTTTTGCTATCCCTCCGTCATCTTGGAAAAAAATGTATGAAAAGTAATTTAGGATTGAAATTGAAGGGTTAGTGAAAAAGAAACTTATCCTGATAAAAATTTTAGTGTTGTTCTTCTTTTCAGTTGTACAGAAATTATTTAGAGAAACAGGAGGAGCTAATGGCTGATCTTGACCAGGCCTTACACAAAAATAAACGATTTGAACAAATGTATCGAGACTTTGAAAAACAACGAGTGTGTTACCTGCCCTTGAATACTTTCCTTCTGAAGCCAGCTCATCGCTTGTTACATTATAAATTAATTATGGAGAGTAAGTTATACACATGATGAACATATTTCTTTTAAGTATTGTATTTCTGTAGAACACTTTAAAAAGGCTTTACTAATATGTGGTGCATTAGCACATCGCTATTTTATGTTTGAAGAAAGAATGTTAAGCGTCTTCAAATTCAAGTTTTATTCTGATTTTTCTGTATTAGCTAGCATAAGAAACACACCAAATTTGAAGCTTTTATCAGTCTTTCACAATGGAAATTGAGTCTAGTTTGAATAGTAAACAACAATGAAAAGTACTTAAGTCACAAATTAGAATGAACACAAATATTTCAATGATACATGTAATGATGATTCCTAAAATGAACTAAGCTGACTATTTATATTCTAGGATTAACAAAGCATTACAGCACTGACCACCCTGACTTTGCTGACTGTAAAGGTATGTTATGTTATTTTGTGTTACAGAACCAGAAGGATCTTAGTAAGGTCCATCCATCTTTAATTTTTCCAAACTTTGAAATACATGTAATGCTTGCAGTTCCTTTATACTAATGTACATGTAAGTTTGATGCCCTGATCGTTAGTACCTGATAATAAAAAGAAGAAAATTTTAAGGGTGGTTAAAAAATGATAAGAGAGTAAATACTGATAGTTAGAGAAGAAAGTTGCATCAGAAATAGATGGAATTTTAAAAAGATTAAGAGGTATTCGTGTGATAGATTTTCGAATTCCTCATTTTGTATTAATACATATATAGTATATTTCTGTATCTGTAGGAGCTTTCACAAAGATAACAGACGTGGTTACAGAATTCAGAGAAAGCATGAGGAGACAGGTAAATGTTTAGAGGCTGTACAGATTTTTACAAAAACTCATCCACAACATTTTTTCCATTTGGAAGTGGGTACTTTATGAAAGATTTGTTTAATTACTGTAAATTGCTTTATTTTCGTCAGTACCAATTTTCGTCAATTTGTTCAAAATGACCATTTCGTCAGTACGTAAATTCGTCATCCAAGGGTCCCTAAAATGTAAATTTCTCTGTTCAAATGCCAACTTAACATTTAGATAGGCCGTATGCGTATGTTTGCATTGTTTGTTTAACAATTATTGATAAACAAACAATTAGAGACATGTATATCATCTAGCTTGTTGTGAAAACATATCATTTGAAGTACATTGAATGCGACCTTATGTGCGTATTCAGTTTTCAATGATCTATCATTTGCCTGTCGTAATAACTCCTAAGATTCAATTTTTCCTTTATATTTTGTAAGGAGTATTTATATTCGTCGATACGTAATTTCGTCATGGGAGGCACTGATGAAAATGACGAAAATTGGTACCTGACGAATAAAAACCAATTTACAGTATACATTTCGTAAAAAAGAAAGTTTAACTTGATGGAAAAAAATGTAATAAAGATTACCACAGAATGTCTCCGAACAATGTCGTTCTGGACAGTAAATAGAAGATGTAATACAACATTTTGTAACATTTTACAGGAAAATATTATGAAACTTACTGAACTACAAAGAGACATGGTGGGGATAGACTGTATCATTAACAGAGACAGGGTAAGTAAGATATACACTGTGTATGCTACTGCAAACATGGAAATTTTTGCGTGGGAATAATTTTCGCCTATTTCACAAATCGGTTGACTCCTTGAAAAATTCCCCCATGTGAAAATAACCCTGCTGCATTCTTACAAAGGTAGAGACTTATATATCGAGAATATTACTTCCATCCGTAATGTTCTGATTTTATAATCGCAAAATTTTCCCCGAGCAAAAATAACCACATTTACAGTATGAAATAAATTTTATGTAAGGTTTTCCTTAAAGTTTTCTCTCTAAGTGAAGCCTTTTTCATGATTTTTTAAAAATTTTGCAAAAATATTTTGGATTTATAAGTTGTTCGAAATGTTTTTTTAACGTGTGTTTTTGCTTTTCCAGACATTCTTGCGAGAAGGTTGTTTACAGAAATTTTCCAGGAAAGGTTATCAGCAGAGAATGTTTTTCTTGGTAAGATACCATGGCAACACATTCAACCGAATACTTGTTCACCTATGCAGTTACAACTGAATTATCATACAACTGGTTTTGAAGCAATGATTTCAGTGAAATTGAAATTTTCAAGAGATTAGCAGAGTCTTAAAGTTTAGATTGTTTTATTTTTCAACAAAATATTGACCCTTTCATCTTCTTAATGTTATCTAACAAAAGGTTTCAACAGCTTTTCATGTAAGACTGTTATTTTTTGCAGTTTTCAGACTTGTTGGTTTACACTAGTCGAGTAGCCTCCTCCATGTTACAGTTTAAAGTCCACGGACAGCTACCTCTCAGAGGAATGATTGTAAGTAATCTTAAAGTAAAAGTACATGTATTGTTGCCCACAAAGTAAAGGGTTGTAAAGAGACATGTTATTATTCTAAAACTCCTGTATATAAAAGTTTTATAACTAAAGGCGGCTTTAAAGCTTTGTTGAGATAAAAGTACTTGTACATGTGTACCTATATTAGATTAACTTGCCCTGGCTTATCTCATTCCAAATTTTCTCTTGCCCTATGGAAAATGACAATACTGGAGTTGGTTATCTTTGATTAAGAAGTTTAAAATGTGAGATAAAGGATCAAATATCATGCTCCGGAGGGACAGTCTTTAAGCCTATACTGATTGTTATACATGAAGCAAACTTCATCATGGGTCCTCAGATTGAAATTTCTTTGTACCTTCCAAACATGATGCAAGACCCTATTAATTTTTGATAGAAAATGTCAGAAAGTTGCTTCTATTTACATTTTATGGTGAAGAATGTATGTCAATAATTTAGAGAAACAGAATATAAAATGAATCATCTCTTGTGCAGGTGGAGGAGTCAGACCATGCTAAAATGGCTGTAGCCAACAGTTTTGCTATTTATGGTGGAAATAAATGTATCCTTGTGGCTGCCAGGTAAGTGTTAATGCAAAAATACCAAAGGTAATAGAGAAGTGCAAAAATGTAGCTCTACTTCAAATTAACCATTGTACATTATGTCTGTACAATTTAATCAGATTTGCTTCTCTGTGGCAATTTGTGCTTGAAAACTAAATCAGTAATATATAAATGTAGCTAAACTCATGCATAACATCCTTAAAAAATACAGTGTATTAAGTATACATCTAATGAAAACAGAATGATGATAAAAATTCTGTTAAAAGCTATATGTTTCAACAAAATAGAATTTATTTAATTTGATATTATAATATTTTTTCCAATGTAATTTCAGTTCACAAGAAGAAAAGGACAAGTGGATAGAAGATCTCAATGAAGCTATAATCCGTGCCAAGAACAGAACTGATGACAAATATAGATATCCTAGTCTTAAATCATCAACAAGTAAGTCAGCTTTCTTTGAAATTGAACTTGTAATTCTTAGCTTTAAAAACTCTTTCAAAATTGAAATAAAACATCTTATTAAAGAACTATTAATAAATTATTTGTGGTTTTGAGTCTTGTCATAGATTTTGTTTGCAAACTCCAAGCAAATGGAATCCACTAAAAACACATTTCAATTCGGATGTGTACAGCCTATGATACTGTAAATGTAGAAATTTTTGTGTGGGGGTAATTTTTGCATATTTCACGAATTTTTGTATTTTGCGAAAATTTTCCCCACACGAAAATAAATCTGCTGTATTCTTACAATGGCAGGGATGTTTATATCACAAATATTCCCCTAAGCGTGACAACTTGATGTAATAATCGTGAAATTTTCTCCAGTAAAGGTAACCGCACAGTATTTAGAAATATATACTCAATGTATACCAAGATGTGAAAAATACAAATGTATGGATTTGTGATGAATTTCAAGGATGGGGATCCCCCTAAATACTCCGAAACACAGTAACTTCATTACATTAAAAAGCAATTTACAGAAATTGATAAACAACTGTGATGACCAACACTGACACATAAAACTAGTTGGATTTACGAGACATTTCTATCATGTTGACCCAATACAGACAATACCTCTGGGCCTCAGCATATTTTACAGAAAGGAAGTAAGTTTTCCAAGTTAAATAGAAAGCGGCATAAATATTGCTTTTGGATTTTCAGGTTCTTCAGACAATGTAGATAATGCTGGAGAAGGGGAAATAAATGGAGTATCACAGGACAAAAACATTCAGCATCGAGCCAATACTACAACACACGTGTGTTGGCATAGAAACACAAGTGTTAGCATGAGAGATCACGAAAGAGCAATTAAAGTACGATTATTTTTCCTCTTTTGAATGGCAGGAAATGAATTACTATTTATTTGTCTTGTATCTCTACTGTTTTAACCAATTAGCAAATTAGAATTTAGAATAAGATACAACTTGAATTCAATTTTAAGTATTCAAGGACATGTTTTCATATTTTCCAGAATCAGTTAAGCGGCTATCTGTTGCGGAAATTTAAAAATAGCAATGGTTGGCAGAAATTATGGGTTGTGTTTACAAACTTTTGTTTGTTCTTCTTCAAAACTTACCAGGTGAGATAAACTATTTGTAAAAAAAAAATATTTGAAACATTATTAAAGATGAAGTATATGAAAATAAGAAGTTTTAAGAAGATTTTTTTTTTTAATTATCCAAATTTGGATCCCTTTATATCAGTGCACTTTCTACAAGCATGGCTTGCTCTTGATTGTCAATAGGACAATCTATTTGAATCTTCAAATATCAGTGCCCAATTTCACAAAAGTTCTTACGAAAAATTCAGGAATTTTCGTAACTTTCGTCATTTAATAAAACGTTCTAAAGATTTTCCATTTAGATTGTACTATGTTTTCTAATAGCATTTATACATACTTAATCTAAATTCAGAAACAAAATATTAATATTTTTATTCTAAAAGAAGAACTAAACATTTAAAAGTTACAAAAATTCATGAAATTGTTCGTAAGTATTTTTGTGAGACAGGCTGCTGGTATAGATACATACATGGTCATGTAGGTATGAGATATTTATTTTTAGCTCGCCGGGACGAATGTCCGGAGAGCTATTGTCATACCCCCGGCGTCGGCGTCTGCGTGCGCGTGCACAAAAACTTTAACCTTGCTTATAACTTTTAAACCAATACAGATTGGGCTTTCATATTTCACATGTGCATTCCTTGTGACAAGACCTTTCCATGGATACCAAAATTTTTGACCTTGTGACCTTGACCTTGGAGATTGACCTTCTTTTGAAAAACTTTAACCTTGGCCATATTTTTGGAATGGTAAGTGATAGGGCTTTGATATTTCACATGTGTATTCCTTGTGACAAGACCTTTCCATGGATACCAAAATTTTTGACCTTGTGACCTTGACCTTGGAGATTGACCTACTTTTGAAAAACTTTAACCTTGGCCATATTTTTGGAATGGTAAGTGATAGGGCTTTGATATTTCACATGTGTATTCCTTGTGACAAGACCTTTCCATGGATACCAAAATTTTTGACCTTGTGACCTTGACCTTGGAGATGATTGACCTACTTTTGAAAAACTTTAACCTTGGCCATATTTTTGGAATGGTAAGTGATAGGGCTTTGATATTTCACATGTGTATTCCTTGTGACAAGACCTTTCCATGGATACCAAAATTTTTGACCTTGTGACCTTGACCTTGGAGATGATTGACCTACTTTTGAAAAACTTTAACCTTGGCCATATTTTTTGAATGGTTAGTGATAGGGCTTTGATATTTCACATGTGCATTCCTTGTGATAAGACCTTTTTTATTGTTGTTGTTGCAATTTACATATGGTTGCCACCGGCGAGCTATGTTGTCATTCTGACAAGTCTGGTTCATTTAGCTGTTACAGTGAGGAAGCTATTTGATTTCACTTAGAAGAAAATTTTATGAAAATTATTTACAATTGCCTTCTTTTATTCAGGATGACTTTCCGCTAGCCAGCCTGCCTTTGTTGGGGTACGCTGTTAACACTCCGGAAGATGAAGACGGCATTCACAAGGATCATGTGTTCAAACTACAATTCAAAAATCATGTCTATTTCTTCAGGGCCGAATCAGAGTATACATTTGAAAGGTAGTTATATTGCCCCCCTTACCCTTTTATCTTAAATCTCAATTATAAAGATGAAGTGTAAAAATGTAAGTATCTACAATCAAATATCTCCCTGCTTCAAAAATTGTTCTATTGGAAACGTCAATATTGATACTTTGAACATTGATATCTTGTTACCTTGACTTCGAGGTTACTGTGTAGGCGTTGCCTCTGACCAATCTCAACCTTTTTACATCTCCTTCCCTTTCCGGCCCATAGCAGTCGGCTTCAAATTTAAGTTTAAAATCAAATTTAACTTTAAAATTACTCCAGTGTGCATTCAACCAATTTTTAATGTTGAATGTCGATGCAGTGATCTAGTGGTAAAGGCGTCGAGCCAGTGACCGTAAGGTTGCTGGTTCGAGCCTCACTGTGACCATATACTCTTCAATGTTCTATGTCATATACTAAAAAATGTCCTTGTCAGTGTATTGCAGACATCGCGAAAGTGTTTATAACTTACCAGACTGAAGCAAATTTTATCAGGTTTGTCTGGTATGTCAGGTGACTTTCGGATTGACTGGTATTGTTTACATGTCTGTGGTGTTTTAAAAAAAATTAATGTTGAAAACCATCCAAGTACTCCATTGTTGAAAGGGAGATTATAGGTTTAGAAACTTGATATCTCCACCAATATGATATATTTATATATTGGATTCTGTAATTATCGTGTAATTTGTTACAGGTGGATGGAGGTAATCAACAGTGCCACCCACAGCTCACACAGACTGCGACTGTTTAGCCGTATGGACAGCAATCAGCCCAATAGTCAATGATACCGTGACACTGTGATGTCATATATGACACTGTAACGCTGTGATGTCATAGATGACACCCTAACGCTGTGATGTCATACAGATCTCTGACCCTCTGGAATTGAAATCAACGAACTATTAATTTTTCGCTATGTTGACTAATCCGTTTTCACTTACGCTTTGAAAAAAAAAACAATGCAATTGGTGACGTATTTCTACAAATTTTTCATTTATGTAGAGTGCAAAAATGAGATGATGAAAATACTGCTTTATAAACAGATCCTGAAGAATTTCTGCATTTTATGTATGTATTCAAGAATTCACTGATTTCTTCATTCTTAAAGAAGACAAGACTTTTTAATGGTGCTTCTTTCATTCAAAATGTCAACTCCTATGTTCTTTATTCAGGATAGGTGAAATTCTCAAGGGAGTGAGAAAGTTTCCTTGCTCAAGGAAAAATTGAAGTTGAATATATCTATGCACATTTTCAAATGTATCTCATTTTAAATTATATAGTGTATCGGTATATTTAAAAAGCTACAATGCCGTATTTTACTTAATTTAGGTTAACCAAGTTTTTAAGGGCATCATTTACCAAGTTTTATAAAAAAAAATTTATTCAGACTTGAGAAAAAAAAATCTAGAGGGCATCATTTGCTTTTACAGCAATTTTTGATCAGATGTTGAGAAAAAAAAAAGAAGAAATTTAGAGCATTTTATATTTTAGATGTGAAGTTTAAAAACAAATCTGTAAAGCTATGACAAGTACAGGAAATCCTCTTAAGGCCATATAAAAAAAAAATAATGGTTCTCAGACACCGCCGCGCGCTCAAAATTCCTCCTGATAAGACGTTTTTATCGTGGGAAGGGAAAAAAATAGCCGCCGCCCGCCAGATTTCTCATGCTGATAAATATAATTTTCTATTAATAGAACTAGTCCGTGAGCCAGACCCCCAAATTCGGGGTCATTGGTACCATCCGAGGTGAATAAACGACCCCAATATATTCTGATAGATGGATATCTCTAGTATTTGAAAATGTGTGATAGCAATGAATAATAGGTAGCTAAGGCAATTTTTTTGGGGAAAAACCTTGTTTTTTAGTCGAAAATCAATAAAAATAGGAAAAAAGTTATAAATTTTATATGGTTGATGATTGAAAAAATTGAAAAGTTTGAATATGTAGTATTTTTGGTGTTCTTTCAGATGAAATAAGTTTCAATTTCCCATTCCTATTTTTACTGTGTGTTTTGGGGTAAAAAAGTCGAATTTTTGCAAAATTTCAAAGAAATTCGAGAAAATTTTAATTTATTCCTGCTACTCAGTTCCTCTGTATTGTATATGATCGTCCAATGATGATTTAAAAAACATCTTTGAAGCTTCCTCTTTCAAATGACATATATTTTGTATTCTTAATTTTTGCGGCATCTTCGAATTTGAGTTTTTATACAGAAAACTGTATTTTCAATTAGAAATGTTCGATTTCTGTACATTAATTTAAAGAACCTTATCTTATTGTGCAAGCAATGATTGAACGTTATTTTCTAATTTAACTTTTCAGATTATATATGTTTTACGGATATTTCATTCAAAATTAAAGTGTTTTGGGGAAAAAACGTATTTTTCATCCAAAAATTGCTGTTTTCTGAAGAATATTTATTGAATCTAAAGAATTTCTTAAAACGATAGCAGGAATGTATTTTAAAATGTAATTATTAAGGTTCATTCATGAAATACATATTTGAAACATATAGGTATATTTTCTACTTAATTTTGGGGCAAAATGCCTTTTTTTTGGTCTAAAAATAACAGATTTCTGGGAAAATACTATTAATTCATTATCCTAGCTAAAATTATACATTTTAAGCAATTATCATTAAAAAGTAATTATCTTGTCAGATGATTATGAACTTAAAAGTAAGTATTCATTAAAACCAACATTTTTTTTATAAAATATTTATTTTTTTACGCAAAAACCACTTCTTTTGAGAAAATAAGTACAAGCTCCTTTAATCTGCCTAAATTGATATCTTCAAGCTTTGGTATTTCGCTATTTCTTATTATAAATGGATAGAAATGTCATTTGATAACTGAAATTTAATTTATGTGTTATTTTGGGGTAAAAAACCTAATTAATGTGCAAAAATCACTTATTTCTGTGAACATTTTGTGAAATTTCTATTTTTTATTTTATCAAAGCAGGAGAGGTTTCATATAATTTGATGGAATAAAAGTGATCAAGTTTAAAGAGTTAGAGGAGATTTCTTTCATTATCTTGCTATTTTTGGTGAAAATCTCAATTTTTTATTTTAAAATCACTGATTTTTGGGATAATTTTATTACTATGAAATGGGTCATTATCATTTATATTCGAAAGTGTTCCTTGGTATATCATAGTTTGTCCTTGTAAAACAAATACATTTCAAGTATTCTCTGTTAATTTAATGGGTATTGTGGGGCAAATAATTTTTTAGCTCGCCGGGACGAATGTCCGGAGAGCTATTGTCATACCCCCGGCGTCGGCGTTGGCGTCTGCGTCTGCGTGCGCGTGCACAAAAACTTTAACCTTGCTTATAACTTTTAAACCAATACAGATTGGGCTTTCATATTTCACATGTGCATTCCTTGTGACAAGACCTTTCCATGGATACCAAAATTTTTGACCTTGTGACCTTGACCTTGGAGATTGACCTTCTTTTGAAAAACTTTAACCTTGGCCATATTTTTGGAATGGTAAGTGATAGGGCTTTGATATTTCACATGTGTATTCCTTGTGACAAGACCTTTCCATGGATACCAAAATTTTTGACCTTGTGACCTCGACCTTGGAGATTGACCTACTTTTGAAAAACTTTAACCTTGGTCATATTTTTGGAATGGTAAGTGATAGGGCTTTGATATTTCACATGTGTATTCCTTGTGACAAGACGTTTCCATGGATACCAAAATTTTTGACCTTGTGACCTTGACCTTGGAGATGATTGACCTACTTTTGAAAAACTTTAACCTTGGCCATATTTTTGGAATGGTAAGTGATAGGGCTTTGATATTTCACATGTGTATTCCTTGTGACAAGACCTTTCCATGGATACCAAAATTTTTGACCTTGTGACCTTGACCTTGGAGATGATTGACCTACTTTTGAAAAACTTTAACCTTGGCCATATTTTTTGAATGGTTAGTGATAGGGCTTTGATATTTCACATGTGCATTCCTTGTGATAAGACCTTTTTTATTGTTGTTGTTGCAATTTACATATGGTTGCCACCGGCGAGCTATGTTGTCATTCTGACAAGTCTGGTTTTATATTAATATATAGCCTAAATCAAGAAAATTACTATAGAAAGTCTCATATTTCAAACTATGACTTTTATTTTCTGCATTTCCTATTTAACTGTTTATTCTTTCAAAACTTATTTATCATTTCTCTTAAATTTTGTGTATATTTTTATATTTGACATAGACATAGAGTACAATCAATATTAAGTCACAAAGAAACCTGTTACGTATCTTCTCCGTGCCTTGTGGTACATAAGGTCTTCACAGGTCACAAAGAAAAGCAAGCTTTTATTCTCAACATTCTTGCAATATATACCTCGAAATGTGTTTTATCACATTTTGTTTATTAAGAGCTTGCTTTTCCATCTTTTTTAAAATTTATTTTTACCCCAAACATACTAATAGTAACATTTCAAAACATAAGAATAAAATGTTGAGTAAGTTTAGAAAAACTAAAAAGTTAAATAGGAAATACAGAAGACAATAGTAATAGTTTGAAATATGAGACGTAATTTTAGACTATAATTGTATATAAAACATATTTTTATGCCCCAAAATACGAATTAAATAAACGGAGGATACTTGAAATGCATATGACTTACAAGGACAAACTATGATATAACCAGGAACACTTTTGAATATAAATGATAATGACACTTTTCATAGTAATAAAGATTTTCCAGAAATCAGCGATTTTAAAATAAAAATTTAGATTCCCCCTAAAAATAGCAAGATAATGAAAGAAATCTCCTCTAACTCATTAAACTTGATCACTTTTATGCCATCAAATCATATGAAACCTCTCCTGCTTTGATGAAATGAAAAATATAAATTTTAAAAAAAAATATTCACAGAAATAAGTTATTTTTGCTTATTAATTTGGATTTTTGCCCCAAAATAAGATGTAAATTAAATTTCAGTTATCAAATGACATTCCTATCAATTTATAATAAGAAACAGCATGACATCAAAGGTAAAATATATCAATTTAGGCAGATTAAAAGAGCTAGTACTTATTTTCTCAAAATAGGTGGTTTTTGCATAAGAAATACATATTTTATCCAAAAATGTTGCTTTTAATGAAATATAACATTTAATTCCACAATCATCTGACAAGATGATTACTTTCTAAATGATAAAAGCTTTAAATCTATAGTTTTAGCAAAGATAATGAATTAATAGAATTTTCCCAGAAATTTGTCATTTTTGGACAAAAAACAGGCATTTTGCCCTAATATTAAAGGGACGGTGTCCCTGAAAAATTATTAATTTTACAAAATTTTGGAATGCAAAATTTTTGTTTCCATAAGAAAGTATATATTCTCATTTGTATATATTCAAATTTTCAGGCGAATCTAACGTATATATTCGGAGATATAGCCATTTAAAAACGTATTTTTGAATTTGGGGTGCGCAGTTCTAACACTTTTCACTAGCGCCACCTACAATGTATTGGGTTTTTACTATAGAGGTATACGGGAATTTAATTATTAAAAAATCGACAATATTAGGGTCGTTACTGCATATTTTCAAACAAAACTTTTCATGACTCCTTTTTACCTCTATCTAAACCCTTTGGAATAAATTCCACGCTTTCAATTAAAAATTATTTTCAGGGACACTGTATCTTTAAGTAGAAAATATACCTTTTATGTTTCAAACATGTCATTTATGGGTGAACCTAAATAATTACAGTTGAAAATACATTCCTGCTATCATTTAAAGAATTTCTATCGATTCAATAAATATTACCCAATAATCAGCGATTTTTAAATGAAAATATACGTTTTTTCCACAAAAACACTTTGATTTTGAATGAAATGTTAGTAAAACATATATAATTTTAAAGAGTGTGAAAAGTTACATTAGAAAATAGTTTTTCATCATTGCTTTCATAAGTAATAAGGGTTCTTTAAAATAATATACAGAAATCTGAGATTTCTGATTGAAAATCAGTGTTCAGTGTATAAAAACATCAATTTCGAGGATTTTGCAAATAAGAATGAAAATTTTTTGTCATTTGAAAGAGGAGACTTTAAATACGTTTTGAAATCATTATTGGACGATCATATGCAATATCGAGGAACTGAGAAGCAGGAATAAATTGAAATTCCTCGAATGTCTGTGAATATTTGCTAAAATTCGACTTTTTTACCCCAAAAGACACAATAAAAATAGGAATTTGAATATGCAACTTATTTCATCTGAATGAGAACATAATATACTACATATCTACACTTTCCAATTTTTAAAAACACCATCCATATTTCAGTTATATTTTTTTCCAGAAAAAACTCATTATTTGGCAAGTACGCAAGGGCAATAACTCTTGTTTACCACTTTAGCTACCTTTGATCAAATGCTATCATGCATTTTCTGAAACCTCTTGGGTATATCTATCAAAATATCAACATCAGATTTATTCACCCCAGATGGTACCGACCAACCCCTCTGGCTCACGGACTAAACAGGGATTTCTGTACAAACGAAAAGTAGAAATGTCTGTTTCAGTACAGCGCTTTTCGTTTTAACGGTGCTTGTCGGTTTTGTTAAGACTTTACACGACCAAGACGCTTAGGTGCTCTGACTTCTGTCAGCTTGAAGGTGAATTTTAAAGGCAACACAGTCGTGCCGTGGATTATATTGCCATTGGAATCGAACTATTCAGTGACACAGTTATGTGAGAAACTATTTTCGGGGGAATTATCGGAAAATATTTTCGGGGGAATTATCGGAAAATATTTTCGGGGGAATTATCGGAAAATAAAAACAAAAAATAAAAACCCTACCTACCTACCCATATTTTTTAGATCAATTATCTGAGAACCAGAAAATTTTTTTTGCATGGCCTAATAAAGAGAACTTTTATTTTTTGCACCAATTAATGACAATTGAACGGCACAGAATGTTTTGAAATCATGCTTTTGAAATTTTATGTTTTGAAATATGTTTTAGAAATTTCTAGTCAGAAATTTTATGTATCAGTCAAACAGTGTCATATGAAGCTTTTAGCACTCAAGAGAGTTTAGCAAATCATGAACTCAGCCTTTGTTCCATACCTACTTTCATTTTATTTGCAAAGCTTTATTCTTGGGGTTCACTCGGTCTATAGGCTTTCTATTTTGAACACTTGATCGTCAAAGGTCATGACTTTTGAAAGAAAATGTTAAGAGTTCTCATAATTTGTGAAAGGAATATTTAATGTAATGAGGTTTGGGTCAAAGGTTAATCATGGTCAAGATTACTCCTACCATAGTCAACATATGCCCTTTGAACATAGGATTATTTATCGCGTCAACAATTTTTGAAATCGCTTCTTGTTTTCATCTCTAAAATTAAGCTTTATTCAAAGTGCTTTTAAACACCCTCATATCTCAATCATTTCATTTAATTCTCTTTATTCTATAGAAATAGTAAATCTAGGAAACTGAAACATACATTATTTAGAAAAAAAAAGAGGCAATTTATTTGAGAAATGCATGAAAATGTAGTTCATATTAGAGAAAAAAATGTTGCCAGGCAACAGTCTGAATTAATCTCAAAGATGTAAAATATAATTAATATATTGATTACATAGCAGAGAATTTACGATAAGAAAAGAAACATTATTTTGTTCTCGGATGTTTTCAAGCAATCTCTGAAAGGCCATTAGGGCCTTTAAAAAGAAGTAAATATTCAATGTTGTTGATTAAAATGGGCAGCATGTGAAAGAATGTATAATATTTATGGTCCTTAGGTTTCAATGATTTTTTTCTTGAATAATAATCATGTGTATATTGAATTATATATTAAAGCATTTATTATTAAGTTAATATACATTTGTTATATGAAATTGTACAAATTTATTTTTTATTCTACACAAGGTATATGATGTATCTTTCAAAGTACACATGTATGAAATTGTATGTGTTTATGTGTACATGCAAATATTGATTTTAGTAATAACTTTGTGTGGATTATTCAGCTGTTAGATGATAAAAGTAGAGATTAATACCATTTAGCCAGAATTTTTCGCAAAGTACCACATTTCGCTAGTGATTTGGAAACGCCAAAACTTGTTCTCACAAAAGATTGTGTTTGACGAGGTATATCATAAATTGGCATATAGGTTGGCATTTGTTCTTAATCGTCATTTGCCATTCTTCACTTAATATCTCAATAAAACGGAAGGCGTGATTTCTAAATATAGAACTAGCAAAACAATTTCCGTATGTTTTGTACGAAACAATTACATAATATTTACATAACTGTTGGAATTTTGGAATTGCAAAGAATTATACTCCCGTAAATAAAGACACTGCATTTTACCCTATAATGGCATAATTTGATACTGGCGAAAATTTCTGGTTATACAATATGATGTGTTGAGGACTTGAAAGCTTTGATGCCTCATTCATTCTGTAAACCAAGCTGCATTTTCATACTGCTCTGCCTCAAATTTGCATTTATGGAGGCATGCCTACTCTCAAAATTTCTTTTTATTGCATTTTCATACTTTGAATTATGTTAAGATTTTAATGCATAATATTTTAGTAGAACTTTTAATCAAAAAGTAAGCATTATGATTTTAATTAAGTATACCATGCTCTTTGCATTTAGAAAAGAACCTTCTGAGCTACTCTGAAAAAGTTCATACGAGAAATCACAGGTTTTGGCATTTTCGTTTGGCACTCACGCAAGAATTGAAGAATTTCTTTAATGTTATCATTTCTTTGAGAATATGCTGGGTGCTCAATGTGTTGCAAGAAAAATTTCATTTAAGCGGTTCGAATCGATGAAACTTCACATAAGGATACATATAACATTTACACATTTACCTCTCTATCATTTATGATCATGAAAACAGAATAAAACAAATAAATCATTGAGTCAGTGTTTTCTTTTATTTTGTTGTATCTTTATATTGTGCAGTTCGGATTTGAGGAGTTGATCAACATTACTCTCTGCTTCTTCATTCCACAGAAACTTGTGTATGATGTACATGTATATAATTCAGGGAAATGAATCAATTAGAATTCTTTGCACAAAGGTGTACTGTGTTGATGTTTGATACATGAAATATCTGAAGTTTGAGTGAAGGAGCATTTAAATAATAAATTCACTCCAGAAAGCTTCAGTTTTGAACTTGAAACTTTAAGCATCGAATCTTGATGACATCACTTAATATTGATACAATTTTATGAGAATGGCTGGAAACTTCGTAGGTTTAGTAAATTCTGGATAGCTTACTGGTATTATTATTTAAATAAGTTCAATGTATACCCGGTATATCAAGGTCACAATTTGAAATTGCTTCAGCTATGTTTGGCTCTTAAGACTGCTTAAATCTTTTTCTATGGATAGACCAGTCAAACCTGGAAGGCAAGTCAACTTTGACCCAAGGTCAGAAATATTTCCAATTTATTATTACTTTTTGTTTGTATTTTCGACTATCTCATTCTAATTAAACTTGTGTAAATCAGCACCAAGAATGATTTTGATCAAATGGTGATCAGAACCTTTTCCAAGGTCAAAAGTGCAGAACTATAAGTATTTTCACAGCTGTTGATACACCTTGTATACTAAATCTTGAACATTAAATTTTGTACTTGAAAACACCTGGAAAAGTTTCTGCTATGACCTTGACCCCAAGGTGGCCTCGCCGCATGTGACCCATAAAGTTCAAAGCACTGCAGAAGACATCTGAATCGTCACCATAACTTAATGGATGTTGCCACATCTCTGATGAGGATTTAATATCCGAAACGTGTGTCTGGTACATGAAAATTGGTTTGAAATTTTCTTCAAGAAGGTATACAGTTGGAACACTTCCCTATTATCTCAATACTATGGAATACTATGGAAATTTGATTGGAACAAGCCATCTTTTTATTTGTCTTGTCTCTGTCATGCACATTATTATGGCATAAGACATTCTTGTACAAAAACATTCATACATGATGTTAACATCACGAAAAAGACATGGAATAATCACATTATTTTGAGTTCAAATATGAAGTCTTAATACATACAGAGTATATATATATTTATAAAACATGTTCGATCACATTATGAGTATATTATACTACAAAACAATGATTGAAACTACAAATTGCAGTAGAACATGTCAATTCTATTTATAATAAAAGAATCACATTCATTCAGAATACTTTTATAAAATGTATCACAAGTTAAATGAGCCTAAATAAAAAGATGTATGCAATACAATGTATATGGTCTAATTGATCACATATCAATGGAATCCAACAATTAAGTTTAAATTTTGTGAAAATTACTGGCCAATATTTTATAGATTGGGACTTTTAATGTTTGGTCTTGAATCATCACCCGAGATAAAATTATTTCATAGAGTCCGACATTTTTCATCATTTCAATATCTGCATCATGTCTATGTTTGCTTATCCAGATAGCCGCAGAAATGGCCAACCACACTTGGCTATTTTGTTGGTTGGGGTGTGACAACTTGGCCGCAGGAATCTAAATGTAACATTAATCCGGGACCTAAATTCAGGATATGACCGGCGGCAATCAGCAAGTTTTTCAGGGGATATCCGAGTCTATTAAAGCAAAACTAAACGATCGGCAATTATACTTTACCTTGTAAAGCTTTCATATCAATAATACGGTCGGAATTCCACTTGCCTCCGCTCTGTCTTTTCAAATTCAAGCGCCATGTTGTGAGTTTACACTCATGCGTTTAGGTCAAACATGTGACACCGCATTGTTTCCATAACAACATCTATACATATGGATTGATTTGTCACATGTTTGACCTGATGTTGCGGCTATTATCTAAATAGAGTTAATAGCCATGAGAGCTTTTTTAAAATTGCTACATGTGCACACAGCTCTTTTTATTGTGATTGAAAGTACCTCATCTTACATGTATCTCTCAATAATTAAATTATACTGTGTAGTTTGTAGAAAAATTTCAGCAATGTGACGTAATCTACACCAATGTATGTGTCAAGTTTGAAATTGTAAAAAAAGAATTACATGTACAACAAATTCCAGAAATAAGGGGCTCCTTAGCACCAGGATACAGTCCCTCTATAGACCTGCACGTGCCATTTTTCTGCTTCAAGGAAGTAACAACATATACATGTACTTATATAACAAATTTCCTGTAGCAAAGGTCATGTCATCGAAATATTAGCCTACATTCACAAAAGGTTAACATTTTTCAGCATTATCAGCATTTTCCTGGCAACATAATTCAGTTCATGATTAAGTGGATCAATAAATACATTGGGAACACTTTCAGAGTATTGTAAAACATTATTATATTTTCTCTTAGATTCCTTCCACAATACAAGTGCAAACTTTATAACCCTTGAACAATGACCAAAGATTGTTATATACTTAAAGTTTTACACACTTTCTGATTGTCACCAACTGTTACATCAACAATCAAAACTTGATGTCAAACTTAAAAATTCAACGACAATTTATAATTCTGAATGCAACGTTATCAATTGAGGAAAATCAACAAGGTACATCTACTTGTGTCATGCATAGTATCAAATACCACAAGAAATTTTGTACATGTATAAAGGCAATTTTTTCAGTTTCCAATTTCTCACTATCTTAGACTTCCACAGAGTAAATGAATTAAAACATGTTTTACTGATTTCGACATCTAAATATCATACTGTTGTGGTATCTTAATTAATATTTTCAAACATTACTGTATATGTGGTCATTTTTCGCTGGGGGAAATGTTTCGCGAAAAGACTATTGCTACGGTTTGCCTGGGGGTAATTTTAGCAAAATCAGGTGTATTCATTTTAGTCATTAGGCGACAGAAATATAATTCTTAGTTTTACAGATTTTATTTTTTCAAAATAGGGTCGGAGGAGGAAATAAAAATAAAATAAAAATCAGTAAAGGAGTATACATGTATATGGTTTATATAGTAAAGTGGCCCCCTAAAATCGACATCTCCAAATTTAAATTTTGCTGTCATTTTTAGAAATTTAAATATCTATATTTTGAGAAATTTAGTTATAAAAACTGCTCCTTGCTTTCTACGACATTGTAAAATTTGCATAAATATCATGAAAATCGGTGAGTTTGTCAATTTTTCATGAAAAATAGCATAATTCTTGATTACTTTCATTTAGATAACATCGAGCGGGATTGTGAACAACTTTTTCCTTTTGCATGCACTTAGAGACATACATAGGAAACAACATATCAAAATATAAAAGTTGTTCAGAAGCCCGCTCGATACTAATTAATAGGAAGTTTGTCGAAAATAAGCCCCAAAATAACGTTTTTCCAGAAAATTGGCAAAATATACCATTTTTGAAGAAATAGAGAAAGGAAATTAAAAGTTATGTATCATTTTATAAGTAGCCTATATTGTGGAATAAATATTGGTACAAATTCATTACTTCATGAAAAGTTTAGATTTTGCTCTGAAAGGGGGCCTCTTTACTATATAAATCATATATGGTCCTTTCAACATTTCATGTTTTGTGCCACAAAAACGATCTTAATTCAACTTGTTTATTATGTTTTAAAAGCCACATTCTCTATAACACTTGCACCATTAAGATTACTTGAGAATGAAAAGTAATAACAATTAATTCGGATGAGCGGGAAGAAAAAAATGTACAGATTCAGTTCATTTTATTTTTTTTTCAATTGTGCAAAAATTAGGGTTGGCAGATCCATAAAACTAAGAATTAAATTTCTGTCACCTTACTACTGGTTGTAAATTTCACATGGGGATTTTTATGCGATAATAACACAAGCGCAAAAATGTTCACGGTTATACAAGTATTTGAGTGAACACTACAAAAATCTGGACGGGGGTCCAAAATAACAATTTTAACACGCATAGACCCTAAAAAAGTGGAATTCTGATGGCCAAATTTGAGGTTTCTGATGGCTAAAATTAGTAAATTTAAGGTTTCTGATAATCTTGGAAGCGGAAATCCACAGTAAAGCAGAAAATAATCAAGTTTGATTTTTTTAATAAATTTTAAGTAAAATTGTACCTTTGAAATGTTGTAAAAAATCATCGCATTAATGAATGCGTGGGTTTTTTTTTTTAATTTGATGTTTTATATATAATTCATAAGGAGTATATAATTCCTTAATCTTATTGAGATTTACCAATAAAACAAACTTCTAGATTCAATAATTAGCCTAGATGCAAAGATTAATATTAATCCTAAAAAAAAAAGATTAAAATTCCCATTAATTGAACATGTAACAATTATATTACATCTGATCGCAAGGACGAATAAAATACATTTTTAACAAATCAATACATGTATTTATAAATCAATGGTTAACAAAATGAATGCCTCATTCTTATGAAAAAGAAATACATTTAAAGAAATAAATCTAAAGTGTCGTTTCATGCATTTTGAAAAAGTTTGTACATTGTACATGTATATGCTTCAAATAATCATTTATAACAAATATAATATCATTAACATGAAAACAATAAGTTGTCTAACGTAAAGACAAATTCATCGCTTAAAAAGTAGTTAACAATTGACTTCTTAATCCATTGCATTACTGTAAGTGATATGTGAAATTTTTTTGTTCCTGAGCACCATTTTGTAATTTGGATTTATTATAGAAACACCGCCTTCACGAGTCACGGTGATCGATTCGCTTTTCTAAGAGAAGAAAAGCGAATCGACCACCGCGAATCGTGAAGATGTAGAAACACATTCTTGGCACATTTCCCCTGGCGATTTATTTTTTTAAGCCTTTTACTTGTTCTTCAGCTTGTATTCTGTAAGTCTCATCAGAGAGGAAAACCCGAATAAGAATGTCTGAAAGACCCATTTGAATGTCGCTGTGCCGCTCAAGTTACGATCTCTGGAATTATAAAGATCAAAATTGAGGATGTAAATTATCTGTGAAAACATTGAAATTAAGGTATTAGAAGTAAAATAACAATATTGTGGAAAAGCTAGAAATTATGTTTTTCCATATCTTACATATTTTTAGATATGTGATGTTTCTTTAATGTTTCATTCAACTCGCCATGAAAATGTATGGTCCTGAACATTGCCGACGTCGTGCATCTTCGGCTATCTTTGTGGTATTTAATTTTTCTGTTATCAAAACAACCGGAAATAGAGCATTATATCCCTAGCGTCTTAATCAGTATCACTGTAATAAAAGTGTCCAAGAACACAAATGATCAATGAATTTCAATTGTCATTTGAATAAGAAACAAAGATTCTTGTTGGCTGAGAATTTTGTTTAGCGCATCGATGCAGTTTACCGTGGAATTTTTCTGAATTTTTCTGATGATGCATGCATCAATAGACAAAAATAGAAGATTCATTTCTTAATTATCTTCAATACCATATCTGACTAAATTTGTGTTGAAGGTGACCTCGGCCTTCAAAGTAACCTTGACCTGCAGTTGTAGAGTATCAAAACTTGCCGAAATTCATGATGGCTGCCAAAATGACAAACTTTGTCAGAGACAGGAACTATTTGTGCACTTTTTCATGGTTATGTCTCAATGAAATTGTGTCTTTTAACAGTGGCATCGTCATCGTCATGAAAAACAATGCCAAAAGATATTGACTTGGACATTTGAGCTCCCTAACAATATCGGAAAATAGTCTATTTGATTACATTCCCAAAAAGATCACATGGAATAAAGAGAAACTTGAATAGACCTTCTTCATATTACTGGTAGACTCCAAGACCCGACATCACTACTTTTAACGTTATTTCTAATTGTGACGTCATAAATCAGATACAACGTCACAGTTAAAAGTTCCGTCAAATCTTGTGATGTCGGGTCTTAGGATGTATAAAATACAAGTCAATTGCGATAAAGTGAAAATCCTCTATTAGCCTTCTCATTCCATAGTTGTGCCATTGTTACAATTTTTCAAATGTTGGTCAAACTCTAGGGTCATTAATGTTACATGTACATGTATTACCAAAATAAAGTTAATGCAATACAACAAATGTGAAACTTGGACCCCTAGCTGTACTTCTGGATCTACCCTTGGCAGATAACTCACTCACCTGCAGAGCTTCAGGCTATATAAAGCTTCTCCTACATGAGCTGCAACAGTCGCCCAAAATCTGAAATAAAATACAAAATCTAGATGTTTTTGTGAAAAAAAAACAATTTGCATCTTAAAATATCAGTTATTCAGTGTAAACACTAAAATCTGTAAATTAGTTCAAACTCTTTAGTAAAGGTCACAAGGTAAACAATTTTTGTATCGATAGAAAGCCTGGTATTGCCACAGGGACTACACATGAGAAGTATGAAAGCCCTATATAAATTATAAATGAGAAATTATGGTAAGGTTTAAAGTTTTTTAAAAGTAGGTCAAACTCCAAGGTCAAGGTCACACCTGTCTGACCCAATTACATTGACAAGTTCTTTAAAACCTTATGGTTTTTGAATTTTATTTAAACTAATAGACCTCTTCACGATAAGGTTCACTCAGATCAATTTTATCTTTTTACATGGTATCTCATCCACTCTAAACAATGCATAGCAGGTCATGATACCTTTGGAGCAATGAATGGGTAAAATGTCACATTAGAAGACAAAAGTGATCGAAGTAAACATTGTCATGAAAATTTAGGTCTATATATCTAAGAATCCATAGCACATTGCCCTGAATTTTCCAACTAATAAACTAACAAATGATAGAGGACTATACGGTTCGAATATCACTGAAATAATATTGTGTAATATATTGTCAAATCATGAAATGCGAGTTAAAATGATTCACAGAATTCTCCATTAAACTTACAACAATCTGATGCCCTGAGGATAGTTAGTACCCAAGTACTTGCCGAGGCTTCCTATTGGACCAAAGTATACTGGAATGTCCTGTGGTGTAAATGTTGATAACTGCAAGATAAATGTACCGTATGAAAGAAGCATTCATAGGGGGAGGCGGTGTACATTCCCTTCCTGAAAGGATTAATACAATGAGAAAATGTTTAATTTAATACATTGTGTGCAGCCTTGAATTAGTAACAATTCATAGTTGGTGTGCAAACAAATTTGAAATAGGAAGAAATTCATGTGTAGGTTTAGTATATGCACAAAGTATTAGTTATAATTAAATTAATTTGCATGTGCACAAAATGTATAATTATAGTGTACACTTAATTGAGCTGACAAATGTAGGTTTGCAGTCATTTTTGTGCATCCAAGTTTAAAAGCAGAGCATAATTAAGATATACATGTAAATCTAAATTGCAAAAGTAATCTGGCTTTGCAGAAGTTTTTACGACATATGTCTAGACATTTTTGTACTTTTGTTGAAATTAACATGTTTATTACAAAAAGATCTTAAAAGATTTCATCAGAAAGATTTGTCTGGTGACATGTCTCACCAGGTGACTTTCAGATACTAGTGCTGTCAAGCATAATTACATAATAAATCAAAACTGTATCTTCAAAGAATTGCCATTGCTGCAGTTTTAATTAACCCTTCTATATATCCAGTAAATGAAACTCATGTAATCACTTTCAGCAGTCAGGGATATAACTCATTTCAGTTATAAAATTTATAAAATTTTATTACAGAAATCAGTTACTTTTCTTTCCATAAAAATTTGTAATGTTTAGCATGTATAGGTAGGTCATGAAAAATGACTAATCTCTACATATATAAAAATTCCTATGGGAAGTGCTTCATATGGATTCAATGGGTAAAGGATTATTTTACAAAATTTAATGGATTGATGTTTATAATGATGATATTGAAACCTTGATTATCAGCACGAAAAAAATGGATTAGAAAATTTAAGCATTACCAAAAAATATATATATATAACCAAAAATGGTTAATATTTTTTCACATATTAAAAGTAACTTGTTTCAGTTATTTTTATTTTGGGCCTAGATTTTGCCCAAACAAACTTTTCCAAGCTGTGACCTTAATTTATTTTTGAAGAGGCACTAATATTGCATTTGATGAGGTCAAACTTTTCTGTACGCAATGGATGATATAATCATATTTGACCTTAGAAAGTTTTGTAACATGAATCATTTATATTTCAAGTGATTCTATAAATATCTTGCAAGAAAAATAACTGATTCCAGTGACAAAAAAAAAAAAAAAAAAATAACTGAAATGAAATGACTTATAGTTCTGACTATTCAGGGGGATCCAGGATTTGATATAAATTTGTTGGGGAGGGGATCATAGTTTGAAAAGTTGTTACCATGCTCCTATAGAGCCTCAGTCCTCTTCTACACTTCTCTGTATAGAAATAATGCAATATTACTAATATTATTAGTAACTTTCGAAAATTTTAGGTCAGCCATGCAATATTATTAGCAACTTTTTAGGACAGCATCCCCCCTTGTCCCTTTAAATATAGGGGGTGACTTTTTTCTCCAATGTAATTGGACATTTTCAGATAATTCCAATATAAATAAAAGATGTGTTTGTGAAACACAAATGCCCCCATTGGCATCTTTGTCAGTAAAAATTGTAAAATGGTAAAACTCAAAGGTCAAGGTCACAATTTTGGCAAATTTTGGTATCCATGGAAAGTTCTTGTCACAAGGAATTACATTTATGTGAAATATCAAAGCCCTATCACTTACCATTCAAAAGTTATGGCCAAGATTAAAGTTTTTTAAAAGTAGATCAAAGTCTAAGGTCAAGGTAAAAAAAAAATGTTGGTATCCATGGAAAGGTCTTGTCACAAGAAATACACATGTGAAATATCAAAGCCCTATCCCTTACCATACAAAAGGTTAAAGTTTTTGCAGACAAATGGACAGGACAAAAACTATATGTGAATCTTTGATTAGGGAGGCATAATGACTAGACTATATAGAAAGTTCATTCTGGAAGGGTGGAATGGAATAAAGCACGATAATGCTGAGTTATAATTCATGGATCCGCCCCATTTTGTGGTCACAAAGAGAATTGTGTGTGAAAACCTGGATCATCCTCATATTCATTTATTCGTGAATACATCGTGTTGTTTTTGTTATATGTACTATAATTTACCGTCAGTACGTAAAGACCAAACCCAATGGTAAGCATCCATCCAGGATGAGCAAACCGAAAATAGTTTTCGTCCATTTTCATTTTCGTTCGATTTGTAAAATCGAAATCGAAACGTCGAATGACGATCCGAACGGTGTGAAGGTCATTGCAAAAATTCGATCAGTGGGTCAAATCCACGCGTTCCATTTGACTAAACAAGAGGTCAAGAGAACAAATTAATATTTAAAATTCCGAGAGGGAAAGAGTGATATCGTGGGAAAATGGGAGAAAATAAGGGGTCATTGTTTTTCTGCATCCTTTATTTATCAGAATTTTTAACGGAGGAAATGATATTAACCTCAACACAGTTAGTTTTCCTTGACCTATACTGAATGAGCTATTGGGACCCCCCCCCCCCCCCCTCTCTTCTCAGCTTTTTAACATGCTGGAATATCGCACTACCGGGAACATTTCACAAGTTATTTTTTGTGATTCCAGATACGTATCAAAACATTTTATACAGAAACAGACTGACGAAGGATTATAAGACTCTTTCATGGTTTTCTGTGAAAGATACATCGGTTCCACCCGAGGGGTCTCAAAATCATGTAAAACCCGAGGTTTGCCGAGGGTTTTGCAAAATTTTGAGACCCTGAGGGTCACATGAAAGAACATGAAAGAGTATTTTTCTCTCATATCTAAGGGTCAAAAACAAAACTGACAGAAAAGGGACGAAATTTTTAAAATATCATGTTGATCTATTCGCGAAAATTTTGCGATTTTCGAATTCAGCGCACCCGAAAATGGTTTCTATAAGAATAAACTACGAATATTAAGCTTATCAAAATAAAACGCAAGAGTACATTGAAAAACGATCTTAACGAGGCCCTGGACAATAAGATAACTCAAAAACAGAAATAGAGATTTTGATTAAATTCATATCATAAAGTCATTTACTTATATACAAGAGTTTGGTGAAAAATGAATAAATTTCACCGCTTAGTTTTTCGGGGGGACCATCTCAAAAATTTCCTTGTTTTCTCCATATGATTTCATAGAAAAACAAGATTTTTTGCATTATAATTGCAATTTATAAAAAAAACTGAAATAGAGAATTTGATAGGATTATCATATGTTGAAAAGAGAAACATAAGACAAAATATATCAGGTTCTGTGGAAGTTTGACAGCCTGTTTGAGCTTCAGGGAACATCTCAAAATCATATTTTTACATATTTGCCTTATATTTTGAAATAAAGACATCATAAAGGATGAATATGTCCTTAAAATTCTTGTTTACGGCATATAATATTTGTTAGTATATATTTCTCTAGAAAAAGACAACAAAATTCAATCGTGAAAATATATCAGGGGCGATCTCAAAGCATATTTTGCTATTTTACACATAACTTGTACTCTGTCTTTATCAGTACAATTGAAATTATAAAAAAAACTGAAATAGAGAATTTGATGAAATGTTCATACAGTGAAAAATGAAACATAAGCCAGAATATATCAAGTTCTGTACAACTTTGACCGCTTGTTTGAGCTTCAGGGAACATCTCAAAATCATATTTTAGCATATTTGCCCCTTTTTTTTAAATAAAGACATCATAAAGGATGAATATGTCCATATAGTTCTTGTTTACGGCATATAATATTTGTAAGTATATATTTCTCTAGAAAAAGACTACAAAATTCAATCGTGAAAATATATCAGGGGCGATCTCAAAGCATATTTTTGCAATTTTACACATAACGTGTACTCTGTCTTTATCAGTATAATTGAAATTATAAAAAAAACTGAAATAGAGAATTTGATGACATGTTCATACAGTGAAAAGTGAAACATAAGCCAGAATATAACAAGTTCTGTACAACTTTGACCGCTTGTGTGAGCTTCAGGGAACATCTCAAAATCATATTTTAGCATATTTGCCCTTTATTATGAAAGAAGACCTCATAAAGTATGAACGTGCTCGTATACTTATTGTTTATGGCATATCATATTCGTTAGCATATATCTATCCAGAAAAAGACAGCCAAATGATATTGCCAAATATGTAAGGGACCATTTAAAAGCATATTTTTGCAATTTTACACATAACTTGTACTCGCAGATATAAAGTGAAATTAAAAAAAAAACTGAAACAGAGAATTTGATGGCATATTCTTATATATCATAAAGAGAAACATAAGACAGAATATATCAAGTTTTTTTTTTCAAGTTTGATGTCCAGACGTTTTGTGTGAGCTTCGGGGAACATCTCAAAATCATATTTTTTTTAGCATATCTTCCCTTTATTTTGAATAAAGAACGAATGTGCTCATATATTTATAGGGTTTGTTCCTGTCATACTTCCTACTCAAGGTACTTTGAGTAGGAAGTATGACGGGAACAAACCCTATAACGAATTTATCATACCGAGAACCATTTCGTAACGTATTCTGTGTAATTCTTACCGTTTGAAAATTTCTTGACCTAACTCGGCGTCAAGGTAGGACACAATGTGACCGCAATACTGCGACGTCATTGGCTGAAGTTAGTTCGAGGCGTGATAATACGACATATCACATCCCTCTCGGGAAAGACAGCCAAATGCTATCGTCAGAATACAAAATGTACGTAAGGGACAATCTCAAATCAAATTTGTGTAATTTTAAAACATATAACTTGAACTTGCAAGTCTCGAAGATAAAATGAACAAAGCGTTTTTCTCTTATTGCCTTATCTTTTGTCTAATTTGATTCAGCAATATCGCTATCTATATCATTATTCTAAAACTTTAATACATCGTATTTTGGGGAAAACGTCTGAAAAGGTACATGGATGACTCACAGATCACACATTAATCTTTAAACTTTGCATGCTCCCCTTGCAGAATCGCGTACTCGACAGGTCTCGGATCTATAAGCGTTTCTATTGGCGTTTTAACTATACTATTAAGGCGACCGAACCCAAAACCATACTCTCCCGTAAACGACCCCCCTCCCAAGTATCAGTGACTCTCCCCCTTCCGAGGGAGGAGTTGATGTACTTGATCCATCCTCCTCTAGACGTCCACATAGAAATCACCCTAGCTACGCCACTGTCAAGATTAAGTATAGTATTGCATGCTCACGCTAAATTGCAAAAATAATTCGAATACGATAAAAGATCATGGATGGATACCAAATGTAAAGTAAAATTCAAAAGAATAAGGAAAGTGGAAAGGGGCTACCCCCATGCGCGGGAATAGATTGGGTCGAGTTGTTTATGAGCGACTCCTACTTCCTCTTTTCCCGATTATAATATTTTTAAATTCATAAAATGGACCAAATGAGTTGCACTGATCGAGCTGGACCACCTCTCACCCTCTCTGATATATTTCTATTCCATGCGATTTTATCCGACCGCTGAGCTAAAATGTACGTTATAAAGACAATGATTACATCCATCATCTTGGTCATAATCATTTATAGAATGGAGTATGCTGTAGGACAAAGTATTCTCTGGTTAAACTGCACTATATATGGTAAGAGTTATCTCAGGAGCGGATACAAGATTTGGGTTTAGGAGGGCGTCATGAATATAAAAAAAGGCAAAGGGTCTGGGGGCCGCTTCCTCCCTCCCCCAGTGGGCCCAGGACGAAGTCATGTTTTGGGTTTCTTTGACCACCAGAATGGAAAATGTATAATTCATACAAAAACGTAGAAACTATGTATTATTGAATATATCTGGCGAGCGAAGCGAACCAGCGAACTTTCTAAAATTGTTTTAGAGAGGGTTGGGGTACACAACCCAAATCGCATCCCCTTTGCTGCAAGAGTACATGTTTGCTGACTAAAATCTTAGTACATATGTCAGAAAAAGACCGTCCAAATAGTCACAGTAAAGTAAAGGTATGGATGGCGTAGTATCACTCTATAATTCTGGCTATTTTAGCATGAAATGGTCATGCTTAGCAAATGGTGTGAAGTTAATCTAAATTGAGTTAGGTGGCGAGCGGCAGCGAACCAGCGAAAAATTTCCGACATTCGACTCAAAACAGCCTGAAATTGAGTATACAAGAAAAGGTTAAGCCCCCAAAATACCTTACTTCGACGATTTCAGGGGGGGGGGGGACGTGCGCCCCTTGCGCCCCCCTTCAAAATTCGCTCAGGTATCTATACTGAAATTAACCCCCAAAAATGAAGAATCGGAAAATGTATATATCTCGGAAACTTCTATAACTTATAAGTAAATGTGAATTTTCGCTCCGGCTCAATTTCAGAGAATGAAACCCTGAAAATGAAATGCATACTATATATTTATACAGCTACTTTTTCTGATTGCAGGACCGGAGCGCCTCGTTTCAATGAATTAATGTACTTTATTTAATATGTTATATTTATAAATTGCTCGTGAAACGTTGAGAAAAAAAATAATGTAGCGACTTTAATCTGAATTATTCCCCCTTTTTTCCCTGAAAAAAAAGAAAATGACATAAATCTATGTAAAATACATTTGCTTACCTTCATACGTATTACGAGAATATATTTGGGTATACTTTAAATACCTTCATACGTATTACGAGGATATATTTGGGTATACTTTAAATAATTCAATATAAAACTTTAATAATTGAATATGTTCTACTCGATTAAAAGAGGTATGCAGCTCCCTCGCAAAATTTTCTAGTTTAACAATGCCATCCGACCTCATGAGAGCAAAAAAAAAAAAAAAAAAAAAAAGAAATTAAAGTAAAATGAAGATTCGTCAGCGTTGTTGATTATGAAATTTGCGAGCAAGGTGAGACGATTTTCTTGCTGCAATTTGGCTGATAATTCTCTCGATTAGACGAAAAGGAACATCAAGCCATTTCTGAACAAAAAAAAAAAAATAATAATAATAATGATGAGAAAACACGTGCTTCCGTGCCGTTCGTATTACTAGCTAGCACCCCCCCCCCCCCCCCCCATGCATTGGGATTATGATACGATGATTTATGATGCAAAACATATGTGTACATAGTATCAGGAAAGTACATGTTTTTTTTTCCGGGTTTTTTTTTTTACAAAATTAATGAATTTAAAATAGTTTTGATCGATGAAGTTCTATTTATTTTTCTATTTGTTTCTCGTTTTTTTTTCTAAAGGCCCCCGTTATAGAATAAAATAACTATTTAGTGAGAGGAGGTGCACCAAATAATGATAATATCTAAAACCTTGAGTCAATCCTAGTCTGACGATCTCATCATCTAACCATGCTTTGCATTAATCTTCGTTTATTACGAACATACACAGATTACTAGCCTATTGATTTTTAGCGCGGCGTTAAATGCTTTGTCGCGTCATTTGATTGTGACGTCATAGTATGACAGTACATTAGGCGCGATGTAGAGATAAAAGATTGAACCGGTTACGGGAATGCGCGAAACGATGCGCACACGTTTTGTCCAGGTCCTCGTTAAAATCGATGTTTTATTGCGACGTCGCCGCTAGCTTGTTTGTTTTGCGGGCTGAAATCATGACGTCACAATAGCGTAAACAATCGAAACAATAGCGTCACGTGATATGTGATACAGCTGTCACGTGATATGTGACACAGAAGTAGCTCACGTAGCTGTATTTCATGGGCCTACTCTGTAACACATACGCGGGTATGAGAGAAAAAGTTATATCTATACATGTGATGCTATGATTCGCTAAAAACACAAAGAAAAAAAAGAGAAAGAAAAAAATACCCAGAATGTTTCGTCTTTCAATCAAAATTAAAATCAACCACAAAGTCACATGATATGCTTAGAATGCAGCCATGTAGATTTATGGTGTGAATTTAAAACGCGTCTACAAAATATTCTAAAACGTGTTTAAAATGTTTTAATTTTTTTTGACTAATTGGTTATTGTTATAATGTTCTTGAAACATTTTAAAATCATTTGTGCTGTTTTGTTGCAAAAATGTATTCTTATTACATTTTATAAACGTCATTGTAACGTTTCGACTTAATCATAAAATAGTTTATTTTACCCATAACTCTTAAGGTTAGAGTTGCGACCTTAAAGAGATCAGGTGCAGGTAGAAGAAAGATGGATATGTCCACATGTAGAGGAACATCTCCTCGAACTATTCAGACAACAAATCAAAATATGCCCGTCTCGTTTTTTTTTTTTTTTTTGTTTTTTGGCTATAAAGGTCCATTTTATTTTTTTTTTTTTTTTTTTTTTTTTTTTGCCTATTTTAACATTTTCGTCTGTTTAGAGAATACCATATCACAACTTTACATACATCTGCAATGTATGAAGTTTCAAAAATTCATATATAACCTTACTTTTCGGGATTCTAATAGCTTGTGTATGAATTAAAGCCCTATTTTGAGAAATTTTGCTTATACAGAATTATAGAGTGCAAGTACAGATTAATAGAGGGCGATTAAGATTTGCCAATAATGCCAAAATGCTAAATTTCTCCGTTTCTTTTTTTCAAATAATTCCCCCATGTACACTAAAAATATTAATTTCAAAATTTACACCAGTCAGTCAACAAAACTAGAGCCAAGGACTCTGATTGGATGTCGCACTTTCGACATCTCCGTAACTTCAGCACAGAATTTCATTAAACCCTACATGTAGCAAGTATACTCAATGGTCACTATACCAAAAGCTACTATCAGCCCTTGGTCCGCAACTAAGGTGAGTGATGTTGCCCCCTTGGGCCTCTTGTTTTTATCCTTGAGAACGTTTTTATTATCTAGGCTGACTATTTGCCAACCCCCCCCCCCTCACCCCACCCCCAATAAATCCGAGGCCCATTTGATCATCCCTGGTATAAAAGGTGAGATTCTTGATTTTCTAGCACATATTACAGAGTCAATCAAAAAAAGTTATTCATCTACACTCATAATGGATGTGGATCTATCCACAATAGTAAAAAAAGCAATCACATCGAATATATTTGTGATTTGGTAATGTCTCAAGACTACAGTCATACGGTATTTATATATCTAACCCTGTTTGAATAAAGCATGTATTCATACTTGATATTTTGACAATGAAAATATAAAAATGACTATTTCAAAAGACAGCATTAGGTCAATGTTTTCTGGTATCTCAATTTTTTAAGCTAAAACAGACTACTTGTGAAAATCGTAAACAAGTTAATAAATGATTACGTATATACTTATCTTTTGGGATACCACATCCTAGGTACATGTAGCTTCTATATCTTAAGGTATTAGATGTATTATGAACGAAAACATGTCAAAAATACTGAAAGTGTGTGTATAAATTATTTCATATTTCTCCATCGCTATTGATGTTGCATAATCTTTTGTATCATGATGGTCGTTATCGGAAAAAGGAAATTTTTTTTCATTACCTAGGGTCCATTTTAAGAGTAGAGAAAACTTTAAAAATTAATTGTGGATGATCTAAACGGTGAACTTGGGATTTTTCTGTGAAATTTGATAGATATTATTTTTTTAGAATTTTTTCATCCATCCACATTTGGGCCCCCATCATTTTCTTGTAAAATATGACTGAAATATCAGTTTTTTTCCCATATACTCTAATACAAACTCTGAGGGCGGATAACTCATAAAGGAGCAATTTTTTTTTCAAAAAGGAATTGGTGAAAAATTTCAATAATTATTCATATTATAACCATGTCATAAATTTAGAATTCAAAACTCAATAAATGGGTGAACCAAGTATCCCTCATTATACATCTCACGCCTTAAACACGATTATAGTAAATGCTAACGAATCACAATATCCTATAGTATAATCGCCTCATCAAATATACATGTCGTAAATTACTTAGTCATAATTGCGAGATAACAAAATCTTACATGTAATTACGTAATTAGTTTTGAAATAAGTCCTTACTGCGAGGTCTCGATCAAAGTCTTTTGAGATAGGTCGAAATTTAGTAAGCTTTTTCCACAGCCTTGATTTTGTCCTGGACGAAAATGACTCGGAAGTATAAAATTCATAAATGTAATCTTAATTAAAGTTCTTGTTTTAATCTGACCTACGAGGGCTGATTGATATGCTGTGAGCCTCGTGTTGATGAATTTGAAGTTTATCAGACATTTTGCATTATTTTTCTACATAATGCCCCTCAGTATTCTATACACTTTTGCCACCGGTATTTAAGGACCTCAATACCACGTTTCCTGACTAGTCAGAAAGCTATCCACTGCAAGTATGACATCATCATCAGACTGAAAGTGGGTGCCAGAAATAGCTGCTTTCAGTTTTGGGTGTCTGATGGAGCAAGATCAGTTGAATAAGGCGGATGCTCAATCAAATTAAAGCCACAACCATGAATGACAGCCATGGCAGTGACAGACTTGGTTTTTTTTTTTTTTTTTTTTTTTTTTTTTTTTTTTTTTTTGCGAACAGGAGTGAACAACGCACCTTTAACCTTTCGTGCCATAGTCTCTCTTTATTCGCCACACTTATATTTTGTATTTTGCATGTCATTAATTATGCCCTATAAGACAAATTGTCTTTTGGAAATAAAGAATTTGAACTAGTGGTATGAGCTTTCCGATGCGCTTAAGTTTAATATTTTCCCGTAACTGCATGTGTCAGAAGTGAAGTATAACTA
This sequence comes from Pinctada imbricata, assembly GCA_033119305.1. Taxonomy (NCBI): domain Eukaryota; kingdom Metazoa; phylum Mollusca; class Bivalvia; order Pterioida; family Pteriidae; genus Pinctada; species Pinctada imbricata. Next base: position 30,937,017 of record VSWD01000008.1, on the reverse strand, counting down.
CTTATGTTACCATTGTTGGAAATAAACTAGAAGAATACTTTCTGCATCCCAGAAAACCGAGGCTCACAACATATCAATCAGCCCTCGTATTTAATGCTAGAAACAGGGACATATATATATAATATAATACACGTCCCTGCCACAGGCGCAAGATTCCTAGAAAAAAAAAATAAAACCACATCTTTAACTCCCGTTTCTCTTCTCTTTACTCTTTCCTAAAAGGATAAAGAGAAGAGAAAGGGCGTTTTAGATGGGTTATAATTTTCTCTCTGGGAATCTGGTGCCTGTGGTCCCTGCTAGAAATCTGTTTATCATACACAGAATGTTCAGGAATATGCGGTAGAAGAATACGAACACATATTATGTATATTAAATACTATATATACGTTAAAATTGTGAGAATTAAGCCAAATTTTACGGAAGCATATAATTTCCCTAGTAGTTGTTTGCGTTTGTAGAAACTGATTCATTTTCATTAATCGAACCGGGGATTCACACGATGGGAAAAGATAGAGAGAAAAAAGAAAGCCAAAGTCGTTAACAAAAAAAAAAAAACAAAAAAAAATAGATCTCTAGATCGAGGCATGCATGAATTAACAATGTTAAACTCATATTCTCAAGGGCGGATTTAGGAGGGTTTGGGGGGGGGGGGGGTTCGGTAACCCCCCCCCCCCCCCCCGGTTTCCCAATTTTTTTTTTTTTTTGTTTTTTTTTTTTTTGGTAACATTAGCACTAGCACTCGGAAAAAAACCCTGCAAACTGAGTAATAAACAAATTTCTTAATGTCCATCAGAATTCACTATTTTGAAACAAAATTTACAAAAATTTTCTGATACATTCTATCGCATATCGATTCGATACCGTATCTGTGGATTCGTACAGACAATCGCGAAGTTTTTGTAATGTACGTCGCAGAGGGGGTTTTCTGTTTATTTCATTCCCAAAAATTAACATGAACAAATACTATAATATGAACATGTTCAAATAATTTGCAAAACATTTTTTTTTTACGTGTGTCAAACAATCAATGTAAATGGTACGGGGATCGAAACCTACACGTTTCTATCCTCAAATACCCGGTTTGAGTATTTTTGTCATCTACAAATTTTGTTAAAAACATACTTTGAAATAACCGGGAAAATGGGCAAATATTTAACATTGTATATAGCTCGAATATGCTCCGGGGGCCTATAATTAAGCATTCAATTTTTCAAAGCCAAAACCCAATGATACTCAACATTTTGTTATCGATATCGTAACAATATTCTAAGTAAATAATCAACAAGCCAGGGGCGAAGCCAGGCGTACATTTGTACGCAAAAACGTCCACATCGTCTCGCGAAAAAAAAGGAGAGCGCCTCCCCCAGTTGCCAAAAAGAAGGAGGAGGGTCTTTTGAAATAGTATTTAAAGCAAACTACTGTTTAGAAATAGATCAAAGACACTCCAGAAACCACCGATTTGAATGCATTTTACGTAATTTTCTCTTGTTTCTTAGAACTCAATACGACCATGCGCGGATCCAGAGGGGGGGACCGGGGGTCTGGACCCCCCCGCCTGAAATTTTCAGAGGTGGGGTCCAGCGTTGGCCCATTTCTAATTGAAATGGGTCTAAAATGCATGAAAGGGCTTTGAAACCTAAAATTTCAGCTCGCTTCGCTCGCCATTTACAAATACAAAACTATTTTTTCTGCAAAATTCCTTAATTATTATCAATTGATCATACTAAGTAATTTTATATAATTGTCTTGGGTCTCAGGAACGCATATTTTGAACAGTCCCTTACTTCATAGGATGTAACCTCATTCATCTTTTTCAAGGTTTTGTAATTTTAAGATGTCTGATTATTTGGAGAATGACACATCTCTTATCTATTTATTCTCATGAAATGCGCTCCGCTCGCCGATATTCAATGTTATAAATAATCATATCGATCGAATCAAGAAAAATTAATATTTCACATCTAAAAAAAATTCTGGCTCGCTACGCTCGCCAATTCTTCATGAAAATAAACCTGAAAGGAAAGCTAACAAAATTGCCCCCTCCCCCATCATGTGCACCGATATAATAATATATGTACCTACATGATAGGTAGACTTCATTAAATTTTGGACCCTCTCTGACCAAAAATGCTGTATTCGCGCATGATACAACGATCGCTAAAGCAGGGCTTCCACTGTCGCGAATATAGAGGAGAATGAGCAACGATCAGAGGCGAATGAACAATCGTGTCACATTCTCAGATTCTTGTCTGTTCTCATCAAGTATTTCTTGGCGCGATAGGCACACGATAGCGCCGCGAATGCAACAAGAATATGCTACGCGTCCGCCGCGATAGTGAGGCGAGAGTGAGAAGAATAGAGAAGAATGCGACACGAATGTGCCACGATAAAAAGACACCGAGGCGAATGAGAGGCGAATACAGGAGATTGAGACACGACTTTAACCCGATAGCGCTGCGATGCAGGAGATTGAGACACGACTTTAACCCGATAGCGCTGCGATCATGACAAGAATGTGACAAGAGCAAAATCAAAATCATTTGACATGTCCAGGAACATCAATACCCTTTGTTGACTTTGACCTCTTTCCAGGTTGTTTTCTCTTGAAAGGCATTGTCAAAGTTTTCAAAACATTGATCCGCACACTTTTACATCAACTCTGAGATAATTATTATTGTCACTGTCGTGTGTGTATGTAGTACCATCGTGTCACTATCGTGTCAAGATCGTGGCTGAATCGCGTTGAAATTTTCATTCGCGTCAGATTCTTTCTTGTCGGGGCTCTATCTTGGCTCTATCGGGGCTCTAACGTGGCTCATTCTCCTCCACCTTTGGAACAAGAATGCACGCGAATGTGAGGAGAAGGCGCCGCGAATGGAGGAGAATGCAAGGCGAATGCGCTGCGCATGTGCCGCGAGTGTGAGGCGAATAAGAATTCAGACGCGAATGTTTTAAACAGTTTGAAGCATTCGCGTCGGTGCCGCGAACAGAGGAGAATGCAGGAGAACATGACACGATAGTGACACGATGAGACGAGAATGCCCGCGATTGAGAGGAGAATGCGCTACGATTAAACAAAATCACCTAATCGTAGCTCTATCGCCTCTGCATTCGCGACAGTGGAAGCCCGGCTTAACAAAGTGCGAGCGGTCGATTGGAAAGACTTTAAATGTGGACGTACATATATAAGTATTTAGGGAATGTCATGTTCACATCTCAAGTTTTCTTCATCTTAGATACGGTTCATCGTCTGCTGACATCGAATCATATGCGTTATCCCATCTAAATTCAGCTCAAATATGCTCCAGAGGTCAGCAATTCGCTTCGTTTTTTTTTCAAAATTTTCACGGGGGACCCCCTTCAAGGGAATGGGTAACATATTTCCATCCTGTCCCCACTTGACCCTTCGGGTCTCACAAGTCATCCCCCCAAAAAATGTCTGTGCCCCCGGACAGCTGAAGTTCTTGGTCCAACCCTTCTTTATAGACGTCCACATCGAAAACACCCTGGCTACGCCCCTGCCAGCAGTAAAGGAGAAATTATTTCATTTAGAAATCTAAGATGGTATTTATTTCGAAATCATGACATATAAATAACATATAGACATTACAGGATTGGGAAACAAGTAGAAAAATACTTATATTAATCCCGTTCCTAGCGGGTTATGCTGTTACATGGACATATCATATATTTAGAATTAAGAAATACCAAGAAGATACAAAAGCGCTAATTTAAACAGTAAGAAAGAATTAACGTAAGGATCTAAGAAATTGTTTACTAAGTATATAAGGTGGGGAAATGAAAAAAATGAAGTGACTTAATGATGAGCATTTTACAAGAATACATACTATAGATGAATGTTATATACAGGGTATGAGTTCAATGTTCTCTGACAAGTAAGATAACAGTTACATATCATACGGAGAAATAATGCCACTCTGACATCGCGTCATGGCTCGCAGCCAGATTTGAAATTACTATTGTCGTATATGGGCTTCACTGTAACTAAGATTGTTAAACGGCTTCCGGGCATTGGATATGATACTCCGCTATTTTCTGAAGAAGTTGATGTAAAAAACTTTATTTTCCGTGTTAAATTCGCGGTTCCCACATGAGTTGAAAATTAGTAAGATTCTGTCCATAGGCTGTACAGTAATTTCATAGGAAGACAGCATGATTTGGCGAGTTTTGGCAACTTCAATGTCCGTTTTATAATGGTTTCTAGTTTAATAATTCGTGTTCCGGGCATCGCGACTGAAAGTTTATAACAAATAGTTGAAGTCAGGTATCGTCGTTTTTTCGGATAACCGATTTTGGCGGTTCCCACATATTTTAAAAATTCCTTCTTTCTACGAAATTTCCTCTATTTTCTAGTATCAAATTATTATGTTTTCTTATAGAATTGAAAATAGGTCATGAATCATCGTTACATAACAAATTGAAAATAATATGAATAACAGAAATTAAATAAAACGAAGATTTTACGGAGAAAAGCTACTAAATGATTTTAATGGGAGTTTCGCCGAACTTCGTCACGTGACTGAGAGAAGTGGCATCATTTCTCCACATGTGAAGTAATTGGTATATATGGTACGTGAAGTCAGAAAAGTAGCCATAAGAACAAAAAAAAAAAAAAATGATACGTGAAGCAGGAAAAGTAACTGTACATAAAACTAAGTGAAAAATTGGTGCATGTGGTACAATGATATAGAAAATAACATAAATTGTTACATATGGTTGCATATCTTAAACATCTTAGAAATCTTTATTAACCACATAAATTGAGTGGAAAAATGGTCTGAATATTCGAGAAGGTAAGGAGAAAATGTGCTCCAGAATGCACCATTTTATTCCATTTTTCCCACCTACAGGAGGGGGCAACCCCCTCCCGTACCCTCCCCCGCTCGGCACTTCGTGCCTCGAATCGACCCTTTGGGTCGATACAACCCCCCCCTCCCCGCTTGCCACTCTGGATCCGCCACTGATTCTTAGGCACTGTCCATTTGATATTCTGGGGGGCTTGGGTTTTTTGTCGGAGCAAGATTATTTTTTTCGCCTCGGACCGGGGCAAAATTATTTTTTTCTTGCAAAGTCGGAGCAAGGAAATTTTTTTTAACAAAGTGATGTGCATATATATTAAGAATGTTTGTGTTTTATCAATAGATATTATTTATATTTTTACTCAAAACTCTAAATATTAATATATACTTTATTTTTATGCAAGTATTCAATTCAATTCTAAAGAGAGAGATAAAAGATTTCTACAATACAATTCTAAATAAACAAGATTTATATAAGGTATATGAATATAAACGGGTCTTTGGGGAAAGTCTTCTAGACAAATTTTAAAATGTAGAATTGTAAAATGGTGAATAATTGAAGTTCTCCTTCCAAGGTTACAAGAACATAAAATTGAGACTCAATGGGATACATGCAACATGTATTAATAGTTATATATAAGTATCGTTAACACTTTTGATATCTTCAAATATATGAACTTTGACATTAGGAAGAAATCATTGATAGAAAACTATGGCGAGCGAAGCGAGCCAAAAATTTTTTGATAGACTGAAAACTGCGGCGAGCGAAGCGAGCCGGAAAAATTTCAAGAATTTTAGCAAAATTTTATGGTAATTCTTCAAATTCAGATTATTTGTAAGAGCAAGATTAATTTTTTCCGTCACATCATAAGCAAATTTATTTTTTTCATCAAAATTTAGAGTAAAATTATTTTTTTTGAAAAAAACCCAAGCCCCCCCCCCCCAGAATATCAAATGGACCGTGCCTTAGTGAAAAGGAGCCTTACCAAGTCATCATTCAACTGGTTGCTTATAAACTCGTACTTGAAAATGAGATACTAACTCGTTCAACTAGAAAAAAACTCGTTCTTGATTGTAATTTAGCTCGTTTTCAAACACTGAGAGAGAAATGCTGAATGAGCAGTGACACGGAAAATACTGTCCGCGCGGCTCACTTCGGAAACTGTCTTTGTCTATTTTTCTCTATTTTCATTCAGTATTGAAAATAGCAATAACAAGAGGGTTTTTTGGGCAACATACGCGTCTCATAACGGCATTCATGAAGATCTAAATGCACTTCGTAACTTTTCCTCCCCCTTCTTTATTTTAAAGTTTATTTTTTCATTTATTTTCACCGTTTTTTTTTCTTTTGTAATCGTTCATTTATTTGCTATATTTATCATTTATAAATGCGACGATGGCAAGATTTTGAAAATCATCATCATAATTTGTTTGTGTGTGTGTTTTTTGTCCCGTTCAGCCAGGTCAGCATGCAGAGAGCTACTGTAAGAGTTACCTCCGCTGTGTAAGTTCACTTAAAAATTTAAAGCACTTCAAATGACATAAGTAAATAGAAAAGATAAAGTTAAAAAGATCCTTTTCACTTTAAACAAGTGAAGATGAATAAAATTTTGCCAGTCGATATTATCGAGGTCACCGAAATTTTTCAGGTCAAAATGTACTTGAATGACGTCACTTCCCATCATTCGTAGCTGCTCATGTCCGCCGTCGTAGAAGAAGGTGAGGTTGAAATAGGAGGTGGTGCTTGTTTTGTACTGCAATCTTTGTGACGATAGAATAAACACAGACAAAATGAAGTGAAAGATTAGTTAAGAAATGGCAGGCGGTTGTCAGACATATTGTCTCTCACAAACTCGCCAAGTAAGTGAGAAACGAGGTTACAAACTTTTGTATTGAAAAGAAAAAATGGCATCTCGATCTGACAAAATGGCAGTAACCGTCGATAATCAACCTTCAAAACCTTCCGCAAACGATCAGAGTTCTCGCGAAGATCTCGATCAAAAGACTCAGAATGTCAACCAGAAAATGGTGGCAGATGCGTATTTATCCAAGAAGAAAAGTACGTTCAAGATTACGAGTATCACCAAAAATCGTGGAGGGAGTGGGGAGACAACGAATACTGATGCTGATGGTGACTCGTTGGACGATTTAGATGAAACTGTAGAGAGTCACACTGAGGATGTTAGTTCAGAAATATTGGATAATTCAAAGTATGATGATGTGATGGACCAGTATAGTCCGCTAGATGAATCGATAGGTCACGAATCGGACATAGCAAATCATAAGGAACATAGTAAAGAAAAAAGTGACGTGCATTCGACAAGATTCAAAGTTGTGAAAATAGAAACAAAAGAGCCCTTCCGAAGAGGGAGGTGGACTTGTAGAGATTCATTAGATACACCGGTTGCAGAAAAAAGTGAAACAAAATTACCAGAAGAAAAGGGACGTAATTCAGGTAATTCAAGTGCATGTAGTTCTGTGAATTATGTAGAAGGAGTTGACGATCCAGCGAAAAATCCGTTGTCTACTACTATGCCTGTGTCTGAACTTACAAATGAAAGCCATAAAGATTTGGTACACATGCAACCGATACCTGGAATGTCCGTTACATCGCAGACAAGCAATACCATGGTGCAAATGCAGTGGAAGGAAGGTCAGCAGGCTCCTAATCACGTACCTACACCTGCTGAAATGTCGTACAATATTCAATCCACTCCGTCAAATCCTAGCTTTAGTCCTGTTTCTGTAGTTGGAATGAATGATTCCAGTTTGCAGGCGTCTTTACCTGCTCAACTTCAACAACGGTTACAACTTATGAACCATATAAACTCCAATGGTGTAGGTAGTAATATACCATCATCGCAAAATCAGAATTTTCCAAATAACCCCAATCTTCACATGTCAAATGTGCCGTCTTTGCCGGGTCAACCTTTATCTATGCCACAAGGGCATTCTGCTGTTCCAGCTAGTAATTCAACCTCTTCTCTGGCACCACAGTCTCTTAACGCTATGCAACCCCCGCAAGAATCTTTAACTCAGTTCCAAAGTGGTGTTGTTGCAAGTACATTCTCCGAATATCCTAGTGTCAGTCCGCACAGCATTACCGTAACAAGTAGCAATAGTGACGATTCTGTGACAAGTATAGTGATGTCGAATCAAAGTAGACAGCCCCCCACTACAATCACAACCCAAGTAAACAGTGAACAACTTAGTATAAATCAAACTGCTCAAATTGTGAATTCGCCATCTGAGAATAGTGATAAAGCATCTGCAGAAACTGTGCCTAGTCGCTCATTCATATCCTCTAGTCAAACTGAACAGGGTGCGAAAGAGCAACGGAGTGCTGAGACTGTAATAAAGGAATCACAGCCAGTGAACCAGCCGAATTCAGAAAATTTGAATCCGTCTCAAGTTGTAACGCCAATCCTTACCCCATCAGCTGTTGCAGAGGTAGTGGGCATCCCAAGTCCTGCTGCAGAGGTGGATGAAAGGTAATTGTCATTTTACAATTTTATCACAACTTTAATCTTTAATTTATACAAAGTGTACCAGAATAAAATGTACATGTACAGGTACATGTAGGTACACTATAAAGACTCATTTTCATGTCACCTGTAACACGAGTGCAACATATGATATGTAGATCACTCTGTCCGGCATCAGTCTGTACGTCTGTCTGGTAGTCACAATTGCACATACATGACTGTAAGATTTCTTGATTGATATGCATTGTACATCCATCAAAGTTGCAGGGAATTAATTCCATAATCAAGCATGCTGAGAATGAGAGTCAATACATGTAACAGCAAGGTTAAAGTCACATGCGTAAGGTTGTACATCAGACATTGTGAAAGTTTTTATAACTTACCAGAAATTTTTTTAATTTTTGTAGAAATTCAAACATGTTTATGAAGCAAAAATTGAAATATTTTACCAGACCGAAGCAGATTTTACCAGGTTTGTCTGGTATGTCTGGTGACTTTCGGATTGACTGGTACATGCGTCAGGGACATATTATTTAATCAATGTTAATGTTCTCAAAAAGTTATAGTGTTGGTCTTAAATTAATTTTCCATGAATCAGAATGTATCTTTTTGTAAAACACTGCAGTCTGCAGCACATATTGATAATGAGGGTTATGGTGGATAACTTTTATTAAATTCTGTGTATCCCTTTGGTGTCACATTTTCATAGTTAAATGTATGTGCAAGTAAAAGGGCTCTGCTATATTCTATAACAGTAATACATAATTTACATGCACTTGTTCACAATAATTGTCACATGTACAGTATGAAGTACATGTATTATGATTTTAGGTCTATTTTTATACCTACTAAGAATAATCTTTTAGATAAGTGGTATCTGTCCATATGTCCGCGCAGAACACTGACCTTTACTTGTACTTTTGATTGCTAGGTTTTGTATGCACAACAGCGGTCATATTTTCATCATACGATTTATTGAAGTTTGCAAGCAAGTTGCAGACAAAATTTCAAAATGCACATGATCCATGGGATCTCTCTGCAATGATCGGAAACTATACGGCAGCAGCTACTTCAAAGCTGTTGTCAGACTGATTTATAACAAAATTTTTTAAGAGTTTGCATAGTTTGCAAGGCAGCCACACTGGCACAGCCAGTTGTCTGTTGTAGACTGCTGTACATGTACATTGTGTACCGGTATGTCATAAGAAAATTAAGCCCAAGACTTTATGAAGGGATTGCTACCTTTTGAAGTTCTGTTCAGTGTTGACAGACTGTGGCTGCAGTACAAAATCCAACAATGTTCCATGTGAAAAAGTTCAAATATAACCACGTTTACAGTAATTTGAAAGATGGCCCATTGAAGTTTGTATATCATGTACATGTGTATTTTCTTAAAAAATGTCCCAATGAAATTTTAGAAGGCCAATTCACAAAATTACCTTCCCAATCGCTGTTGAGCTTGCAAATTTATCTGTTATCTTTCAGCAGCCTCCTTGTCCTGTAAACATGTAAATTGTATTACAAAAAAAAGTTATACACATGACGTGAAACAGGCTTAAGTAGTAGAGTTTGCGAAGGTTCATCAGACATCTGACATTCCCGGTAAAAATGGCATAGTCTGACCAAATTCACCAATGTCCAGTCCGCGCCGGACCTAACTGTGCAGTAAAGATTGCAACACATAGTTCAAACAGTTGTTTGAACCCATATTTGGAACAGGGGCCAGGGCCTTCAAAGTTGGGAAAATTAGCGGCATTTTCTCAAAAATTGGGAAAAATAGAAACAGATTTGGATGCCTTTTCTTTTGAAATTTGGCATCAGACTTAACTCTTTTCTTTTCAAATTTTCCATGAGGTTTCAAACTGGGAAAAATTGGTCAATACATTTGTAAATTAGGAAAAAAGATACACTTTTGCATTGGGAATGGGGCCGAATATTGGCCCCAAATCAGGCCGATCATGAGCCCTTTTATGTCGTCCTTTTATGCACCCGGAATCAGAGATTCAGGGCATATAGTTTTTGTCTGTCTATTCATCAGAGGCAGAAACTTTTAAAATTGGTCAGATCATGGTCACATGACGCTATGAAAAAAGCCGTATCATGCTTGTAAATCCGTATCGGGCGAGTAGTTTATTATGACGTCAATGTGACGTCATATCATGCCTACGTAGCAAAACATGATGGTGGCGACCAAGAGATTTGGGCAGACTTCATCAACAGAAATTGACGAAAAAGAACTTAAAGTTAATTCGGAAAATATACTTCGGATTAATGCAAAAGCAGCAAAGATCGTTAGGGACTATTTGAAGGAGCAGGGTCAAATGAAGAGTTTGGGGCCCATGATGCAGAGACCCCCACACATACAGTTAGAGGTCTTTGACATGATAAATTCTTTACACGGTTAGTTAGTGACCTGATACGGAAAAGTACATGGTGTGAAAAGAAAACCTGTATCGGGCTCGGCTTTCGCCTCGCCCGATACGGGTTTTCTTTTCACACCATGTATTTTTCCGTATCATGTCACTAACTAACCGTAAAAAAAATGTACCAACCCTTACCCAGCCCTACCAGGTACTTTTTGGGGTTGTGGTACCAGGTAGTCTGTACTTTTAAGCAAGAATGTGAAGGTTTTACCACTGGCATATGACAGATAATCAACAGACTGGGCATGTGTTACTGAATACAGATAAAATCAATTTAACTTTCCTTGCTGCAAATTGCAATATAGTAACGACCTGCACATACATGCACAGTGCAGTATAACATCATACATTTTGTATCAATATAATTCTTTGTTTTACAGATGTTCTTATCCTTATTTTACGATGATTGAAGAAAAATACTCTTTTAGAATCATGATCATTGTAAAATTGGGATCATAACATCATTCTGTAAAACTAAGAATTTTTGGACTGTGAGATATTTAGTATTCATATTTGTTGCGCAAATTCAAAAATCTCACAGTATCTTGAAGTTTTTTAATCAGTGGCTTTAATGCATTCAATATATAATATAAATCTTGACTACTACACATTTGCCTTCATAGCTACATATTTTGGTATCATTGTGCTGTCATAATCAAGATGTATCATTGACTGAATTGTGACTTTTGAATTTGAAATTGACTTTAACGGTCAGAGGTCAAGGTCACATGGTTCACTCAGTCAGACTAGAACCTTTTGGACATGATACAGACTCAAATATTTTCAAACTTGCCACATACTGACATAGGATTTAATCCTGTAATCCGATTTTAATGATTTGTAAGATAAGATCCCCATTCATTGACAAGGTCAAAGGTCAATGTAATGTTGCAAATCTTTTCCAGGCTATGGATATCCCCTCTGTGAATATGAGAATTATTGTTTTCCAGAATTGTTCCTCAGGATTTAAGGGTGTGTTTTAGTTAGCTTTGGCCAAGGTGTTGCATACAACTGTACAATGTATCTGCAAGGTGAAGGTCAAGCAAAGCCATAGTAGTCTGTAAGTCTGCTTTGTCTGTTTGTTTGTCTGAATTGGTCAAGCTTCTCTTTGCCACACTGAGGAGCATGTATTGGTCAAGAAGGCGTTTGAACTTTCCATGCTTGTCTATTACCAATATATGTATCTCATAGTGGTATATGAAAGGTAGTACACATGGGCTTCAAAATTGAGGTGACGCCTCTGGATGGGGAAAATGGGCGATGTCTGAAATATTCACACTTATCTTTTTGATAAATGCAAATGATTTTAGAATGGGATATGGAAAGTATGTATGTTGTTTTCAAAATATAGGCAATAGCCAGTAGGTGTCGCCGTAAATGTAAATTATACATTGACTTTTGGTGGTACCGGTACATCACATGTATATAATAGAGTATGACGTGAGACTGTGCGCCCGAGTTTTTCAAAATGGAAGTTTGGTCTTGGGGTAGGATGATTTGGATATACCTCTTCATTTAAGGTTTAACTCATGTTGGAGGTTCAGCTACCTTCTATGGTGGCATGCTTCTGCCCCCCTACATGCAAGATATTTTCCTTCAGATTATGTCAACATGCATCTTATTTATGTCAACATGCATGATATTTATGTCAACAATGACATGCGACTTGTTTATGTCAATGAATATGCAACTTATTTATGTCAATATGCAACTTAATAAACTTGCATGTACATGTATACATATTTTTCTTGCATTTTGACATAATTATCTTGCATGTTGACAAAATAAGTTGCATGTCAACATAATTAAGTTCATCCTCGGTACCCCGGGCTATTTGCGCTTCAGCCAAAGCGCAAATAGCCCGGGGTACCGAGGGTGAATTAAGTTGCATGTCAACATATTTAACTTGCAATGCATGTTGACATAATATGTATCAGAATACCAGGTATCTTGCATGTAGGAGGCATAACATTCCCCTCTCCCTTTTCACCCTGTCTTCGGTCCTCTGTCACTTATATCGATGTTTCCTCCTACATGTACTTTTAATTATGAGTTATGAAACAAGTTACCATTGAAAAACAATCGCGTCTCGTTTGGATATTTGTCGGCTTATCAAGATTCGTCAAGGATATTGGCTGAAAACCGACGAACCATTTACACCTTCGTGGAAGTCGCTAATGTAGTGAAATTAAACTGATGGAACTGTTCCTTCTGTATTATCAGAAATTTTGCATTGATTTGAAATGCCTAAAGCAGTGAATACCGAGTGTTTTTAGGTCATTGATACATGTATTGTCGTAAGCTTCAAACATGGCATACTATAGGCTAACTCAGTCCTTAAAGAAAAAAAGCTTCAAAAGATGTACCATAGGCTAGCTCAGTCCTTGAACCTGTGGGGGAGGGGGTAGCAATAGTGTATGCCTTCATTTAGTGATATTTTTTACATTATTTATACTAGACCGAATTCAGGCCGTAACTTATGGGTTGCAATTCATTGCCTCTTGTCGAAGTCCATAAGTTGTGGAAGTTTTGAGAAAAAGAAGGGGGGGGGGGGTAAATGAGGAATTTGGGGGTGACAGGGTATGAGCGTGTGGCTTCCGCTGTCCTTTGTACTATGCCCATGATATACACATTGTGTATGGAGGGAAAGGGGGGGGGTATTCATTGAAAGATGTGAGAACTATAAATGGGGGTTTGCCAAAAGTGATCTTGTTTATGAAATACCACCAGTGCTCATAAACTTAAATGGGTGTCAAGAAAGCAGCAGGAATTTGATCTCTTTGATGATGTTTATTTCTCTAGTGACATGTCGTGTGCATGTCACTGTTCCATAACACTGCTTCATAGAGGAAACTGACGTCTAAAGTCAACGATGCTATCTCACCAAACGAGGAAAAAATTGCCTTAGTCCGGGATAATATACATGGTGGAATTGGGTTAAAGCGAACCTGAGCCTTTGTGATCGAGTAACTAGGTCAGGTGCATAACGTCAAAGTGCCCTAGTCTATTATAATAAGCCTAGTGGCTGAACTTGCAGATCTGTTTGATGATACTTGCCACAGTTCGGGTGTAACACAGGTGGATATAGCGCTTTAATAGCAATCTATTTTTGACCTTTGATCTTTATAATGGGGGCCTCGAGCTCTTTTAGTCTTTACATTTCGTAATTAAAGTACAGGTTTTGCACGCATCAAAATCTATGCTAAATATTTATATGTATATACTTGAGATTAGTCAAGTAAGAGATTTTGGTCATATTTCAGCGTCGACAGATTTCCTACATCAGCTGTGAGCTTCTCACATTAATTCACTATTCAGGAATGTACGTTATTTGAGGCAGGTGTGGAAAATCTCGTATGATATGAAAGACAATAATTCAAAGAATGTCTGTCAGTACAGTTTGTTATTTAAAAAGTAAAACCAACAATCGATTGTTATATACGGAAAAAGGTGTGCTAGTCTCTTATTTTCTCAGTAGCTCACGCCCCCCCTTTTCTGTTCATTTTCTTTTTAATTTTCTAACCCCCCCCCCCCCCCCCCCACCTTAACCCTTTGTTCATCTTACGTATATTTTGTTCTCTGAATTTACAAATTAGTACATTCGTATTAAACGTATTATATTGCTTTTTCTCGTTGAAGATTATATCAGCTTAACATTGCTATAATAAGAACTCGTAAGACCTTCCTCCTTCCGCATGTTCCGTCAACATTTTCCGAGAAAAAATACTTTCTATTAATTAAAACTACCTCTGTAACTAAATTCTCCTTGGTCCAAATAAGATAAAAAAAACCATTTACTTATTTCAAGTTCACCTTTCGAACACACACTGACTTTTTGGCGCCAAATTGAGGACTGTCGTTTGTTAGTTGGATTCTGAGTGGGCACCATACCGTTCTTATTACAATTACATTAGGACTATGCTATAGAAATTTTCTTTTTGATGCTTGTCACCAACAGGGTATGTCACTGAAGAACTTGTCACCAACAGTGTATGTCAATAATAGGTAAGAGAAAGTAGTACAGGAAGACGCGCATTTATAGATTAGAGTGTACGAAATATAGCACTGTTTAGTCTGGGACCCTAGTACTTGACATGCACATTAATAAAAAGGTAAACATTAGAAATAAATGAGTAACCGCTTGATATGCAGAATATAAAAAAAAAAACTTACTGTCGCAGATATAGTCTCAGACTCTGTGTCACAAAATATTTTCAAGGGGATCGAGGGTCGGGGATGGGTGGAGGTCGACCTTAAATTCAATAAATTTCTTGTGCTTATTAATGAATTTTTTTTCCATATAATCCAGACCAGTCCGGCACGTGTGGTTTCGCCCTAATGTCTTGTCAACTGTCCATTTGTAGTTACTTTGTTCTTTCTTTACCTTACTGTCAGTCTGTCACCCTTGAAGATACATTGTACTATAAAGTATGTTGAGAAATTTTCTCAGAAGTCCATATAATTCCATTGTAATTTGTATTCATGCAGAAGAACGGATCTTTGTTGTTGCGATAGCATTTGATTTTGATATATGCGAATACATGTACTAGTAACTGATCACGTTTGTTTCACAATTCTAATATAAAGCTGAAGTACTTCTCGCACGGTACCATCAGTGTAGATTAACTCAAAGTATTATACACATAAAAAATAATTTCGAAGTTGCAGGTTGCGTGTCAAGGTCAGTTGACCTTTCAGTCTACATGTTTTGTTTAGTTTTTCGTCGCTATATTTGTATATAGACGCACCATTCGTACATGTAAGTACGTAAGCAACGTAGTCCAGATGACCAAACACATGACTGTTCAGCATTAAGCATGTCTGACATGGACGGCTATTGTATTTTATGCACGTAATTAATGACACATATTCGTCTGATTAGGGAAGAGAAACGGACAGCTGATTATGTGTTTTGTGGTTTACATCGACGTATAAGGACACATTTTCTGACAAGGTTGGACGAGAAAATAATGTAAAAGTATTAGTCATTGTTAGTCGGTCTCAATACTGAACTTGTTTTTTTTTTCGTGCGACAAATTGCACTTGGTGGACGCTGGTCACGACCCTGACTCCCTCATGTGAGGTCAAGCGAGTCCACGAAAACAACCACAAAAATTTGGAGAAATATACCCAAACAAGCAACCACAAAAATACCGAAACGTGAGATCTAGACTGCTGACCAAATCAGTATTTTTAGTATGAAAATTGAATAGGCATGAGAAACATTGTGGCTTAGTTGGCATTAGTAGTTTTCTCAGTTATTCGGAAAAATACTTCAAAGTAGATAGTGCCTTTGTTGGAATTGTTCAAAATACTATTTTACTTCTGGGAAGCTTGTTTTAATTAACAGTGTCCGTGTGCAGCTGAAATTAGACTCATTTTAACAGTTTTCGACAGCTGTCTACAACAACGTGATGTGATGAAATAGAAGGCTGATATTTATACTGTTTACAAATTGGGTCAAAATAAGCCAAAATTGTCATCACTCGTCAGTCCCCGAGGTGGAAACTGGTTGACACCAGCCTCAGCCGAATCGTGGTGGTTTACATAAATTTCATCGTTTTCCCTTCGGTTTGTCAGAGGCTGCTCATATTTCGGGGTACATTGGACGGTAAACCTCGCCCCGAAGTTGAATGACCGTCGGGAGGGTGTCGTGTGAAGAAACTTACAGTCATACTCCGATAATGATAGAAATCAAGAGAAGTGATTGATAACCATAAAGAAGCGAAGATAAAAGGCTTTGATCTATGGCTATCTATCTAGTCTTATTCAACAGGTAGTGCATTGTACGAGTGACGTGTGATGGGAACTTTAGATACTACGAACTGCCATGTGATGTTTCATTGACTTACTTGAGTAAATAAACAGCACTTTTGAGTAAAGTATATTTAAACGAACTGACACCTTACATAAGATGACATTCATTCATTCATTACACTGGTGAAAAGGTATCGAGGAAACCCCACTCTATCCAAGATATAGAACGTCTGTAGATAAGCACGTGCTTAGACTATAGGTAGTTTCACCGTCGATTGATACAGTGGTGCAATTTGAACTGAATATAGAGCTGATTGTGTCAAAAATCAAGTATACTTCAGGAAAATCACATTTTACGTAGCAAAGAGAAAAAATTGGTGGATTTGGTGGTCTTTCGCGAATTTCGTGGTGAATTCGGATTGTGGTTGTCAGTCGTGAATGTGTAGTGCAATGTATTCGGAGACGAGCAGGTCGTTGGACTACTATCCGGTTAGCCCCACCCTTATAACCACGATGTCCGGTGATGAATGGAGCTACCCCGCGTACGTCTACGTACAGTACTATACGCCACGTACTAGTTCTACATGTAACGTCCCAGACTGTGATAACAACGTGTATGGCAGCATGTCACGTCAGCCTTTGTAAGTTTGTAAAAATATAGTTTTCTTGTACAGTAAAGAATTTTAAGAAAATTTCAACTAGAAGCAACTTTTCTCAGTCTGTAACGTTGGTATTGCAGAAAATTGGCAAAGAAATGAATTCATGAAAAATGATAAGAAATTGACTCCTGAAGACTCGGATTTCAGTCCTCAAATACGGGCAAAACTAGGAAAACTCAAAAGCACACGATACAGAACAAGTTTGACCCTCTGAGCATTGTAAATTCATTCTGGACCAGCCAGACAAACTTTTGTATAATGATACTTTGACGTACACAATAGATTTTGGAGTTCCAAATCCGGTCAGGTGCTCTTACTCTTTTGTCATTAATCTGCTCAGGTTGACATTGCGATCCCTGGGCACAGAGGACAACGACTTGCCCGGTCGTTGTCGTCACTCGACCGAGAAAAAAAACACCCTCGAGTGAAACGACGACGTCAGCATTTTAAAACTCAAAAAGAGAACGATTTTTAAGCAATTACATGTAAAAATGAAAAGAAACCGTTTACTTAACAGACATATTAAAGTCAATGGAAATTGCCTGTCTGTCTGCTATTTACATGTTGTCTTAAACTGAATTTGTACATGTATGGAGTTTTAAATTCTTGACATATTCGAAAACGTATCATCCATCCCTTCCGATGACTAATTCTCTTTGTTAAAAAAGTTTAAGAAGATAGTGTATGGATAAAGAATATGATGTTTGAACATGCTACAATTATTTCTAGTAAAATTATAAATGCATACATTCTAATTGTTAGGACATAAACGAAATTTGATATTCCCGGATGGTTTCGTGTACTGAGGTTGCCAAAGGGCTTGGTTGCTGTAAATTTGCGGCATGAACACGTTATTGATTTGCTGAAAATCTCTAGAAAAACGTTTATCTAAGATTTTGTACGGAGTGGGAAATAAGACGGTTTCAAATGATGAAAAAAAACCCAAGGTAGAGAAATAGTATATACTATACAATTATTGCACAGTGATGAGGTCGATATGATGATTTATGGAGTGATAAAACCAATATCGACCGAGGCCGAAGGCCGAGGTTGATATTGGTTTTATCACTCCATAAATCATCATATCGACCGAATCATCTGTGCTATAACTGTTTTATCATATACATGAAAATTTGAATAGAAAATGGTAACTTCCGTTTTGCTTCTATAACACTGCTCACTTTCACTTTTTTTTCTCAGATAGATGTACTCAAGATTTTGTATGATAGTAAAATGTTTGACCCTTCATCTTTTATTTTCTTTTTATCTAAAAGTGCTGCAAAATATCATGGTCAGTTATGTCGGCAACACTCAAGTTTGCTGCAGACTACAATTTTCTTCTAATACACAAAACAGGAAACGCGTCAATATGACCGGAAGCAGTTCAATACGTCGATTAATCGCATTGCACGTGACCGCGTTTTGGCCAATGTGAAAGCTTATAAACGGTTATGTAAATTGGAGGATATGATAAAATGTACAAGGGGTATGATATAAAAGTGCAAAGTAACGACCTGTAGGAATCTGAGATCAGAAAGGAAGATGGTCGATAAAAATAGCGTTTTTATGTATCGAAAGTCTTATATCATTACTTTAAAAAATCGGATTGCCTCACTTCTATGAAAAATCACTCAACTCCTCCTCTTTCCAAGGCTCAGAAATTTCAATTCTAACGACATATTGAAGGAAAAAAAAATTTGTACTAGAAAAGTAACAGATTTATTAATGAGAAGAAATAGGTCAGGTGTGACATCCGACGATAGAAGAAACATTAATGAAATTGCTATGTTGTAAGACATCATTATAGATAATGGAATGCAGTTCTCAATCAATAAGTATATCAATTTTGTATTGATAGATCACCGACATATGTCATCTACATACCTCGACACTTCGATTTGTGTGACACAGATTGCGCCTCAGTAAAATATAGTTTGAAAGAAAAGAGGGAAAAGAACAAGGGGGGGGGGGGGTGATTTCTGGCGAGTATCCAGCAAATGTACAAAGGGTCTGGTCCATTTTTCATCATACATATACTTCAATAGATTTTATAGTAAAACATGTAGGTCGATCTAAATAATTTACCCCACCCCCAACACTCCCCTCCCCCTCCCCCATCCTCCCCAACACTCCCACCCCCAAACTCGTGTCTGCTAAATTTCATTTATTGACATTTTAAGAAATTTCACATGCGATCGAAATGTAATTACAAGGAAAGAAAAAAACATTTACAGAAGACATTTCTGTTTGGCTTTATCTCTGAATCTGCGATCGATGCTTTACTTTTCTTGTATAAATCGAAGTATAAGCCAAAAGAACTTTACAAATTAGCATTAGCAATTTATTTTCTCAGTCAAATTAGAAGCGTTTTGGTCTACTGATCTTAGTCGTAAGAATTGAGAAATACGTTACTCTGTCATTAGCCGTATCTTTAATTGTATTCCGATATTGACGGTATATCAATCCAATCTTCATGCCCCAAATCACACATTACGAGAAAAGTGGCATGTACTTTTGTTTCTCCATGTTTGCAAGTCTACCAGGGCTGTAAGTGTCGTAGATCGTAGATACAAGCAGTATATGCTTCATCTTCCCGGGTAAATGGTTTTATTAATTCTGGATTCACGAATATTCCTCTCATACGGGTCACCTCGTCGCACAAAAACTTTGCCGAGGGGGTCGTAAGTCACTAAGTGTATCCGTATGCTCTAATACTTTGAAATTAACAGATTACTTTGATTGTGGCGAAAGTTGCTTGTGAGTTGTCCATGGTCTAGATTTGGACGGTCATAGAATTTGCCAATAACACTGTTGAAATTTATGAAAATAGTAGACGGATCTCTCGCTTTCCCCACCAGAATGCACCCTCAATCTGCAATTGGAAAAAATTTCAATTTTACATTTCCCGTTGTACAAAATGGTCGGATTGAGTTCGATCTTTAGACCTATTATACATCTGCAGTCTCGAGGAACATACTTATTTCAAAAACACGCCAATGTAACGATAATATAGGCCTTTTATTTGATTTGAATTTTTCAAATTCATGGGGAAAAAAAAGAAGAAATTTCTATCCGATTGATTTGTTTACTATACATACTATACATTTGTCACATTGGCCATCTGTAATGAATGTTGGTATCGGGTTCCTGTATCAAGTACAATTTGATATAATCGATCATTTCCTTTAAACTGACGACCACTCGAGTCGCCGTGTCAAGTGACAAGGAAGGGGGTACTATACGTGTAATCAACGACTGATTAATGAGTTGTTCACTCTGCGGTCATTTTGAAGTCGATTCAAACTCTTGGGATGATCTAGAAATCTTTCGTGGGGAGGGAGGAAGGTCCAACCCGCCAAGCCTATGATTCTGAAAAAAAATACTTGTAAAGACGGGAAAAATCCATGGTTTTTTTTTGGCAAATTCTAAAGGGGTGTTTGACCTCCCCCTACCCCTCGCTTGAAATCCCCCCTTGAAACTTGTAAATCCACAGGGTTCAGATCATAGCCTCACTCCTAGCGAGCTTTTCCTCTGACTCAAAAAAATGCGGATTCGGTGGGGAGGTTTATTGACCAGGGTGGCCACAGACTCTGGAAAACAGGGAAAATGTGAATAAAAATTCCCTGCAGGGAAAAATCAGGAGAATTTGAAAATTTCATGAAAATCAGGGAATTTCATTGTCAGTGATTGAAAAGTTTTTTCTTGTAGATGAAATTTGCGTTTATGAAGTGCCTTCTTGAACATCTAAGCATTTGACATTCTACAAAATTTTCTGGCTCTCTTCGCTCGCCAATTTCAATTAAAAGTTATAAGTCTTGATGAATAATTTACATGGTATCGGAAGACACTATACAAAAAGATATTTATTTCTTAGAAAGTTTGAGTGCATGCCCATTTCTTTTTATTTATATGTACATTTAATTAATACCAACATAGTGCTCCATTTGGTATACAATTTCTTGGTTCTCTTCATCAACATTGCCCAGATGCAAATCACTCAGCAGATAATGCATGCACTTGAAATTCATTGAACTTTGAATCTCCCTCTTACAGTTATATGTAAAATGGACAAGTGATGCACTTATGATATTAGTATAAATTATATAGAATTGAGTTAGTTAAAGATTAAAGAATGAATATCTTACCAAGATTACATGTTTTAGCAAAAACAGTGTGAAATTATTCAGATTTTGATCGCAAACTTTCAGGGAAAATTTTATATGGGTCAGGGAAAATCATGGAATTTTCAGGGAATTTCATTCTTCAAATTTTGTGGCCACCCTGTTGACCCTGTATGAAAACCATCGTATTGTGCGAATGTAGAATTTCTCCTTTGTGGAAAAGGATAGGGGTCCAGTTAAGAGATTTATACGGGAAAATGGGGGAAATCACTCTAGACCCGTTTAGATGGTATACATTAGCCAATTTCTACTATCCGAGCAAGGAAACAAATTATACAGTATTTGATACATAAAAAGATAGTCGACATTTTCCATTCAATCTAGTTGATACCACCACTTCACAGTTATTGACCCAGTTTTACAAGGACCTTGTTCAACTACTGTACGATGTTTCCTCATATACAAATAAGGGAAAATCTAGTATCGTCAGACTATATTTGGAAATTTGACAAAACCCGCATGCCATATAAATATGTATTAATATGGCTCTATTTCGGGAATTTTATTAGAGTCATAATTCGATGAAAAGTAGGATCATCCCTTCACCAATAGTAGACTAAGACAGATATGATGAGAAAATCGAAGAACGACATATACAAAGTAAAAGGAAATTTAGCTATATTATTGGTGAATTACGACCCTCTATGATGTTGGAAAGGCAAACGTCTGCAACATTCAATTTTCACAAATTTTGTTGAAATAAAGTTAATAAACACTACACAAAGCTTGGACCGTATTTCAAACCTAAATAGCCCAATTACTAGTAATTGAGGATTTTGTGCGTTTCACCCACTTGATATGCGGCTTCCTGTTCAAGTAATATGCGCCTGTCTGTCCGTAGGTCAGTTCGTCTGAGAATTTATGAGTACGTCACGAGACCTATATGAAATTTGTACAACTTGGATGACAAATTAGGCCAAATTTTCAGTCTTTTCATTTGATGATTTTGCAGTTATGGTGCCAAACGTTACATGCTTTGAAGGTAGCCCCTTGAAATTGAAATACACGAGTATCGTTTGGAATTTGAATTTCATCCAGAATTTCGACAACTAAAGTAACAGATTTGTGAAACGTCAGTAAAATTTTCAACTGCAAAACAGTGCGTTACAGCAAAATCGCAACCACAACACTTCTTTTGTCTGTAAGGGCTGGTTCTAAATAGCGCATAAATCCCCGAAACAAAGAGTGCACTTTTCAAGAACCCTGATTTTCTCGAGAACAGTTTGTGCGAGTCGCGATTGACGCACATTATGGTATTTACATAAATGTTACAGGATCTTGATATTTGTTGTTTTCAGAAGAAAGGTCGCGTTTGCGTGCATTCGATTTTTAAGGGAAGTAACTCGTACAGACATGCCGATCAGATCAGCTCGTTAACGATATTGTGTATACTATCGATTTTCTTTCGCCTTTCAATACAAAGTCTTGGTTTTGCCTTCCTGAGGATAAATGATCTTGGTTTCCTACTTAATACGACTGTTTAAATCAATTAAACCCGGTGTACAATACCTCCACTGCAATAATATGTACGTCACTTTTGTGATTAATTATTTAGAATTGCTTTCCATTGCCTACGTTGTCGACACAAAGAAAAAACACTTAAAACGCGGATCTATAGGTAGGGGATGTCAAGGGGTCAAGGACTCTCCCTTTCCCTGGAATTTGTCATAATTGCTTACTTTTTCGGTACCTTTACCGTGGACTAGAACCCCCCCCCCCCCCTTGCCCGACGGACTGGACCTCCCCCACCCCCTTCGAATATTTGTTTTTAGATCCGCCTATGAACCTGATCACTGCATTGATCATTGGTTAATATTTAGTATGGGTCGTGATACGTGCCAGCAGTCTCGATTTTCATGCTTACATGCATTAAATCTTTTATTGACAGGACCGTGTGCATTGATTACATGTAAACTTGTTGCATTGTGTCTAGACGTCGATGCCCAGGTACGCCCGAGACTTCTTGATGGCCAATTTCCCATTCAACTGTAAAATGTTGTCGTAATTTCCTTAACCGAGTCTCATTCCATAATGGAAACAAAGTGCATATTTTTGATTTCATTTCCTATCTGCGTATTTTTATTACGTGCATCACCCTACTTTTAAAATATTTATAAATGTGATCACTTTGTCCCACTTTGTCATGAGTCCGTTTGTCTGTCCGGCTGTCAAACTTTCAGATATATTATGGCATTGACTTACTAGTAATTGGTATAGCACATAGTACTACCAACAGATGGTCCAAGAAAAAAGAATTTCAACTTCTAAGCTAGGTCTGCTACCAAGAGCCTATTCCGAAATATCAAACCAAAACAAAGCTTTTGAAAGTTATTTGGACGGATAGTGGCTCGTTAAACCCGAGCCACTATCCTTCCAAATAGGTTTTGGTCAGATCTGATGTCATCTACATACTTGCTACAACTTGTTTTTTTTTTTAAAGAGAGTGACACATTTTAATTTTTGTAGGATGGGATATGTAAATGTACTGGTATGATAGAGTTATCTTTCTTCACTTATATGTAAGATTTCATAGAGTTACCTTTCTTTGTACGAGTCTAAGCGGTGTTACTAGTTATTACCAACTTCAAGTATATAAAAAGGAAAAGAAAAAAATAATGCATTTTCGATATAATAATCCAAAATGTTGAGGGCTGCATAAATATTCCGACGCGTCTCC
This sequence comes from Pinctada imbricata, assembly GCA_033119305.1. Taxonomy (NCBI): domain Eukaryota; kingdom Metazoa; phylum Mollusca; class Bivalvia; order Pterioida; family Pteriidae; genus Pinctada; species Pinctada imbricata. Next base: position 30,913,015 of record VSWD01000008.1, on the reverse strand, counting down.
ATCCGTCAACAACAGCATAACACAAGTAGTTCATGCCTATGTCACATGAAACAAATAATTCCTACAGATGTGTTGGTTTGAACTTAAAAAGAATCTTGAAAATTGAAATTGAAACAGGAAAAAAAGATTGTTCGGATCCATGGATTCTGCTTTACTTCAGATTGAAAGGAAATATATTTTAAGATATTTGAACAAAATAATCTTAAGAAATGTTATAAGCAGATTTTTGAAACGGAAAGGCACATTGAATTTATCATCAGTTGAAAAAAAAATAATCACAAAAAAAGTAAATTCAGTTGAAAAAAAAAATAATCACAAAAAAAAAGAAGAGAAGATGAGTCTTTGTTACTGTTAACGAAATTCATATTAGTACGTTATGCTGAGCAACTAGGAAGAAAGACAATCCATGTCGGCTTAGTATTAGCAGAAGGAGTTGTCTATTTTGATATTTTTATAGAAAAAAATTGGTTTGAATTACAGAAATACAATTGGACACGGGAAGGGAATGCGTTTGTTTAGATTGATGTGATATTTACTGGTTTACTAGAGAAAATTCAGAGTATGATAAAAGAATTTTAATTTACATACTAGTATGCTCAAAATTTATAAAGTGAGCGCCGCCGCATTCTTTTTTAAGAAAAATCGACATTAAGAGAGATCAGTTCACGAGAAAAAGTCAGTGGTCATAAAAATGTACGCCAACCATCAAGTGGTCAGAAAATGAATAAATACTGCTTGTCAACTGAACAACTCGAGAAGACATTCAAGATAGTAGATAGGAGTTATCTTCTAACTAAAGCTGGATAAACTTAAAGTAAATATCAAATTTCGAAATCATTGTCCAGGTCAAGCAGCTGGAAGCTGTCCTCAGATGCACGCTTTATCCGTACACATGTTCTTTACAAAATTTCAAGGTGTCCAGCCACAGAGTTGTGACTTAGTATGTACGATCTTTTACTCCGTGTTTTAAGTTGTCTTATATATCAAGGGAACAGAGACATCTCGAGGCAAAGTAAAACATAAGAAAAGACGAAAATAGAACAAGGTCACTGGCATAAAAGTTATTATCGTTTGCTACATGTGTCACGCAATGCCACAGTTACATAGTAATTTGAATGTGCAATGGATGAAGGCCAAGTTTGGAGTTCAACATTGTCAGTTCTAGTGTTCATTTTGTATATCACAAACAGATAACAAAACACTTTCATTGGTATCTTTTATGTACTTACTCTGGATCAATGACAGGGGTGAACTACCTATTACTCAAGGTCTTCGGTACCTATTATACTAAGGGGTGTACCATCAAACAGTAGGGGGACATCTACCTTAAAGTGACAAAACGTTGTATGATAATACAAGATGCGTCTGAGGTATGATATAAGCGGGCGTTTTTAATTAATGTGATAAAAAAAACAGAACAAAATAATCACCCCAACCAATAAAAAACGTCGAAAGAGGAAAAAAATAAATACAGTAAGAAACCTAGTCAAAATAAAAAAAGGCGTAACAATAATGATCCATTCGACTCTAACTTTATTGCGATTCGAAGACTCCTTTTCAATTGTCTGTGTCTCCTACCTTTTCATTATGTTTGAAACAATTATTTGAGACCTTCCCCGGTCTTTTTGAAATAAGGAAATGATTTGATGTCTTACATCTTACCAGTCATTTTGAAACATTGAAGAAGATGATTTGCTGTTCTATAGGAACCTAAAGGCGCACGTCATTGTCCTCCTTTGTGGCACCATTAAACCCTCAGTGAAGATGGCATTTATACCAATAAGGTCATTATCCATGTATTTTCCTTCTCTTTTAACCAGTATCTGCCAAGAGGTCATTGCTCTTTAAGGCAGTGCCTATATAGAGATGGAACTTGTTATTAAGACCAGAGACATCTGGAACATGGGGAGAATTTTGATATTGTTGTGTTTGTTCGGTCATTGGTCAGAAACATGTCTTGAATTTGGACCATCACGAGGTTTATCCAAGATGAATTACTGTACGAAAGCGAAAGAACGCTAAAACCTGTACATATGTTTGTTCGTTTGTATGCCCGTCAGTGTGTCAGACATGGGCGTAACATATGTATATAATATCTTTTCTATTGATACCAAAATTTTGACCTTGTCAACTTTGACGGCCGCCTCAACGCGGGAAGACACAATTCTCTGAATTTGCTTGTTTTTGTAAACAGATTTGTCTAAAACTGAAAGGAAAAATCGAGAATTAAAAAGAATTATAGAAAAATCATCTTTAAAGTTTAATTTAAATGTCCCATTTCTAACTTTCTCAAAATTGTGTCGCCGTTCAAAAATCAGATCGTTGTTTTCAGATTCGCATTTCTTTTTCCTGAAACAAAACATGCCATTGATTTTATGATGAATTATTCTGGGGTTTGATAGGATATTAAACATCTCTCACTTCATAAACATCGAGGAAACAATAAAAATGAATACACACAGACCCAGAAGCTGGTTTATTACTAATACGATGGGAAATGATGGTTTTATAGCTACATCCGACGCTAATATAGCGCTATTTTTCTATATTTTAGGAATCGTAAAAAATTGCCAGATCCCACAATGAATTGCATCATTGCAAGTCCGTGATGTTTTTCCCAATAGTTGTTAAATGATGCATAATTTGATCTGTATTGAATGATGCGGTTATGACAGCATCGAACAAACAAGTGTAAATGTTCTATCCCGTTCACGGAAATCGTTTTGTGTATTGACTTGTACGTTACATAACGAGATCACCGCTGCTATTGATTTTGCCCTTTATCAATTCAGGTAATTGTTATCATGGTTATAGTATGGCCGCTTTGGGGATTCTCTCGTAATTTTGTACTTATGCAACATCAGGTATATGAAGTACAAATGAATATGATATTGCCTCCAATTCTATACTGGGGAGGGTTCAGGAATTTTTTTCTCATAAGAGGGGGGGGAGGGGCATTCTATTAGAGGTGGTTGAACCATGCCGTTGAAACAAAAAAGTATACGTAAAAGTAAGAGAAAAAAGTCTCGTTTGGCATATTCCAAGGGGTAAATGATGGTCCTGACCACCCTGATCCAAACAGTCGACGCCCCCATCCCCCCTTCCTCTAGATCTGTGCTTATTTTGTCCATCCGCAGATTGATTTATTTATGAAGATGTTCGTGCTTCATAATCAGCCATTTTACCATTTTACAATACATGTTATCTTGGTTACATTTTTTGGTTAAGCCCCTAGGTGAATCAAAAATTTAATCATGATACAAGTATAAGAATATAGATATTAAAAAAAATATATATGTACTATTATGTAGACTATGATTTCTTTTTTCCAAACCGAAAGTATGCCAACGTTGAACAAGGGGAAGAGGGAAACTGCTTGTTTTTATACAATATGGAGAACAAATAGGAAACAAAAAAGGTGAAAGAAATGGTACGTGCTCAATTACTCAAGTCGCTCAATCACAAATAATAAACTGACAACGCTTTCTGTTCTCCTTGGCACAGATTCCTACGTAATTATCCAACCCGGAAAAAATGAACTAGAAACGCAGCATGCTAAAGGGTACCAGTGATAAAAGTGCAGAGCCTGCTGCTGTCAATAAATATGATAAAATCCTAGTTATGCCGAAGCTCGTTAATTAAGAAAGCATTCTACAACATGGACAGATCTAGAAAGGTTTTCCATGGGTCCATGCAACAAGTCAAAGGGGAAGGGGGGAGGGGGTTCGAACATATGATATTGAGAGACTATATTTATAAGGAGAAAAGTAAACTTTTTTTGCAAAATTCAGGGGGGAGGGGGCAAACCCCCATAACCCCCTCTAGATCCGCGTGCTTCCTACAAGTAGGGTGAGGTGGTTTCCCCACTCTTTCCTTTACACACTGGCAGCCCACCAAGTCCCTCCACAATACAGCCAATTCTCACTACAAAGGCATCAATTTGCCAAGTTTGTGACCGCCTTGTTGTCAAGGACGCTCTGTACCAAGAAAGTGGTGTGACTTAGTCTCTTTTCAAAATTGGGAAAGAGGGGGGGGGGGGGGGGTCTGAGGAGATATAGTAAAGACGAATAATCATGGTTATTTGTTTAAAAATTGGAGACAAGGGGAGAGGGGATTATGATGTAGGGAGCAAAAGACTCATACTAAAAGGTCCACTAAAACACCTTTTCTGAAGGTGCGTTGAAATACTGATATATTTGGTAGAAATACGAGGCCATCGTATGGTTATCTCATGTGAATTACAACTACAAGTATGCAATACTCGCGTGTTTTGTAGTTACAAAAATCTTTGTTTTGAACGCGACAGAATACATACATGTATCATGGCCAAACATAAAGATCGGATCCATCAAGTCACAGTTAAATAAAAATGAAAAAAAAAAGGGGGGGGGGGTTAATATGTCACTTGTTTAGGAGAAATTTCTGATGTCGATATCTCTGTTTTGTACTAAATCTCTCGAATTGCACTGAATAGAAGGAAAATTTAGAGTGAGAAATGGTGCGCAACTTGTTGAATTGGAAAGCAATTTAGAATTCGTTTTTGCCCAAAAGCTCGTCTTTCGAAGTATAGAATAACTTCATTTGTGCAGAATTTTAAATTATATAGTCACTGCGTGTACGAACGTGGCCTACAGAGGGCCTTTCATGTCCTGTTAATATATTCAGGATTTACAGGGAAGTTGACATGATGTGCTTCTTTTAGATATTTTGTTTTAATATGGAACGATACTGCAAAAAAATTCGGTAAGTTTCCTGGTGACTTGTTATTGAAAAGTGCATGCAAAAATATAAGAAAACGTTCGTGGATTAATAATTATACATTTACAATTTTAATGACGAGAGAAATCGTGAAACTATTGTGAAATTTCCATACCGTAGTTAACACGCTCAAGAGACTGAAGTGTGGGTTTGCAGGATTACATCTAAGTAGGGGGTACGGTTATGAAATATAGAAAGATACCCTGCTTATGCATAATTAACGAAGTTGCCTATCTTCTCTATGCCGAGGTGTTGGAAGCTGTCAGACTGTCTTAACTTGATTGAAAGGGATTGTGTACCAAATCCAGGACAAAAACCATGAACACAACGCAGCTCAGAAAATGGGGTTTTTAATGCCATAGACGACGTACAAACTTTCAAAAAGTTTTTAGAAATAAAAAATATAAAAACACACCAAAACACCTTTTCCGACACCTTGGTCTTTATCAATTGCAAAAATGAAAATGCATTCATTCGTCGTCAATATAATATTATCTTGCAATCGATGAAGGTCAAGGGGCAGAAAATGCGTGTATTTCAGTGTTCGTATGATTTCTTCCCAATTTAATAATGATGTTACGTTATAGAATTACGTTGCCCCCCCCCCCCTACTCTTGGCTTTTCAACTGGATCCGCTAGTTAGAAAAACACTAGTAAGGTCAAGGAGGAAGGATGCGAACGATAGATGCGATTAGCGAACGATAAATGCGATTAGAGTGGCGTAGTAATGCGATATATAATATCTGATTACAACACGCAATCTTTGACGCAACTTTACACACTATTTGTTTGCGCCTAACGTCATCCCCACATTACATCGGATTGACTAAGTCAGTCCGAACTTATTTATATACACGTATATAGAGAAGTGGAACTGCGCAAGTGATACATTTCGTGACATCATATCTCTTTCTACTTTTGTTCACCGTTTCTTTTGCAGAAAAAAAATGTTCTTTTATTCTGACATATATCTACATAGAAAACTGTGTGTTGCTCTCAGTCTCTCAGAGTTGAATGGTAACATTGTGTCTTTGTTAGTATTTGCACCTTTCGATTTGTGCGTAAAACTTTTGATTAAATTTCAATTTTTGTAGCTCGCCGGGACGAAAAAGTCCGGAGAGTTAATGCCATACCCTCGGCGTCGTTGTCGTCGTCCGTAGACAAAACTTTAACCTGGGCTATATCTCTTGAACTATAAGGGGTAGGGCTTTGATATTTCACATGTAGATACCTTGTGATGAGACCTTTCATTTGAGACCACTTTGACCTAGTGACCTTGACCTTGGACTTTGACCTACTTTCCAAAAACTTTAACCTGGTTACTGACAAAAACCTGTATAGGCGAGCTATGTAATCTTTGTTTACCCTATGTTTTTACTTATTTTCATTACATTAATGTCTGCCAGTTCATAATTCTTTTCTTTTCCCGCAATTTCATTGGCTTTCATTGGTCGTTATTTCACTTTTTCTGCGTAAATAAGGTGTGGCACTCTAGAACAATTTCTCGAGGAACGGTGCATGCAGCTGGTGCATTTTGATTTCATTAATTTAATAATTTTGTGGCTGCATGTTACACTTGTTTGAATCTAGTTCATATTTGTTTTGTTTAGTTGGGGCAGACCGTATAATAAACCTTTGTATTCAACACCTGAGAAGTGGCCGGGTTCAAGGATCTGTTTCTATCTCACGAAAACTTCTTGGTAAATAAACAAAATTCAGACACGATAAAAATGTGTTGATACCCGAGATTGACAAGATAGGTAATGACCAAGATCGCAGTCATTAGTGATCCTGCATACTGCATTGGGATTGTACATAAAATATGCGTGTAAGTTAAGGTATCTCATGCATAAATAGAAAATATCGCGAATGTCGTGTCCGTGTAAGTTTTAATTTTATCTTAAAAATTTTGATTATGTTTTTGTATTGGGTCGATGATTTTCGGAATTAACATCGACAATTTTCGTTGCTCAAAATAAAAGTATGATTGATTTGTGGGTAATCGCTGAAGATAAAAAGCAATATGTGTGCATACAATTCTAGCCCAGTGAAAAATGGGGATAAAAAACGCCCCCCAAGATATGATTGAAACAGAAATTATTTGGGGTGAAATCGATTCCTTACATGGCCATCAGTTATTGTCTCAATTTCTCCATAAATCGGAATGGGAAAATGTTTATTTTGGGGCAAAAATACGATTTTTTGGGTGAAATACTGATTTAAAAAAAAAACTATTTCAGTTACCTAAAAAGTTACAATAATCGTGACGAAGGTAGAGTTACAGGTATTGTATGCCCAAGTACTTCGAATAGAATAAAAATAACCTCGACGATTTCCTCGAACTTCGAAGGCTTTTATGGCGCGCCAAGGATGTTTAATATAGAAATACACATTGAGACTAATAGATAGACGGAGAGATACAAAATTCTTCATAGATCAAACATAGATAAATCAAAAGAAATTGCGTAATATTACATATATGCACTCTGCACCCAAAAAGGATTTTCAGAAAAGTGCAAATCACCTGAGATTGCAAAGTAACCGGGGTATGTGCGATATTTTGACGTGCAATGAAATTCGGATGTTTAGTTTTCACTTATCGATCTGAATAGTTAGAATTCTTCTGATTATAAATTCTTATCGAGATAAAGCGGATCAATAATTTTTTAAGCTATTCAAGGAATTAGGAATGTAAAAGTAATTATAATGTGATATTACCGTGAATCGTAAAAAAGAGGGGGGGGGGGGGAGAGGGCTCTAGAACAGAATAGAGTGAAAACCCAGTTGTTGCACAATTGAGACATTAGAAGATATGTAAAAAGAAAATGAAAAATATTTTTTACACATCATTGTTTGGGCAATTATTTGCGAGTGTTTCTTTTTTTCGGTGGGGGGGGGGGGGGGGGGTGTCCACATCGATGTCTATAAAACTCGGATGGGCAATGGTTTCGGGGGGGGGGGGACAATAAAAGTGTATAGCTCGCTCAAATATCAGAAAAAAATAAGCAAATAATCGTGAATGACTTACAAACTTCTTCTTTTAGCATGTTTAGTAATCGTTCCCACAAATGCTCATTTCCTCGGGTTTGAACTAGGATCAAAGGCTTTCTTCAATGATGATGCAATATCAAAGAATTTTTATTTTCTCGTTGAAGTACTCTTGTATTTCACATAAAGTAGTAGTAGCAATATAGTTAAAATGCATCTATCATAAAAGTACACAAAACAAAGTTGCAGTTAAAATCCCGGAAATACTTGATCTGATTCATCATAGAGCGTGCTTGACAACTCCCCCTGTTGATGAAAAGCAAGTTTAGTCATATCTGGACAAATCTCAAGTACAGAATCGAACCACCTATCTATAATGAAGGCATCGTGCGGGGGAGTCGTCATCAAGATATTTTGAACGCCTGCTAAATGTCATTTACAGAAGAAAGCAAGCGACAAAAAATTTTTGTATTAACTAATAATAAGCAATAAGGTGGATCGTGGTATAGGTTTGCGGTGTGTAAGGACTAGTCTAATTTCTCCAATCTATTAAAATGCTACCTTGAGTATGTAGGTGTGTGAAGTGATCAGAAGTTGCATCTGCCCTTTTCAGACACCAAGTCTCAGACGATCGGTTCGTTTATAAAAGTTACACCTTTTCTATCAAGACAATGCGTGGGAGGTAAAAAATGATTGATTTCATTGTCGCATTTTCAAAATGATGCAAGATTACGTTCATTTTTGGGAGGTTCCAGTACCTGCCATGGCGGTACCAATTCTGACGTCATTTTGGACAAATGCTTCAAAACGTCAAAATGTGAAACTCGGTGGTCATATGGTCCGACGTTGGTTATGTAGAACCACGACATTGCTATCGCAACATACGTAGTACTTAGTAGGTCTCTTGAACTCTTAAAGTTTCTCAAAAGTAACCTCGTTTCGTGGAACGGTCGCTCATGGCATTATCTGAAACTGGTTTGACGTAAATTCTAGTATAACAGGTGACAATTTTCAGAGCCTTTCCACGCCAAGGTTAAACGTTGGTCATGTTATCTATATACGGTTTCCTGTTGTTTTCATAATAAAGGTGGGTCAACGAAAGCTAGTCAATGTAACAATGTTATAAATCTATAATATGGAGGGTGGTTACGATAGTATCGAGCGCCAGTCATCGTAGCAATACATCGATAATAATATGGAGGTCGATTATCGATATCATCGAACACTGGGATTGGCGATGTTTGAGAATCGATATGCTTTCATAAAGATTTGTATCACAATGCTGTCATATTGCATATCGTGTAATCATGGTATCGTATTGGCGACGAGCGATGCTGACATTGTATCGTATTATACATAGTACTAGTGTCTAGTTTAAAATTGCTAGATATTGAATCTCCGATTTGTTTAAGGTATCCGATGTACAATAGGGCATTTTTCCATGCCTGGTAAGGTACTATAAACTATATATTTTCTGAAAGGTTATAAAGCCAACTGTTCAGAAATAATGATTTTGGGGCCATAAAAACGAAGGGGGATAACTGATGAAGCATTTAAATTGTCTATTTTCTCTATATAACATATGCAAAATAACAAAGCTGTACAAGAGTTTCCCCCCTTTGATTTTTAAGTCATGGGAGTCTTATATCTGTACTCGGGGCATCATTACCTTTTAGAAAATATATAGTTTATAGTACCTTACCAGGCATAAAATTTACCATACTTTACTATGGAGATGATTAAAACGCTATGTAAAATGACTCAATTGTACAACGGATACCTTAAAACATAAGGGAAAGAAAGGGTGGATGATAACTAACTAAGCAAGGCCCTTCTAACATCCCCATTCCTACTTTCCGACTTTACACAACTGTGAAACATACTGTATCCCTCTCTTTTTGTCTATCTGTCTCTCACGCAAACACATATTACTAGACGTGCAGTTGCTATTGTTTACAAACCTCCCTCGACTATGCGTAATAGTTTGAGAAATTATGACTGACATTTATCATTGAACGTAGTAAACGTATTGATATGATCGTTATTTGTTGTGTCATAGTATCTATGCTTTGGGTGTCAGAAAAGTGGGCAAATAACAGAACAGTAAATGGAATAAAAAAAAAACAATGATTCTAGAGGGGTGTTTGATAGTCATAGTAACAAAAGAAACAACAAATTTGTCCAATCTATATGCAGGCTTGTGCTGTATAATTCAGCTGCATGTCTTCGTGAAGATAACAACTTTTGTTCCACCTTTGCTACACTATAGCAAAATACATGTATGTGATACATTGTGCAACTTTTGTGCCACCTTTGCTACACTATAGCAATATACATGTATGTGATAAATTGTGCTACTTTTGTGCCACATTTGCTACACTATAGCAATATACATGTATGTGATACATTGTGCAACTTTTGTGCCACATTTGCTACACTATAGCAATATACATGTATGTGATAAATTGTGCTACTTTTGTGCCACATTTGCTACACTATAATACAATTATTGACTGGGAATGAGGGCAATATATGATTTGTTGGACCTGAAGATAAAATATTGCCCGAGGCCGAAGGCTACACTATAGCAATATACATCATTGTGCTACTTTTGTGCCACCTTTGCTACACTATAGCAATATACATGTATGTGATACATTGTGCTACTTTTGTGCCACATTTGCTACACTATTATACAATTATTGACTGGGAATGAGGGCAATATATGATTTGTTGGACCTGAAGATAAAATATTGCCCGAGGCCGAAGGCTAAACTATAGCAATATACATTATTGTGCTACTTTTGTGCCACCTTTGCTACACTATAGCTATTTACATGTATGTGATAAATTGTGCTACTTTTGTGTCACAATTGCTTCATGTATGTGATACATTGTGCTACTTTTGTGTCACCTTTGCTACATGTATGTGATACATTCTGCTACTTTTGTGTCACCTTTGCTACATGTATGTGATACATTGTGCTTCTTTTGTGTCACCTTGCTACATGTATATGATATATTTTGCTACTTTTGCGCCACCTTTGCTACACTATAGCAATATACATGTATATTATATTTTGTTCTACCTTTGTAAAACTAGCATTTCCTATTTAGTACAGTATTTATAAGTACTTAACTTTATAAGTATTTTAAAGTATACAAGCATCTTTCACGTATTTACTGAACGAGCACAGTATTTATAAAGTTGTTGGAATAAAGTGCGTTTTGGAAATCATATTTTAGCTCCCTGAACCCCCCCCCCCTTTTTTGTGCCGCCTGCGAAGCATAGCGACACTTAGGGATAATTTTTTTTTACTTCCAACCTTTCAACAAAGGCCAGTCAGCAGCCAAGAACATCCCCTTGAAACTGGCCTGCGAATGTGACATTTTCTAACTATCCATGAGCGAGGAGATATCGAGGATAGTCTCAAATTGAATTATTGAAAGTTTTCGTTTTGGACTTTCCTTGAAACATCCACGAGTTGACCACGAGACTCGTGCAGACTCGTGCAGATTTTACCATGCATAGTTTACATGCTACGCTGTTCGTTTCTAGGTCATAAAAAAGAAATAGGCACAGGACGAAAACGGGAAAAATAGACATTGAAAAATTGCTTCTATAAATAACACACGGTTAATGAGGAGATCGATGTTTTCTCTTTCTGTCTCGGTGTTTCTGGCAGTCAGCTGTAGAATTGGCTTTCTTTTACTGACATCTGTGAGATAGAAGCTGTAACATCACCAAATCTGCTGTCATTTCATTAAAATTTCTCAAAACTATGCCAAGATATGATGTAGAGACAAGTTTTCTATCGGTCTGTTCGTCAGTCAGTTTGTCGGTCTGTTACATGTACGCCAATCCATGCCAACTTATCAGTACAATGTCGGCCCACATTATTACATGAGAGACATTTTTCTTTCGGTCTGGCCGCTTATTTGTCCGATTTTCGGTCTTTGACTTCAAACCATAAGTTTTCTTTTGGTATGTCCGTCAGTGTTCTTCTCAATCGATTTAGAAAATAGGGAAAAGATTTTTCTTTAGACTATTTCTGTGACGTTTCTCTTCTTTCTGTGATTTTGCATACAGTTTACCCTACTTTAATTCTATTTTATTTAGACTAATTTAAAGATATAAACACAAATTAATGTAAATTTATAAACTTACCAAGACAATAACACAAGAAAGGAGGACTTTGAAGCTATTTAAAAAGTACAATGGTTCAGTTCGATGGCCTAAAAAACTCGTTATCATTTATGTCATCATTACGTAATTCTTGGGACAGGTCTTTGAAAATGTTCGAATGTTCGAACGTAAATTAAGGTCGTGTGTCGAATCTTCGGGGAAAAAATTCTTTACCTTATAAGGCATTTATATGGAAAACACGTTTCACTGCAAAGGTAAACATAAAAATTCTTTCTGGTGTAAATTACGGAGACGCCGAGTTCTGACGCAATTCAAGGCACTCAGGTGTACATATGCATAATTTGTGTATGATAATTAAGCTGTGCAGTTGTAAATACTTTATTTCCTGTTTACATCTGCTTTAAACTATTCCACAATTCTATAAACCCCGTCCAAATTTCGAGGTGATTTATTGCAATTTGATCTAAGGAATTGAAAGCATATCATGGTTTTTACCTCGACGATCGCAGCATGCACCTAGTGCATATGCTTTTCAAATTCAGAAAAAATTAAGGAAATGCATATACGGGCAAAACTTTGTCTTCATTCTTAGAATTTTATGGCCGTTTTATTCCAATTTCCGATAGAATAGATAGAATCTAGGCCCCGGTGTCACACCTCTGGAAGATGAAAGATTTATGCAGAAGCACGACCGAAGTTCGCCTGCATTATCTCAAGGTTATCCTTGTATTATTAAACATTTTAAATCATTTATGAAGAGTTTTAATTGCATTTTCATCTCATCTTTGTTGCATATCATAATCTATCAGTAGTAGCTGCATACACTTATGATAACGCCTTGATCTCATTAAATCGAACGTTCTGATTGGTTGATCTCTCTACATCGTCAGACCCTAAACCACGCCCCCACAACAAGTGTGCGCTTTCGCTATGATATTATTATACAGGATTTAATCCTAGATACCTGTTGTGTTGCAATACATTAATATGAACTTTCATATCTGAAAAGCGACTTTCTTTATATAGCTTCTCATCTGTCACCCTTGTCAGTGGCCTTGTTTTATATCCACCGACAAAGACGTCTAACGCTTCAAAAGCCGGCAGTCTATTATTCACTTCTGCATCTATTGTAAGTGCTTAGCTGTAAAATTTTCCGAGTGACTATTAATAGATCGATTTTTTCTTCGTACCGGAGACGCCTAGGAAGTATTTATTGTTGCTCATTCGGTCACCAGATCATTATGAACTTTGTGTAGACTAGGTGACCGATCGTAACAGTACCAGTACCATAGTGAAATTGTGACATTACAAATCTGAATAGACTTGGTGACAGATCGTAAGAGAACTACAGTGATTGTGTGACAGTAGAAATGTGTACTGTGGCCCAGACTCTGGGTATGACATTCGGCAACATGGACAGCACCTCCATCTCTACTACCTCAGCCAAGGGGGTCTTCATCTACCCCGACACCCGTATCCCTCCGCCCGAATACTCTAAAAACCTCCTCCTAGGGGCTCTCAGTTTACTTCAGTCTTTCTGGTAAGTTTGGACGATTTTTGCTTCTTATAGTCTTACAATAATGGTACTTTCATTTTCTTCTTCTTTTCTTCTGCAAGAGGTCTTTAGTTGTTATGTAACAATTAGTAGTTCTGTCTAGACTGAGACTTTTCTATTACGTGCGTGGAGAAGGCTCAAGATTTGGCAGGATTTATGTTTTTAAAGTAACACACCTTCTTTTCACGTTTCTCAGTTTAAATTTTCATGGGGATAGAGCTCTACCCCCCCCCCCCCTTCCGGCACCAGCTCTCTGCTCTATCTCCCCCCCCCCCCTTCCGGCACCCTCTCTCTGTTTCTCTTTGACAAAATAAACAATTATTGAAAGGAGTTTCAAAAGATAATAGTTACCACTTACCCCCCCCCCCCCTTTCCCCTATTCAAATTCCAAACTCTTTGAAAGGTAACCATACAACAGGAATTGCATCTTAAGCCATCTTTATAATTATATTGATATTTTAAAAAAATGATTATTTTCGTTTTGAAAGGACGTGCCTAGAATTTGGTAGGAGTATATTTTTCGTGTCATAACAAGCGGACTAGGTTATGTTTACAAACATTATCGTTTAAATTTTTAAAAACTCTTGAACTTTGCACACTATAGATACGTTATCTCAAATGGAAGGGTTTTCAGTGGTCGTGCAAATAAAATCTTTATATTATCAAAATCTTCTCGGCCCTTGACTTGTTTTGACTGAAAATGATATTTTGGGAGTAAATAAAGAAGAAAAATAATGGAAATTGAAGAAACTCCTTGGTAATGTTTGTAAACAAAGACGCCAGTACGCCAGTCTCATGCCATGCTCGATCAATTGATAGAGAAGATTCAAGAATGTATTGATCAGAGAACGGACCGCGCCTTCATACAATATAGCGACGGAGCTAATTTCTGACTCGGTTGTAATTTTCCGTCAGAAAATGGAATTTTCCGACTACAAGCCTATTTATCTAGTTTATAATGAGACAGGTAAAGTGACAGTTTTTGTGAGGGAAGTTGTAACATTTGTTTTGAATGTCGGCAATTCATTATACTTACTACTGCATAGTATCATTTTACTGAAAGGGGAAACATGCAATGTATAATCCTACCTTTGCAACAGGTGATGCTTTCACGGGCGGATCTAGAATATTTTCAGGGGGTGGGGGTGGTCCAGCTTGTAATTTTGAAAAAAAAAATATATATATACGTAAGATCGGGAATGATAAGAATTTTTGGTAAATTCTAGAGGAAGGGTCTTGAGCCTCATCTTACCCACTAGATCCGCGCTTGCTTTTTACCTGGGCAAAATTGGGGTTAACTCAACAAAGAAATTAGCGTTTGCTGTCGAATTTCCCACCAAAAATGTTTCATTTGATGTTTCAATCGTACGTTTTATTGCTTGTTTACAAATTATTGAATTTTTGATAAGTAGCTATCGAAAAGGAATTTGGGAGGTCGCGATGATGCCCTTTTGCTTCGTTAAAAAATGCGTTGTAATCGTTTTGTGTAAAAGGTAATTCGCGTCGCCTCATCCATCATGATACTGTCTATGATAGATCAAAGTTGACCCAGTTTAACCGGAAATTAACCTAGGAAACGAACATATTTGACAGTAACTGTCAGACGACAGAACATATCTTGATGGACGTAACGTCATCAGAGATGAGCATTTGTTGTCAAACTTTCTGCTGGAAAAGATCTAATTGCTATTTTTTATTGCAGTTTTCCCTTCTTTTAAGCTTTATATTGTAGGGTCATACTATTTTAACTTTTTTGTCATGAGCAAAAGCCAAGGTCACCTAGGCGTATACGCTTCAAATTACAATCGAAAGTACTTTCCTATAAAATATTGATGTCACCCAAAGGTTGGCGCACCTGCTGTCATATCAGTCGACCTGGATCCATTCCACCTTTCGATGCATTGTACCTTGCAACCAGCTTGATTATCGTTATTTGACTTTCATCACAGGAGCTCGATGCCAACTATCCACAAGAATATTCCCCCCTACTTTCCTTTGACTATAGAGAGATGGGAAGGGGCGGGTGTCATTGAGGGTTGTTTGCATCGAGCTCCTGTGACTTTCATATGCAAAAAAAAAAATCGTAAATACGAGCCAAGGCGGAGGTATGCATTAGAGTACTTGGCCTTGCGAAGATGGGTTCACGTAAGGATAAGTTAATCATGCATAGTCGTTATGTACTTACTTGAAGGTCACTCCAGGACTTGTACGCCCAAGAATGACAACGATTGACCACTTTCTGCTCCTCATCTGTCTATAGAAAATGCTTTGAAGTGGCACGGACCATATGTTCTTTATTTTGCTAATGACCAATGTACTGTAGTGGCGCACTCGAGGAGATGGATTGGTTGGGGTAGCGAAAAGGGGGGGGTGGACTTGCCTTGCTGTACTTTTTTCCATACACTATTTTGAAATCACTATTTGTACAAAATAATTGAAATTGTAGATGGAAAACATTGAGAAAAGTCAGTACTTCACTCAGGTGTCTTTTGTATATGCATCAGCCAAGACGGAAAGGGGGTACTTTTCATACGCCCATTGCATTTGCACTAAGACCTACTAGTATTTTTTCGACCGTTTTCTGTAAACAATGTGACTCACAAGCTACATCTGTCGACTTGTATTTTTCTGTCTTGGAGTATTTTTAGTATCAGAAAAAAAAGAAAGTCCTATCTCTATCAGTTCATTGCATTAATTGGATGCAGCCCTGATTGTGTTTACAATTACGTAGATACCACGCTAGATTTTTGTTGCGTAACGTAAACGTATGATTCATTTGTGTATCGGAAAGGACACGATTGAGATATTGAGAGAATGGGGTTGGGCTGGAAATTTCGGAAAATTCTGGATTTCTCTTGCCACTCGGAAGTAAAAACCGGATCTAAATATATTTACATATCTCACCCTTACTTACTCATCTGATTTTTCCCACGTTTAGGTCGTTCCACCTCAGATGTTTGAGAAGAGATTCATTGTATACATACAAATATGAATCAAAATAGAAAATTATTGTCCAACAATACTGGGATTTGGATCGACTTATGTTAATTTTAAACATCACTGTTGACATTTGCGGTTAAAGTTACTATGCTGAACGAACGGTGATAAACATGCGTGGGGCTTCTTTTGTAAATAAATGCTTTTTCATCGCCGTAAAATTCATCGGTGACGTAAACTATTCAAATGATCGATGTCATATATCGGAATTCTGTGATTGAAGTGTAGTGTACCGAGGCATTATTTCCTCCTTTTTGGCTCTAGTAAAGCGAAATAGAAGGGCCTCGGTGATAAATTTATAATTAGGCCCTGGTTTAATTAATTTGCAGATAGGATTTGAGCGGATTAGGTATGGATTTATCGTATTTAGACTGCACTTGAAAATCATATTTATTTATAGAGGATAGAAATCTGGGTATTGATGTTTATAGGACTCTTTTATGAATTCATATCAATAATCAAGTTTGTTTAGTTGGGGCAACTAGCGATGCTGACCGCGTCCTAGAAATCGTCCTGTAAATTGTTTACAAAGCATTCTACATGTACAATGTATTTACAAATTTGAAGGAAAAAATGCGATATTTCAATGAAGAAATGTTTCGTAAGAGGAAACCTTCAAGTTAAATTTAGTAAATACTTCCTCAAAACAGCTGTTCCTTTGTTAAAAAAACATGCGACCTTGAAGTAATAAAAGAACCATCAACAACAAACATTACTATTGAGTTTATAGAGATATAATGTATGTTGCATTACGTACGGGGTTTATAGTGTTGTTTCACGGCCTTGAACACTGTCCGAACTCTTCACCCCAGCGAACTGGGAGTTGGTACGCGCCTGCTGTTACTTGCGATGCCCGTGTCAGTCATAAAGTATGTTCAATACACCAAAGCCGGATTTGGTCATAAAATAGTTCTGACCATGTTTCTGAAAATAAAGCTTATGGGTGCTTTAAAAGACGAAAAAATTAATCCTTTGTTTTGGAATTTCCCTTTGAATAGAAATTTAAAATTTTAAATTGAATAAGAATTATTTAAGTCAGACTTAGAAATGATTAATTCTGCTACTTCATGTGATTAATTCCGGTACTTCAGGTTCTTTGCGGGTATTTTATAACATGTATTTTAAAATTGTATATGGGGTATACGTGGTCATAATCTAGGGCATGTCTCACGTTATATTCTTGTTGACCAATCTGTGGCCTTGGTCCAGTAGCAGTCGGACGTTCAAGGTCAGGATGTGTATTGATCAACTAAATACACACTATCAAGTGTATGTCCATTATCTAGAGCAGTGGTTTCGTATGTCCAGTCAGTTGAAATATAACATTCAAGGTCTCGATGTGTATTCAGTGTGTATTGATCTACTTAATACACACTATCAAGTATATGTCATGTCCATTATCTAGAGCAGTGACGGACCGGACCGGTGTCCAGTCAGGTGAACTAAAGATCAAAGAGACCGGGTTCATTTAATGCAGGTTAAACCATCTCATGGTTCGTAAACTGAAGATTGCCAGAGGCGACTTCTCGCCCCATGTGGCTCAATATGCAGTTGGTTTGTCAGAATTGCACGCCAAGCAGAAACTATAAATAGCAACAAATGACCAGCGGCGATCATTTATCTTGTCCATAAAATTCACACCTTTATAGATATGGAAACAGTATGCCCGCCTCCCGCGCGATGTTAAAGTCCTGCTCAAAAAAATCTCTATGAGTATATAGGATGTTTATGGGATCATCGGCCCCTATGTCCTTCACCCGATAAGGAGGACACTGTGGAAGTGTGCATTTATTATGTTGATTTTATAGAGTTCATGAACGGGTCATACGATACACGAGGGCAGTGGCATTAAAAACAAGCATGATCTAGCCGGCCGCTAGCTACTTCTGGATTGTACAACTATCTATAAAAGATTCAGGAAATTTTACTCCCGATTCAGTACCGCTTAGTGACTTGGCTTCATGCATTGAAATAAAAAAAACAACTTGTGATGTCGTCTACTGCTTTTATGTCGTCAGACATTTCCAACGGGAATAATATCAGCAACAGTGAATTTCTTAGTGCCAAAAGTCAGAGAGTGAAGGATTTAGTTAGATATGCCATTTTGCAGTACGTTATTTTTTTTTTTGTCTTTGTGCATCTACCCACCTTTAATATGTATCTATCCACTACATTGTTAATTTCATCGAGAAAATGAAAAGATTCTGTCACAGGTGTCATTTCTTCGAATATCTGATGTTGAACATCGAGGAGCTATCACTCCTTGTAACTTCTTTTTGGTAAATTTTTCCTGTTTTTGCATAAAATGTCTATTTCGGACAAATTTACTGTATCAAAATGAATTATGCGGGCAGTATGGAGTCAATTTTTTTTTTGTTTACATTTTGCAGCTCAAAATAAAAAGAAATGCTGGGATGTGCTCAGTTTTCGAAAAATTTCAATGTTTTCACTGTATGAATACTTATGATAGTGGGTTGTGTATATATGGATTTATTTGCGTCATTTTCCCCAGAATTATAAACTTTTCCCGAAAAATTGGTTGCATAATATTCCGACACTCCTAACCTCTAACTGTGGGATCGGAAATTCGTCGGAAGACTTCCCCTTTCCCAGTTACGTGTACTGACTGAGTGTTCAATGCAGTGCAATGCACTTATACAAGATACACGATGTGAAATAAACATCACAGGAAGTGAGCAAATTAAGGGCGTCACCGCATTATCTATTATCTGAATGGAAATCCTTCCGTTAGATTTTGATTTTGTAAACTAATGATTTTTTTTCTCTTTTTCAGTGGATCTAGCACGGTTGCCATAGACAACAAAATTGAGCAGGCCATGGTAAGTTGGATTTTCCTAATGTCAAAAGAAAATTTGACAGCTAAATACATTAATTTTGAATTAGAGGAGCAGAAAAAAATGTCCTCGAACTTACATACGTACATGCACGGATCTACACATCTGAGGCTGTGATCGGGGGATCCTAGCTCATCCAAGGATGGATCCAGCCTATCATTTTCAGAAAATTATACTTAGAAAAAAAAAACGGAGAAAAATTTTCTATAAATCCTTCATTCAAATGTGATCATTTGTTGATCAGATGAAAAGAAAAATGAAAACTTCATTATTTCTCAAATATTACTATGTTACAAGTAGGTTATAACTTTCATGCTTTGACATTGAAAAATATGAAACTGCAACAGTTGGTATATAGCGACTGAAATGTGATACATATTGTGTACAGATGTGCATGCAATTAAATGTGCAGCTACGCTCAGAATTTTAAACTGCATTACAATAATGTATGTTTTATAGCCGAGTTGAAGGACTCGTGAAGGAGAAACTGACTTTCTTAATCTCAAGTTTAGTTCCCCCCAAAAAAGTAGAAAAGAAATATAAATTTCACGCTAGACTAGTACTAATAGTTCAGGGAGCTAAAGAGATAAAAAAAAGGGGGGGGGGTGTTCTAATTTAAGGACAAGCATTACTTTCATACATACGACCATTTGCCATGATGTGCGTCATTCAGTCTATTTTTTTCCTGCTAAAAAGTATTTCACGTAATAAGTTCAATTTAGAAATAATTGTTTATTGAGGACGTTTACGGTATTCAAAGGTAAAGAAAGCCCTTTTCTTTTGAAAAGCATTAATTTTCGTCTCAATAAAGAAAGATGCTATTTTCGGATGTTGATTCATTTGCTAACATAAAAGTTATGAAATCTGATTTTATCTTGGCACATAAAAAATATCGGGAGTCTCTGCAGCTAAACACTCTATCTATGAGAATGAAAAGTCGATAACGGTCGTTCGAGAAAATGGAAGTATATTTTTCTCTTATGTAACATCTTTACATTAAAATACAGGCTAGAACCCTGTGACTATTTACGTTGGTTTAGGGAATGTTAACAGGTTTGTCCAGTCGATGACAAAGTATCACTTTCTGCAAAAATTTCACTTGAAAAAAAAAAAACGCTTAGTAAACCCCCTCCCCCCGGACCATTTCCAGCCGAAGCCAAAATCTCACAAACTCCGGGGTCCGAGGAAAAAAACGGGGGAGGGGTGTCTTGTGAGGAGGGTTCCGCGCCTGAATAAGATGCAATATTACAAATGTGGCCAGTGGTTGGATATTTTTCATAAAGAGAGAGGTTTTTGGCTGTATATCAATTGTGCTTCCTTTTATCATCTTGAGCGATCAAAGATCTAGGAAATACAGGATCAGACGATGTTTTGACCTGAGCACGAAAGATGCATCACGCGATAATCCCAAGATACACTGAATATGAAATAGGGTTTATGTAAGAAAGATCAGGTGGTTTCATTGGTTTGAGGGGATTATTTGATCATTCTGATCCATTCATAAACCTCCCTCTCCAGTTCAACCATCAAATTCTTAGATCCTCGACTTTGAATCAGAAAGGGGGTTTCGGAACACTAAAATTGGGTTTGCTATCTGAAGTAACTAATGAAGATAATTGAACCTGGTTTCTGGTATAATGATCCTCATTTTATAATTTTGATCATAATTCTTGATATAAGAATTAATCTTGGGTCTTGGATGATATCTTATTGAACATCTGAACGAAAATGCTCCTTTACTCCATCGTTAAACAAAGATTATCCTTTATCTTTTCTGAAAATATTATTTTAGGAGATAAATAGGCTAGCCTCGTTTCCTGATACTGTAAACTGCCTTAGATCATAGATTGTTTTGATGTGCTAAACACAGATGTTGTAAGACTATTTATATCTTTTTATTTCTCTACAGGATCTTGTCAAGAGCCATTTGATGTACGCCGTTCGTGAAGAGATCGAGGAGCTGAAGGAACAAATTAAACAACTCATCGAGAAAAACAATCAGTTGGAGTATGAGAACAACATACTCAAATCAGCTGCTAGCCAAGAAACCCTGTCTAAACTGTCCCAGCCCCGCCCACAACCCCCGCCATCTTCATCGTCGTGAATGACAACAATTGTTACCATGACAACATAGTAATCATCATGGACCGATAACTCCAGGTTATCGACACAGACGGACCGGCCCGGATTCACCGTTAACATCTTGGGAGTTCATTCCGTACAGGCTTTGTCGGCCAGCCCAATACGCAGCAAGAAGCTGAGGCTTAAAATGAAGCTAGAAGGTGCTTATTTTTCCAGTATAGGAAGCTTTCTGAAGTAAAGTTAAACCGTTGCCATGGAAACGGCGGGATTGGAGCTCTTAGGACCAGAGTGGCAATCAGAATCAGCTGGGACAATCATTCGCAATGCATCATGGGATATATACCGCAAGGACTTGTGGGTAATATACCCTAGTTCTGTATTATACTCATCCATCACCCCTATATCAGAAACTTAAATGAACTGTTTTCATTGATCTAACAAAATAATTGACATATGATATTTTAGCTACTAACGGATTTGTGTACATAGATTTTAGTCTGAAAGCTAATGCATCACGCCAATTATTTAGCTAATTAAGCGAACAGACTAAGCATCCATTAAAAGGTTCTGTCGAAGTAGACTAAGATACTTTGACAGAATTGTAAACGTAGAAGTTCATGAAATCTGGCCCACAGATTCACTGATGTAAACATGAGGAACTGTGATTTTGAACTTGATGTAGAGATTTAAATTACACTGTGATACTAAGCTAATTAACATACAAAATGTAAAACTCTCCCTGTGTGCAATTTCTATAGCATCTTAATCATGTTATAGAGTAGGGTAGTTATATTAAAGTAGCATTTAGTGAGCTTTGTATTTTAGCTTAAAATGTATAGATTGAAGAATATTCTACCAGTTGTAACAAATGTGAAGTGCACTGCTTTCAGAAACTTATCCTACGAGATTTCTTTCGCAATGTATGAAGTATTATATATGGTGATGAAAGTTATCGGTACTCGAAAAAAAGGTGCTGATACAGAGATAGTTTGTACAGGTTTAAGGTCTATGTTAAGCATTGCTTGTTGGCTCTTTCTTATCCCAACAAAAATAACAAGTTGACTCGACCTTTCGGAAATTGTTGTGGTGTCAAGTACAAAAACTATTATATATCAAGATTTTGTTTACTCAAATACTTGACCCATATTTGAAAAAAAAATTGAAAGTAGGGCCTCGTATCGTTTTTGAAAACTAATTTGCAAATATATGTGAAGTTGGAATTTTTTCTTGATTTATAAATTCAGCCCAGCAAACGTGGAATTTGAAAATTGATATGCACATATATGTAAAAGATTGAGGCATAGAAAGGATCGATCAAGCAATGTTTTATGTATACCAACATCTGAACGAAAAAAATGGCCAGTGTTTATAGTACTTAGAATTTTTGTTTAACCCTGTTCAAATGAAGTGTTTTACTATAGTGCAAGAGGGGCTATTGTAAATATGACCCCCCTGTTTTCTTTATTGAAGGAAAAGTATTCCTGAACCGCATTGGTTTTATATTATCACTAGTACTAAAGTATAACACAATATTGCCTATGGTATCCATATGGTATTATTATAATAATTATAATATTAATTATAATATTATGACTTTGGATGTGGAAATCGTGTATATTTTCTTATTACATAAAGGACAAGTGTACTGACTGTGTATATACATATAGACATCCATGTACTAGTATTGCTTACAGAGGGAAGCGAATACCCAGAAATATTATTATAAATATTAATGTTATGTTAAAAAAAAAAGTGTAATGTATTTTTGAGTTTTAATTGGTTTATCTAGAATATTTTACTTTTACTTGCAACAAAAGTGCTGTAATATGTTCTGTCTGCCTAATTTTATGACCTTTTAATGGACCCCGCTTATATTTTACAGAATTTGTTTAAAAGAAGCATGAGATAGGAGATATCAAGCGATAGATTTGGGAGTTGTGCGAAAAAAATGGGGGGGGGGGGGGGGGGGTTGTCAAGAGAATCGACTTTACAATCACGCAGAGGCTGAATATTTTTCAAGTTAAATTTTCCTCAAAGAAAACATACGAGGAAAAGATCTGGGAAATCGATAGATCGGGAAGTTTCTGCCAGAAATTTTAATTGAATCCCATCTGTTGGGGAAATCAACTTCCGAAATCTAATTGTTCCCACGTCAATGTTTTTGAAGAATTGCTTTGCCGTCTACGGAGTAACCATTCAGAACTCGCCCAGGATCCATTCTCTCGCTTTGATAGTATACAGAAGTTATTATCAACACACTGTTGTTGATTTTTTTTTTTTTTGAAGAACAGAGGCGTGTGGATCCATTAGAGAGTCCCGACCCCCCCCCCCCCCCCACCCCTCTTTCGATTCATTTCATATTAATAGGGGAAAATATAAATGTATTTATCTAGGCATGAAATATGGCATATTTTCTGCATCTTTGAAACTCGGCATTGCTTCTGACAACATTAATATTACGATTAATTCTAAGACTGTAATCTTATTTCGCGACTTCAAGAATGAAAAAGAACCTTCCTCTAACCAAATTGCTTAACTAAAAAAAAACACTTCAGATGTTTTTTCCCTTTACTTGTACACGTATGACGGAATTTAGATGGTTTTGCAAATGTGAGGTCATCAAAGTAAATTAATATTTTTTGAAATTCACTCGCTATGTTAGAGTTACAAGAATCTTTGAAATAGGTGAGAAATTGTGTTTTAAACATGGAATATTTTGTGTCTTGATGCTTTGTAATATAATTGTACAAACTCGTATCTATATCTTGTACACAAATTTTAAAAAAAAGGAGACAGTATTATTTATCTTTGACACTACGACAAACCATGTATGTATTGTTTGTTTTCTTTATCAGTTTCACTGTTTATTTACCAAAAAAAAAAAAAAAGGAACTTCGTAGCGCAATCTGAATCATATTGCAAGGGGAATAACTCGAATTAAATTTAAAATGTCTTTGAAATCATTTCATGCTTTTGTTTCCGGGTTAGATTTTATTTTTTATTTTCGTTTGGGCATGGTACATTAATGAAAGTGTGTATGAAGCCAAAATCAATGCAAGAGAAATAGGAGATTATCTGTGAGAGAACTTTGAAGAAAATGATTTCATTTGGTATTGCAGAGTATTAGTTGTGAAATGATATACTGAGGGGGAATAAAATGCTGAATAAGAAAAAAAAAAGTATGGTTGGGATTATGTTTGGATTATATTGTGCTTTACATAAAAAGTTTAAGAATTACAATAAATGATATAAAAACGATGAAATTACAGTGTTTTCTTAATTTATTAATTTTTTTAAAAAGGCATTGCTGATATGATTTATCGGGTCAATTGAGTTTACGTGCTCATCTGTTAGTGATGATGATGATGATGATGATGATGATGATGATGATGATGATGATGATTTATGAATGATGATGATGAGATGATGATGATGATGACGATGGTGGTGGTGATTATGATGATTGATGAAATGATGATGATGATGGTATTTGAAGATGATGATGATGATGATGATGAAATCTATGATTATAATGGACCATTAATGGTATCTTTGTTGATGAAAATGATAGCTATGGTGGTTATATCTATGTTGATGATGGTGATATCTATATTTATGATGATATCTTTGTTTATGACAATATCTATGATTTTGATGATAGCTATGATGATGATGTGATTCAATGATAATGATGGCGATAACTACGATAATGATGGTGATATTTATGTTGATGGTGATATTTATGTTGATTGTGATATCTATGGTGATGATAATGATGATATATTTGTTGATGAAGATTATATCTATGATGATGATGATGATATCTATGTTGATGATAGTGATACCTTTGTTGGTGATGGTTATATCTATGATTATAGTGATATCTGATATTGAATGTGATATTTATGTTGATGATGGTGATATCTATGGAGATGATGGTGATATCTGTTGATGATGATATTTATGGTGATATCAACGATGACGATGGTGATATATTTGTTGATGATGGTGATATCTATGATAATGATGGTGATATCTATGATGATGATGGTGATATCTATGATTATGATGGTGACATCTATGAGGTTAGTGGTACCGATGATAATGATGGTGATATCTCTGATCTATGATGATGATGGTGATATCTATGATGATGATGATGGTGATATCTATGATGATGATGGTGATATCTATGATAATGATGGTGATATCTATGATGATGATGATGGTGATATCTATGATTATGATGGTGACATCTATGAGGTTAGTGGTACCGATGATAATGATGGTGATATATTTGATAATTATGGTGTTTCTATGATTATGATGGTTATATGAGATGATAATGTCTATGATAATGATGGTTAGGCCATTTCTTGTTTTGCGTCCTTTTGAAATTGAAAAACCTACCAGCCAGCCATTGAGAAAAACAAACAGGCATATAAATGTTCGGTTATATCTATGATAATGATGGCGACATATATGATAATTATGGTGATATTTCATCGTCGGAAACCCACGCTCTGTCACGCAAGCTCACCTCCCGTGGGTCATAACGGCAGTACAAAAATCGAATGCGAGTACTGGTCATTGTACATGTCTTCGATAGCAAATGCATGAGTTTATTATAAAAAAAAACATTTTAATTAATGATGACAGTCAGTAGTTCATATTGTAAATCTTAAGAGTTAGATTTATATTGGCTTAAAATAGCCCATTCATGTACTGGCATTAAATTTTTGTTATGCTATCCAGCGAAAATTCTGCCGTTATGACCCACGGGAGGTGAGCTTGCGTGACAGAGCGTGGGTTTCCGACGATGATGATATCTATGATGGTGATACAAATGTATCTATAATAATGATGGTGATATCTGTTTTGATGACTGGGATATCTATGTTGATGATGGGGATATATATGATAATGATGGTGATATCTATGATAATGATGGTGATATCTATGATAGTGATGATGATATCAATGATAATGATGGGGATATCTATGATAATGATGGTGATATCTATGATAGTGATGATGATATCAATGATAATGATGGGGATATCTATGCTGGTGATATCTATGATAATGATGGTGATATCTATGTTGATGGTGGCGATATCTATGATAATGATGTTGATATCTATCAATTATGCTGATGCTTGAAATATCAATGATAATGATGGTGATATCTATAATGATGATAGTGATATATATGTTGATGAAGGTGATATCTATGTTGATGATGATATGTACCGGTATGTTGAGGATTGTGGTATCCATGATGATGATATCTATATGATGATGATGATATGTTTGTTGATGATTGTGATATCTATTATGATCATGGTGATATCTATGTTGATGAAGGTGATATCTATGTTGATGATGATATGTACCGGTATGTTTAGGATTGTGGTATCTATGATGATGATGATATCTATGATGATGATGATATGTTTGTTGATGATTGTGATATCTATGATGTGATATCTATGTTGATGAAGGTGATATCTATGTTGATTTATTATGATATGTACCGGTATGTTGAGGATTGTGGTAACCATGATGATGATGATATCTATGATGATGATGATATGTTTGTTGATGATTGTGAGATCTATGATGATGATGGTGATATCTTTGTTGATGAATTTAATATCTGTGACCATTATTATATCTGTATTGATGAATATGATGTCGATGGTGGTATGAATGTAGATGAGGATAGCACCTATGATGATGATGGTATCTATGTTTATCATTTAAGAAATAACAACTAGCTAGCCGTGGTTTGTTGTCCAGTAATTCCCCGAGTCGCATGAACCAATCAAATTATCACCGAGCCGCGAAGCAGCTCGGTGATAATTTGATTGGTCCATTATTTCTATTCTTATGAATAAATTGTTCTGCACGAGTTCTATAACACGTGAATGGGCGGATCTTAGCGAACTGGAAGTTTGTTGGAGATTTTATAGGGAGAAAATCTCAAGTCATGTTAGGATGTTATATATGTTGATGCCTCTAGATGCTGCTCCTGCTGCTGATGATATCGTTGGTGATGATTTTGATATCTTATTTAAGATGATTTCAATGATGACGATAATTTCAAAGATCATGTCAATTTCTCATTTTGGACAAGATTACAATATGCTCTGTGGATGGGACACATTATCTCAACATTACTTTTGAAAGACAACGACGAAAGTCAAAATGTGAAAAAATCCTCCAAGGAGACCTGTGCAAGACAAAATCATTTTGATTGCTTCACTTCACTTTTTGTTTAAATATGTATTTGACAAACCATTAGCTCTTGCATTTTGATAACGGTGAAGATGCACACAAATAAAAAAAAGTAAAGTACATTTATTTTGATAAAGATTACAAAATACAAATCGTGTCTACAGTAGAGCTAAACTTTTAAACTTCATATCTAATCACGAATTTATTAAGTACGAAAATGAAAATATGCGATACGAGTAGTGAATCGGACACATTTCGAGTTATCTTCCCTTGGAAACGAACTCTTTTGTTGTAGGAGGTGTGTTGTCATTTTTTACCAAAAAGCATTTTTCAGGTGAGAATAAAATCGATGTTTCTAAACACTTCAAGATAAATGATCATGTGAATGTATGTGGATATCATTTCAGAATTGTTGACAACGATTTATTTCACAAAATTTACATAAAACAGACGTTTTCTGTTGTCACATTGTTCGTAAATGATGACAACTATTTCTTCCTAGAACTATGACATTTTTTACTAGGCGTGGTCACTACAATAGCATAATCCATGCAAGAACAAATGGCGTAGGCTATAGGCATGTCATTATGATGGAAAAACTGACAAAGTCTTGTCATTGTTTATTGGAAAATAAGAGCAGGGATTGGGATAACAAAGTACAAGACACTACGTCCTTTTCCCACTTCGGCTTGAGATAGTTTGGCATTTTACTATTTTGGCTAGTCCTGCTTACAAGACTCCGGTATACTGCTAACGCACCGGAGTCTTGTAGCCGCCCGCCATGTTGGTATGTAGTTCTTTACGCACCGCGATGTTAGCGGAAACTAGAACAGGGAAATTACGATGATTATAGCATTGACAGCGAGTAAGATTACATTGAAAAGATGGATAATATATTAAATTATTATGGTCTAACCCACAGGCTGCCGATGTTTATCTATTAAAAAATATAAACCAACCTTTTTATTGTTTTTTTATCATACGTACAGGGAAAGAGGAAAAGGTATTTTACAGAAATCGGGGCGAAAAATTTAACCTAAAAATGTTGACATGTTTTTTACCTGCTGAATCGTTTATTTTAGTTTTCATATGGAAATCCAGGCATCGTTCGATTCGTTTACACTTCAGCTATTTGCTTCTATAACGCACAAGTCGAAATAATGTCACTAGAAGACACAGCACGGCCGTTTTCCTGCTCCCTTACCGAACCTCGACCTACTTCACCTCTGCCATTGTCGTTTAAATCACGTGATCGCTAATAACAGAACTATGTGCGTGACGTCATAAGACACACCTCCAAACCTTACGATGTATTCAAAGCTTATAAATGCTTTAAAAAATAATGAAGTAGCATAAGTCTAATCTAAAAAAATAAGGCAAACAAAATTTTGCAAAACGTTCCATTTTATTTTGACGTTTTTTATCTATTATATTTTATTTCTGTTTCTTCAGCCCGGAGTTGCACACGTCATTAGCGATCACGTGATTTAAACGACAATGGCAGAGGTGAAGTAGGTCGAGGTTCGGTAAGGGAGCAGGAAAACGGCCGTGCTGTGTCTTCTAGTGACATTATTTCGACTTGTGCGTTATAGAAGCAAATAGCTGAAGTGTAAACGAATCGAACGATGCCTGGATTTCCATATGAAAACTAAAATAAACGATTCAGCAGGTAAAAAACATGTCAACATTTTTAGGTTAAATTTTTCGCCCCGATTTCTGTAAAATACCTTTTCCTCTTTCCCTGTACGTATGATAAAAAAACAATAAAAAGGTTGGTTTATATTTTTTAATAGATAAACATCGGCAGCCTGTGGTCTAACCTTTAAAATGTTATATAAAGTCCAACACTTAGTGCAATCTTGTCATTATCTGACCACATTGGATTCACCAGTGGAATATAGCGATACGAAAAACTCGTAGCCGTAGAGTTTTCATTTGGATCATTAGATCGCAAATAAATAACATATTTGATCAACGAATTTATCACAGTAATAAGAATTATAATTTAATTTGACAATACAAAGGTAAGAAAATGATGCTTGTTTGAAATACAGGCGAAATAAATATGTTTTATGCTAGGCGAAATCCCTCATTGCCATTTAAGAGCTGACAGATATAACCTTGCGTCTCGCTGCGAGGTTATATGTTATAGAACTACTATTTTGGCATAAAATGGTGAATCATTTTGACCATAATAATTTATTTCTTTCCAAATAAGGTTTTCCTGCTGATATTAGAAATGAATTTGTTCATTACTGTAGAAAACTTTTCCGACAAAATTAATGTACTTGTAGTTTTAGTCTGATATGGAGCAAGTTTTTCCTGTTTGCTTGTAATTTGTTTGTTTGTTTTGGGCCAACAAACAACCAAATAAGAACAATTTGTTCCACATCAGACTAAAACTTCATGTACAATAATATTGCTATAAATGTTTTCTACAGTAATGATACAGAAGCTACGTAGGAAACGGGATAAACGCTATTTTGAATACTTTGTCATACAAACATTTTAGTGAAATGGATACCATTCAATAGATCACTCTTAGTCGTAAATTTCAGTATAAGTTATACGATAGTCAGTGCTTGCAATCAAACTTTACAGACAAAACAAATTTTTAGATGGGCGATTTCTCATGCTAATTTTTCCCATGACTTCGTGACGCTGTCCATAGACTCTATGATAAACTTGTCGACGTCATGCTGAAATTTAACATTTAAAACCCCCATCTAAAAAGAATTTTGTCTGTATAATATGATTGCATAAACGCACGACCATATACCGGTATTATATACCAAAATTTACGACTAAATGAGATCTATAGAATGGTATCCATTTTATTTAAATTTTTGCATGACAAAGCATTGAAAATCACGTTTATCCAGTTTCCGAGGTGAGCCGCGTGGACAGTAATTTGACATTGAAAAAAATGTTCTTATTAATTTACAGAGCACATATTTCAAGGCAACAAATATAATGCACATTCAGATTCTTAATCTTAGTGAAATAAAATTATGACTGTCAGTGCAAGGGTCTAGAATTCCCATTTCCTGTTGCCCAGGGCAAGTGAAAAGTTAGGTTGGGAAAGTGCAATGCAGGTTTCACTTGCCCGTGGGCAAGTCGACTTATTGAATGTTTTTATCCTCTTAATTCAGTTTTTATGCCCCCAGAATCACAGATTCGGGGGCATATAGTTTTTGGCCTGTCCGTCTGTTTGTCTGTTTGTCTGTCTGTTTGTCTGTTTGTCCGAACTAAAAACTTTAACATTGGGCATAACTTTTGAATGGTAAGTGATAGGGCTTTCATATTTCACATGTGTATTCCTTGTGACAAGACCTTTCCATTGATACCAACATTTTTGACCTCGTGACCTTGACCTTTGACCTACTTTTCAAAAACTTTAACATTGGGCATAACTTTTGAATGGTAAGTGATGGGGCTTTCATATTTCACATGTGTATTCCTTGTGACAAGACCTTTCCATTGATACCAACATTTTTGACCTCGTGACCTTGACCTTGACTTTTGACCTACTTTTCAAAAACTTTAACATTGGGCATAACTTTTGAATGGTAAGTGATAGGGCTTTCATATTTCACATGTGTATTCCTTGTGACAAGACCTTTCCATTGATACCAAAAGTTTTGTCCTCGTGACCTTGACCTTTGACCTACTTTTCAAAAACTTTAACATTGGGCATAACTTTTGAATGGTAAGTGATAGGGCTTTCATATTTCACATGTGTATTTCTTGTGACAAGACCTTTCCATTGATACCAACATTTTTGACCTCGTGACCTTGACCTTTGACCTACTTTTCAAAAACTTTAACATTGGGCATAACTTTTGAATGGTAAGTGATGGGGCTTTCATATTTCATATGTGTATTCCTTGTGACAAGACCTTTCCATTGATACCAACATTTTTAACCTCGTGACCTTGACCTTGACTTTTGACCTACTTTTCAAAAACTTTAACATTGGGCATAACTTTTGAATGTTAAGTGATAGGGCTTTCATATTTCACATGTGTATTCCTTGTGACAAGACCTTTCCATTGATACCAAAAGTTTTGTCCTCGTGACCTTGACCTTTGACCTACTTTTCAAAAACTTTAACATTGGGCATAACTTTTGAATAGTAAGTGATAGGGCTTTCATATTTCACATGTGTATTCCTTGTGAGAAGACCTTTCCATTGATACCAAATGTTTTGTCCTCGTGACCTTGACCTTTGACCTACTTTTCAAAAACTTTAACATTGGGCATAACTTTTGAATGGTAAGTGATGGGGCTTTCATATTTCACATGTGTATTCCTTGTGACAAGACCTTTCCATTGATACCAACTGAACATTTTTGACCTCGTGACCTTGACCTTGACTTTTGACCTACTTTTCAAAAACTTTAACATTGGGCATAACTTTTGAATGGTAAGTGATAGGGCTTTCATATTTCACATGTGTATTCCTTGTGACAAGACCTTTCCATTGATACCAAAAGTTTTGTCCTCGTGACCTTGACCTTTGACCTACTTTTCAAAAACTTTAACATTGGGCATAACTTTTGAATAGTAAGTGATAGGGCTTTCATATTTCACATGTGTATTCCTTGTGAGAAGACCTTTCCATTGATACCAAATGTTTTGTCCTTGTGACCTTGACCTTTGACCTACTTTTCAAAAACTTTAACATTGGGCATAACTTTTGAATAGTAAGTGATAGGGCTTTCATATTTCACATGTGTATTCCTTGTGAGAAGACCATTTCATTGATATAAAAAAACTTTTGACTTTGTCACCTTGACTTTGACCTTTCACGTACTCAACAGAAAATGGCGTTTATACTAACAAAGATGCCACCGGGGGCATTCGTGTTTCACAAACACAGGCTTTATTTTTTCTTATCTCATAATTGTAAGACTGGGTTTTATTTTATTCTGAGGAATTAATCCGAAT
This sequence comes from Pinctada imbricata, assembly GCA_033119305.1. Lineage (NCBI taxonomy): Eukaryota > Metazoa > Mollusca > Bivalvia > Pterioida > Pteriidae > Pinctada > Pinctada imbricata. The sequence goes on along the minus strand of VSWD01000008.1, from coordinate 30,880,443 downwards.
TATGCACTCGATTTGCTAAATATTTACCACATTTTAACATGGCCTTTAAAATAAGTTGCAGTGTATGACTAATCCTTCTCTACATATGATTTCTAATATTGGCAAGTGATTTTTAGGGTTGGGCTAGTAAATTTTATTTCCTCAGTTACCCATGGCAAGTAGATTTTCAAAAAATCATTCTAGACCCCTGTCAATGGTACTTTTGAAAAAGAGTAATCGATTCCTGTGACTCTACCCTTGAAATGTCGCAGGCCGAAGTGTCCGACGACCACCCTGTGCCATTGTGGCATTATTCAAATGATTGGCACATATTGACGTAAATATAATTTATTTGCTATGTGGCCGCATCTTAAATGCACATTCATTTTTAAGCGGAAAAACACAGTGTAATTGAAATTTAGATCTCTTTAATTAGCTCACGGAATACATGTAAGAACAGCTAAATTTTGATTCAAATGGAAATATTTTAAATTGTATGGTATAAATTAGCTCCTTAACTTAAGTATAACTACCCTATCATCTCTCTCAAAGAGACTGCTAATCTTACAAGCTGTTCATGCAGTCCTTAGGAGATACATGTACATGTAAGAAGGATGTTTTACAGTAATGTTTTGTGACTGTTCGGGTATTGTGCCATGTTAAATCAGTTGGTAAGAGCCTCTGCCATGTAAGCAGAAAGTCTCAGATTCGATTCTCGGACCGGCCACATTTTCCATTCCGCCTGTCACAGTATAAAATCGGATTTGCCGGTAAAAAACTATTTGGTCCGATAAAAAACTCATGTTGTATCCATTATTTGGACAGATGAAAATTCCCAAATGTCCGACATTTCATTGGAAGATTTCAAGAACCCTGTGAATAATGAATAATCCTTTCCTGTGACCAGATGCAAATTGTTTTTGTGTGTTTTCCCAAATTTCTTATCATCATGAGTAAGTTTTATTGAAGTATGACCCCTCCATTACAAAGATCAAAGTACAGGTATATTTTACCTTAATCCTACATGTGATTTTTTTAAGGTCAAGGTCACAACTTTTCAAAAAACCATCTGGATTTTAAAACATGACACTCAACTAGCCCAACTGACATTTTCAGAGACTGTGAATCAGATGCGTGTAGTGTTCTAATTTCATATGAAGAATTGATTTTATACCAGTATAAATTACATTTAATTTTCATTTACAGGATGAATGAATGAGTTGATTTCAGACGTCTGTCTCGGCTTAGACATCAAGCAACAATGACGATGGGTGAAGGCAACAAGTCTTTATTTGCCAAAATGATTGTTGATGTTGTCTATGGACCAGTCCTAGAAAGGGTAAATGTCACAAAAGTGAATGGTACTATTGATATTGATACATGTACTGTAAAGGATATTTGCAGCATGTTTTCATTAAAAATATCATCATGTAAACCTTTTTTTTTTTGACAGGTACACAATGTATGTATATAGAATAAGATTTGGAAAAAATATCTATGAAGCAGGGTACTTGATTATTGATAGAACTTGAATAAAGTTTTGTTTTATAAATATATCTTATAAGAACAACCCCCCCCCCCCCCCTAAAAAAGATATTGAAGATGAAAAAAAAGAAAATATTTTGATACCATGGAGATGAAATTTTAACTTCCTTTAATGAAATAGATGATTGAAAAGGTGTATAAGTCAATTACATTTATCAATATGAAAATGAAGTGATCAATCCGTAAGTGATATAAAAGCAAATATATTTATGGGGATTATGTGAATGCTCATATAGTGGTACATCATCTACTGTATTGCAGCTTGAGAAGAAGGACATATCAGCTGCCCAGACGCTGAGAGCTGCTTTTACTAAGGTAACATGACATCACTTCTCATTTTTAGCTCAACTGTACAAAGACCAAAAGAGCTTCTATATATTGTGTGTATTGTAAAGATACATGTACATGCATGTATTTCATTATGCCCACCAGAGTCCATTCTGGAAATAAATTCTATTCTATAGACCATTTTTAGATTTTGTTAGAAAGCACAAAGTGTCCGAGTCAACATCTTTTGGCGTTGTTTTACATTATGACGTCACTGTTAAAAGACGCAATTCCATAGTGACGTAACTATGAAAAAGTGTTCAAAAATTGCCACCTCGGACAACTTTCGTAATTTTGTCAGCCATTATGAATTTCGGCAAGTGGCCTATTTGGCCCTTTGCCAAAAAATTTTTTTTCTTACCTACATGTAGGTTAGAAAATTATCTTGCAATTGATCATAGAATTGAAATTGAAATCAACATTTCTTTAAAGACCTTACCAATCACAAAGCAATGAGACTTTTTTTCCCTTTCTTTATGCCACATATTCATTGCGACAAAATGATTTTCATTTCATAGGCTGACAACCACCTACCAGGATTTGCTTACGATTTCGTCAGAGGAGTGCTGAAGAAGGCGGAGATCCATGACAAATTTGATATATGTGAAACATTGCTTAGATTAGGTGGCTCCCAAGACTGTGAAGGTAAACACTGGGCGTCACATCATTTGGCAAAATTTGTAATTGTTGCTTAGATTAGTTGGCTCCCAAGACTGTGAAGGTAAGCACTGGGTGTCACATCATTTGGCAAAATTTGTCATTGTTGCTTAGATTAGGTGGCTCCCAAGACTGTGAAGGTAAACACTGGGTGTCACGTCATTTGGCAAAATTTACATCATTTGGCAAAATTTGTCATTGTTGCTTAGATTAGGTGGCTCCCAAGACTGTGAAGGTAAGCACTGGGTGTCACATCATTTGGCAAAATTTGTCATTGTTGCTTAGATAAGGTGGCTCCCAAGACTGTGAAGGTAAACACTGGGTGTCACATCATTTGGCAAAATTTGTCATTGTTGCTTAGATTAGATAATAGGTGGCTCCCAAGACTGTGAAGGTAAACACTGGGTGTCACATCATTAGGCAAAATTAGTCATTGTGACGTCATAAATCACATTTGATGCGTTCAGAAGCATTGTCGTGTTTTCTATTGTGACGTCACAAAAGTTTGTTGATAACGAATGGTTTAAAAAGCCTATTTCGGACATTTCAATCATTTTAACTAAGAATTTTAATAAACAGCAATATTGCTCTTTGCAATCATTGTAGTGAGGAGGTTAAATACTCCGGAGCACAAAACTCATCTTGCATGTGATGATATTACAGAAATATTTTGGTCAGTTCTTGCTCAGACATAAAGCAAAATTTTGTCTGTGAATTTTATTTTATTCATAAAATAAAATTCAATTCATAAAATATCAAATTCTTAAGTATTGCAATAAATCGCGATTCAAATTTGGCATATTGCAATATACCGCAATGCAGTTTTCACCCGCGATACCCAGCACTATGTCTGGCATCTGGATTACTGTAAAATATTAAAGCTACATGTGGCCTTTAGGGCATATTTGACTTGATTTATATGACAATAGATGGATGGAAAATAATTTTACAATGATACTTGCTGACTTTTCTATTGTTTTTTTCAGAACTTAGAATATCACGACAAGAACCTACATTCCAAGATCTGAATAGATGTGCTACAGGGCTGAAAAAGATACTCGGCAAAATTCCTGAACAGATTTATGACAGAAAACTTTTTCTTGAAACAATCAAGTAAGAATAAAAAAAAATCTTGTGTTGAAATTGGAGATACTGTTCATTTTCTATTATTTTGCAAATATTGGGAAAACTGATTATTGGATGAAAATAGAATTTTACTCCATTTTGAATGATTCAGTGTGTGAAATTGACTTTTTAAGTCTTATAGACATTCGGTCTACAGTGATTTCACTTCCTATAGACCGCAGCAATTTCATGTTGACCAAAATAAAAAAAACTTAAATTTATAATCATTATAATCTTTTATGTATTTTATTAGGTAAAACAATTAACTCATATTCTTTTTCAATTTTTAAAACAATTTCTCTTCTCATTTCATAATTTTCTTGCTCTTGTACTAATACAGGTTTGCGGAATATGTTCCATTTCATGAAGTGGACACAATTTAAATCGATGTTACATGTACACAGGTGTTTTATGTTTCCAAAGCTAATATTTAAATGGTCAAATTTCCTGTTGACAAGTTGGTCTGTGGCATTGCTATAGACCGATCCAATTTACTGTAGAAATTGGACATCGGGGCCATCATTAATTTCGCACACTGATGATTGCTCTCATTTTTGCATAATTATTTGGCTATAATGCGTAAAAAATTAGTTAAATCTTGAAAAAAAAACAGTTTCAACCATTTATTCAATTTTACAGAGAAATTGCCAGTGCGATCAAGCGCTTACTTGATGCTGTCAACAGAGTGATTGCTGAGGTGCCTGCGGCTGATAACGGTAGTAAACAGGTATGGTATGCATAGACTTTATATATAAACATAAATGTTGCCGTAGTCTGAAATCTGATAGTTCATGTATAGTATGATATTTTACACACACATCTAACAGTGGAGTATTGTTTATGTACACTTAATATGATATTTGATGCTTGTAGCATGGTTGTTAATTCTAAGAATGAAAAAAAATGTTCGTGTAGTAGTGTTTTGTGTGTTATATAATCTTGTGTTTGTGAGTTAGTTCTTAAGTTTGTCTCTTTATATTCTAGCAAAGGGATCTTCTGATTATTTATCATTGAAGTAAAGTAAAAGCATAACATTGCTTGGGCCATTTAATATTAATTCTTACAAAGAATTCAATCATACTGAAGAAAAAAAAAGTTTCAACCCTCTATGTCATACATACATACGTAGCTACCAGTTAATATCCTTGCAATTACAAATAGATGTGGGTGTAAATGTTCTTTATCATAGTTATCGTTGGTAGTCTAAGTAATGAAATAAACTGTGATCTGAGACTGAGAAAGTACCTACCTAACTAGTATCTAACTACATGTATTCCCAGTGTGCGAAATTAACGGTGGCCCAATGGCCAATTTCTACAGTAAATTTGATTGGTCTATAGCAATCAAAAATGCCATAGACCGACTTGTCTATAGGAAATTTGAGCATTTTAAAAAATATTAGCTTTGGAACATATTCCACAGAATTGTATCAGTACATGAGCAAGGAAATAAAGAAATGCACAAAGAAATTGTTTTAGAAATTGAAAAAGAATAAGAGAAAATTCTTTTACCTAATAAAATACATAAAAGATCATAATAATAATAGATTTAAGGTTTTTTTTTCTTATTTTGGTCTACAAGGAATTGCTGCGGTCTATAGGAAGTGAAATCACTGTAGACCGAATGTCTACAAGACTTTAAAATTCATTTTCACACACTGTATTCCTTGAAAATTTGGTCTAAATTTGACGTTGCAGTGGATATAAACAATAAGGATCCACTCAAACCACAACCTAAATCTTGATAGGTTTTCCTCATCAAAGGCTGCAGTGGGCTTCATTTAATGAATTGATATGAAATGATAAAGTTAAATTGTATATGGTATAGTACTAAAATGAATGAATTTTTTGCCTGGCTTTTAGATCTACTGGAAAAAGAAAAAAATCTCAGTCATCCTATTTTTCTGTGTGTGTGAGCTTGAAATTTCAATCTTTTGTTTAGATTTTTATTCCTCAAATTGAGGATTTTTTTTTACTTGCTACCAACAATTATAAAGATTAGGAACACTTGATGTTTTTATATGTCATGGGTCAAAACTGTTAAAGATAGCCTTTGATAAAATACATTGTTCTGTTCTCTGCCGTATTTGTTCTGTAAAAAAATCATTACACGCAAATTTAAAATACAGAGTATATTTTAAAAAATGTATGATTACTTAAAGATGTTTTCTTATTCACTTTTACGTAAGTTAATTACGAATGAAGACATGTACTGATTTATTAATTCATCTTTTCTAAGAAAAATTTGGTAAGTGGGTTTCCTTATTTGTCACTGTGTACATGTACATATATACATACGTACCTGTCTTTTTTCATCAAATTTGCTAGGTCTTCTGCAAAATATACATGTAAGGTGTAGGTTGTGTATCGTCAATGGGAGAAGGGGGACAAATGTTACACAATGAATGTACAGTGGGTGGAATGTGCGACAGGAGAAAGGGCCAATTTATACTCTTGTCTCCATCAAACATATATTCAGATAAATTAGGCACAGGGTGATGCAAGACACACATTTGGGGGTGACGCAAAACATTAAATTGATTTTGTGCTATCACTTACATTAACCTTTGTGATTTAATCATTAGTACATGTTAGGGTACATTGCAAGGAGTCAGTCTGTCTCGGCTCTCGTTTTGATATTTATGTATACTGCATCAAAAATAACTCATTATATGCTCAAAAAAGTATTTTTCTGAAAATGAAAGTCTTGGTCATGAATGAAATCGGTTTATTCAGGAAACTCTGTAAAAATTGAATTCATGACATGAAGAATAAATCATTAAAGAAGAAATTTATGATCAATAATTGCTTTAAAGTAAACACAAGTTCAGTTTTAAATTATTGCATGCACCAATCCCCCAGCATTCCTGTCCTATACGTACCATAGATTGACACCTATTTTCAACATTCGAATATTCTGCATGCCCTTTGCTTCCTTCCTTACTCAGATATTATTACTCCGTCCATCGATTCAACACGAGAAACCTTTGGGCTTTACCATCCTTTGTATTGAGTTTCATTCTGTTTAGATTAATTTAACTTTAAAGCTAGGAACCTCTACATCTTCAAGCATTTTAAAAATCTTTCGTCATTGTAGCCCTTTATTTTATTTTTCATTTCTAATTGAATTTTATTGTCAGAGAGGTGATTAAAAAAATTAAAATCCTCAAAGAGAAAATGCAATATGTTTTGATTTGTTTATTGATACATGTATTAGTATATTTTTCAGATATAAGAAAAATATCATTTCATTGTTTTCTGAAGGAAATTTGTGATTCATTTAAAAATTAGAATACTGGTAAAAGAATTAAGTTAAGCTCTGTTAAAAAGTAGATGAGCTCATGACTTGAATGTGTTACATATGCTGTTCTGAAAAAGATGAATATGGTACAATGCTACGTGTAATAAACATAGAGTCACTTTTCATCAGCTTTGTTTCCAATTGGATGTATAATTACAGTATTCAGCTCAACATAAAACAATATTTTACATGTATTTACAGATTCTAGAAGACAGGAAGAAAGAGTTTGTCCGGTTTTCCAAGAAGTTCAGCAATACCTTGAAAGAATTTTTCCGAGACACAAATCAGTAAGATGACTAACTGTTACTATGACTATACTTGTACATGTATGTAATAAACAAAATCCTTTTGCCAGCCAATTATGGGAAAAAATAATGAGTTAGATGAAAAAAAAAACTTGTGTTTGAGAAACACGAATGCCCCCATGGGCATCTTTGTTAGTGAAACAGCCATAATGTAAAGAGTAGGTTTGATATACTCAAAGGTCAAGGTCAATCATTTTACTAATGAATGGGTTTTGTTACAATGAGAGCACTTATGAATGAAATCCCTATCACCTAACATTAAAAAAATTATGGCCAACTCCAAGGTCAAGGTCACATAAAAAGAATGAAGAAAAGTCGTACACAGGGAAGTTTATATCAATAGATACCAAGAAACTCAATTTCCTACCAATTTTTTTGCATCCTGGCCTTCATCAAGTAGAAGTGAAAGATAATACAATTTTTAGATTTTGTCCCCTTCATGGACATAACATAGAAATTGGATTATTATAAGCTTCCTCTTGATAAAGGCGAAGAGGTCGCAAATACATGTGTATAGTTATATAATTATAAATTTTGAAATTTTATTCTTTAAATTTCTTTTATGTTTTCCCTTCAGAAATCAGAGTGTGTTCCTAAGTGCAAACTACCTAATCTACCAGACCAACTTGATTCTTCGTACGGTCAGACAGGAGTGTTGTTAAAATTATGAAGGTGAAAAATGTCTACCAAGAACATTTGACAAATCCAAGTCATTCAGCATACCAATTATGAAACGACAGAAATTCCAATTGTATATTTACAGTACGATAGGTTGAAATATATGTATAATTCTATAAACCAAATGCAAATATTGTAATTTGTCTTGATGTATATTGGCAGATAATATTTCGTGATGAAAATTGTACATATACTTTACATGCAAGTAGAAATACATTCATATTTATGTTGACTTTGTAAAAATATTTTATCGAATATATTGTATATTTGCATTTATCTGAAAAAATAAGGAGGTGAAAACTACAATTCTTTTAAAAATAGCCAAAAATGTAGACGAGTTGAAAAACATAACGGCAAAATCAAGCATATCATCGCAATGCTTTCACATATTGATTAATATATCAAAGCAGTCTGATTGAAAAATACGCTCTCAATATGCAGTCCTTAATAGAAAATTGACGAAAATCAATTTCAGTTTTGTTATGTTAAATTACTATGATAAGTTTCAGCAAAGTTTTTCATTTTGAAATATATTTTGGTTTTCTCTGAAATATCGTTTATGAGTTTAGACAACTTAACTTTAACCCAATATTGAACAAAAGTGATTGTCAAAATTGATGTACAAGCAAGTTATGCATTTGTCAAAGGAATCATTGTGAACCGTTATTGTTTCAAGTCTCTTGTCCAATATGTGTAAAGGAGAGCCAAGTTTTAATCAGATTGTTCGTACCACAACACAGTTCCGATTGAATCCAAAGATCCCTTTATCATTTGATGTTTTTCTATTCACCTTTTTGTCTCCTTTTCATCATTCTCTACACATTACAACTGCGCATTTCTGATATTTTGCTCGTTATGATAATTTTGATATCACAGAAAATCCCTGCCTGCAACTGATCAACTTATGTTCCCTATTTTGTTTTTCGAGAAAATGAGCTTATATCGCAAACTCGGGACGAAGGTCGCAAGTATGCATCATGCAATGCTATCGCTTTTCCCCTTTGTTTTAGTACGTTCCAAGCGACCATTGTTAACTATTGTACATTGAAATGATTATTTTTGTACCACAGCTTATTATGGATTCTCACCCATTCCTACATGAAATTTGATTTTGAACATAAATATTTTAATCAAATCTTTTGTCAGATTTATTTCTTGCATTGAAAAGTAGTGTAACAGTATTTCAGGAGACAGAATTTCATCTACTGTCTGTGTGGCTCAATTCGGAAACTGAATAAACGTGATTGTGAATACTTTGTCATGCAAAGATTTAAATGAAATGGATGCCATTCAATAGATCTCGCTTGGTCTTAAATTTTGGTATATTATATACGGTGGTACGTTTATGCAATCATGCTAGACAGACAAAATACTTTTAGATGGGGTGTTTTCAATGTTAAATTTCAGCCAAGTTTTACAGAGTCTATGGACAGCGTCACGGGAAAATTTAGCATGGGAAATCGCCCGTCTTAAACTTGTTTTGTCTGTAAAGTTTGATTGCAAGCACTGGCTATCATTTAGCTTGTACGGAAATTTACGACTAAGCGAGATCTATTGAATGGAATCCATTTCTGTACAACAAAGTATTAAAAATCGTGTTTATCCAGTTTCCGAAGTGAGCTGTGTGGACAGTACTAGAAATTATGATAGAGTGAAGTGTTGCACTGGAGGAGCATTTGCATGTTTGTTAAATTACTGGATTGGTAATTCATCACTTTCAAGTTTCATCTAAAAATCTAATGATAAGAGATAAGTTCAGGAAACAATTTTCTTCAAAGGGCAAAAACTCCTACAGAGGTTCGAATTTGATCTGTAGCTCTTCACTCACAAGCTTTAATGACGACAAAGAATAGTTTGAAAAACAATTTTCATCGAAGGGCAATTACTCCGTCTGAGTAGGTAAATGGCAATGAAGTCGAAATTGGTCTGTAACTCGTCACTCGGAAGCTACACACCAAGTTTCATCTAGATATTTTCAAGTTTTGAAAAACAATTTTCTTCAAAGGACAATAAGTCTGTAAAGGTAGGTTAATTGCACTAGTCAAAATTGATCTGCAACTTGTCACTCTGAATGCTCACACCAAATTTTGTCCGAATACCTGTACTAGGTAAAGAGAAGTCTGCATAAATATTAGTCACAGATGGATGGACAGATTGCTGGATAAACAAATAGAGTGCAAACCTGGAGTCTCCCTCCTTTCAAACACAATAAGTTGTGAAGGAGCTGTTAAGATAAGACGTAAAATCTGCCCTGAAAAGTCGAAATTTCAATATGCAAAAATTGAGATACTTTTTCGGTAAAAATAAGTCAAATGTTGGATAAATTATTTAAAATAAGACCCATATTTAGGTCAAAATAAGCCTTTTCCCCAATAGAAATCAATGGAATACAGAAAAGTTTTCCTACATTGTTTCCCCCCTCGGTTCTGAATGCCATTTTCACCAAAGGTGTATATCAATAAAACAAATTTTCTGGCCAAGTGGGGTTCTGAACCGAGGAGGAGGGAACAATGTCCCACAGACGAAAATGGGGGATGGATGACAATTTTATAATCAGTCTTTAGAGAAGTACAAAAATAAAGTAATATTGCCATTTTTTCTCTTAATACCATGTAACAATCTATTCAGAGAATGTTCCGATCAAACATTTTACCGTTACAAAGGAAATACATGAGAAAGTTGTCTATTTCTACACTGAGCATATTTCACGCTGAAAGCTACATGCAATTGAGGCTGATAAATACGAAAATAAATATATTGATAATTATAACCTAAAGGTTCTCTTATCCAGTTTTGACATGAAAAGGTACAGGAGTATAATAAACATCAAATTTGTGTTAAAGAATAATTTTTCTGAATTTTCGCTCGATATTTGATGTTACCCCTACCTCTTCAACCCTTAATTATCATTTACCAAATCTATAAAATACCTACTAGGAATTTTCTAATACTTCAATCCTGACCAACTTTTTCCTAAAATAGAAGGACAGCGCACGAGAAATAATTGAGTGATTTCAGGGGGAAAACAAGCCCTATCTTAAGGTATTCGATGTATAATAAAAAATTAATGTGTAAATTCAGAATTTTTAATGATCAAGTTTAAGTATTCTTTGCTTTAAGACAATTTTATCTATTGCCATTCAACTCGGCTTAAAAGATTAATGGCCCAAACTCCGTTCAACATCGACTAACTTCGGTCAACGTCGGAAATCTACATATTTCTTAGTCAAATTAAACCGGAAGTAGTTTATTATACATAAAATACCTTAACAGCTCCTTTGTGTGTTGTCTCACTTTTTAAAGTTTTACCAAATTTCTTGTTTGCGATGCAGACAAATAACAAAACAATTAGTAAAATGTCTTACAATCATTTATATGTTTATTGCATGAGTAATCTAGGGGAGAGTAACAAGTTTTTTAAAGCCGTAGTTTGTAAACATGCATTTGTCCCCTTGACCAACAAAAGCTTCAACAAGATCAACAAAACATGGACATTTTTTCACCTAAATCACACCGTTTTCTTTATTTCAGCTCTTGCATTTACACAACAAAAATTTTCAAAAACAAATCATGGTCCCTGTTCAAATATTTCTGTATAATTGTAAATTAATCCATGTCCACAAATTCAGAATTCATTCTATGAACTTGTTGGATTAAAACTAGTAAAAGCAATGATATCACCAAAATACTGCAAACATTCAGCTACGAGTTTCGCCCCTTTTGAATAGGTCATAAGACGGGACAGCCCCGTCTTTAAACATTTCGTTAAACAATTAAATGTAAATGCAAGAGCTTTGATATTTGAAATAATGAAATAAATACATATAACTTGAAGCTTACATCTAACATATCTAATGAAATATTACAGAATAATTAGAACCATCAACATTCAATTCATTTTCAGGAAAATGATCATCTTCCATATTCAAATATTTCATTCAATCATCACAATTTCACCGATTATACATTTATATACTATATATCTTGTACACAAGATAGTAAATTATGTACCGATTTCTTGCGAAAATAGATTTTACACTGGTCTTGTAAAATTATGACGTGAAAAAGTTGATTACAAATTCGATATACTGTACATAAGTACTTTATCATCATTAATATAAATCGGGAAACTTATTATTTCTCACATCAATATACATAATCAATCAATTCATTTTTGCATTAGAGAAATTCCTTGTAATCTAGTATGGGTAAACACAAGGAGAGACAAATAATTGGTTGAGAGATTTCCAAATGAAATGTTGTAATGACACACCTTATGTTCTTTAAGTTTCAAAACAAAACTACACTATTACACTTATTGTTCAATGTATAGCTTAAGCATCAGATAAAGGCATCTAAAATGCTTAAGTCTGATAATCTCTCTAAATCTAGCCAAATGAGTATTTTAAACGACTAATCTTAAAAGACATATTGAGCAGATCTACACGTCTAGCATCTCACTTTCATCGGCTTACAATCCAGGTTGAAGAACTTTCCCATCTAAATTTTCGACCAATGTAATTCTGTTCTTCATGAAGAAATGGTCATGAATACAAGGGTGAAAAATGTATAATTGATAGGTTAGTGACAAGAGACCCTTAGTCGCACAAGTCGAAGTCCGGTAACTCTTCCCAGTAAGTTCCAATCAGAACGAAGCTTATAAACATGTACATGTATTCATTAAATTTCAGCCCAATATCTCTACAAATGGCAAAAAAAAGAGACACGATAACTTGAGTGTGATAGTCTTACAGACGGACAGAGTGGAAACTTAGTTAACTCAGGGTACATTGCCAGTAGGGGACTGATACACCAATGGGACTGACAGCCGGACAGATAGACAAATGATCTTTAGTGTCACTCTACATCATGTTTGGACATACAAAATATTATTAACATGTAATATATGACATGCCATCTTATTTCACTTCATCTTAACCTCCACATACATTCACAGTGAAAAATCTATAGCTTTTAAAAAATATCTTATACATTAAATAATGCATAATTTGTTAAGAGTATATTGGATATTTCAAGCCATTTCAACACTCTCCTATAAAAGTGTATGCTGCAACAAGGAAATAATGCCATTCATACGATGATTGAACTTACTAATATCAGAAAATTAATAAAAGTTGAAAATTTACATTTTTGTAGTAAATGTCATTTAACAACATGTTTAACTAGGAAAGGGAAGACCACCTCTTTCAATATATCACTGTGATAGATAATAGACCAATTGCCACATGAGAATCGATTCCTATAATAGACCAGAAAATTTGTTCTTTTTCTTATTCTTTTAGTCTCCAAGGCTTTACAATCATTGGGTGTACCCTTATTTAAACATATTGTGCAAAATGAAATTTTACCAATTAAGACTGAAAAAAAAAAAAAACATGATCCCTCATACATGAAGTCGGACGTACCTACGATTGTTCAATATACCCTATCTCAACAAAACAAGTATGTGAAAATGACTGTTGTTTGAACCTATGGCACGGTAAATCGAAGCACATACAGTATATTGAACTTTTTTTTCCCCAAAAACAGAAATTGATCCACGTAATACACAAGTACAATCACCTAACACAAACAACCCTTATTGTTTACACTGATATGACTTAGTTGTGGATTTTACGTACAAAATGTCAATATATCCACAGTCAAGATGACTTAATTGTGGATTTTAGGTACAAAACGTCAATATATCCACAGTCGAGTAACCATTAAACGTACACATAATATTCAGACAACGAAGATTTTGATTGGCCTACTTTCCGTTACGATTTTAAGTTTTATACCATGCTACATGGTATAAATATCACACTCCGTATGAAATTATACTGGACTAGTGGTAAAGCAGGTGTATAATCATTATGTTAATAATATTTTACTATCATATTATAGTAATTATGTACATCATCCGAGCTGCAATTATTCAATGATATTGATACTCAATCATGAAGACGCAGGTTGATCTAGTAGTATACATTAGCCTACTGTAGTATACATGTATAATGCCTGCTTTTAGCTTTCAGTCGTCATAATCTGACCTGACACTATGGATTACTCGTAATTACACTCGTAATATACACGTACAAATTCACAAATTCATCATGTTGAAATTCATCACAGTCGATTGGAATAAAATTTCTCGCCACACCTTTCTTTCTAATACTTGTGCATGCACGCTACACGCCATCATCACAATCCTTTGGTTAAAAATAAGAGAATTTTTCAAAATTGTTGTCTGAATTAAAAGCAGTGTTCGTCAAATTCTGTTCATCACAAGAAGGGATTCGTGGATCCTGATTTGGTCGCCATAGGCTGTGATGCAGCGGACTGTAAGAGAAATAAACAACATAAATAAAATTTTAAACTCTAGTACATCTGAAATTTTTTTTCTCATTTTCCTTTAAATTTCTTTAATGTTCAAATACTAAAACAATTTTCATGCACTTTCCTCAATTTTCTCTTTACATGTATTTTCTTTCCCAAATAGAAGAAAAAATCTTAATTTTAATTATTTCTTTATATAAGTAGAAACATTTTAAAACCAAATGTCACTTAAGTATCAAAATCCATTAGTAAAAATATTCACTAACATTCTAGACTTCCTATGTACATTTTAATTAGCATATTCAGGATTAAAACAGAATAGTAATTTCGAGGATTTAAGGAGGCAGAAAAACACTCTAAAACTTGCAAAAGTGATGTTAGTTGGAAAAAATTCTTCAAAACATGACTATTTCTTGCCTAAAATTTAAGATGTATCAAACATGCTACTGTATTAATTGACTGGTCATTGCACACAGCAGGTAAAATTCCAAGAAATTCTGCTCAACAAAAGGGATATACATGTATATGTACTTTATCTAAAGTTGGGAAAGGGGGTGGATTTTACTAAAAGTTGTCAAATGTTAACATCTATACCCAGCTCAACTTTCTTTACAATATGTTCAAATAATTCATTTCATTGGTCAATTTCTTATATAAAGAGTAAAAAATGATATAGGTGTGAACAATATCATTATTGATTTTTACATGATCGTTTTGTCTCTAGAAATTTTTAGGGAGAGAGATAAGGGATTAATCAATTGCTTTAGAAAAAGCACATAAGTTTGATGTAAGAACGGCAAACGGGTTTCAAATCAAAATCAAATCGAAAATTCAAACAGAAATACATACACTCTGCCAACTTGACCACATAAAGTCTTGATTCTGACACAATAAACATGTGTATATAGAATTGCATTTGTAAACGGATAAGTGTGGGTTTCTTTATTTTATCTAGTTTCGTGTGACTTTTGCAAAATTTGCTTGGCGTTTAAATGAACAATATGGGTTCACTATGAGGTGTTCATATCAAGATAATTTTGTAAACAATTAATTCTAGAAAATCTTTATTTTCAATATCATTAATGAGAAATCAATCCTTTATCATAATAAGTCTGATCATGGCAATAATGTTTAATTTTCTAGTCTTAAACCAGATGACAGAACTTCAATCATGAAAAGTCCATTTTCCATTATCAAAACCTAGATTTTATAACTATTGCCACCAATTTCGCGGAACATGACCTATTTTGGTGTTTTTAAATGGCTAAAATGTTTATAAAAGATAGATTCGTGATTCAGAAGAGAACATTTCAAACAGTCAAATCACAATTAAAAATTCTATGAAGTACAATGTTCAAAATTAGGGCCAATATCGGCATTCATGGCCCTACCCCTTTTGTTATGTCTGGAGTCTGACCGAATCATCAAAGGACTGAAGGTCCTGAACGATATTTCTATTCAAAGTTTATAGTCAGCACTGATGAATGTTGAAAAATTTTATTGTTTATGCAATGATGAATTGATGATGATTTTTTTATACATAGGATGCATGTGCATGTGAAGCTAATAATTTTCATTTCTGAGCTCATCGTGTTCTATAAACAGCATAATTTATAAACTGTTCATATTTACTATAAGTGGTATACTTTAAATTAAATTTTATTCTGAGTCTTAAAATTAACCCATTTGGAAACTAGAAAGACGTTAAGACCATGCATGCATGTTTAAAATAGAAACTAGAAAGACGTTAAGACCATGCATGCATGTTTAAATTACTTACAATCTACAATATATGTGATAAAAGAGCGGTGACATGTAGTTCCAGCGTAACTTTAAGTTTATTATCACTGGTAATTTCCAAAAATTCTCATTTTAATTTCCAGAATTTCCTATTTCTTTCAACAAGATCATGCTTCGTTTCTACTTTAGTTTCTCTTCGGTATATACATCATGTACATAGGGAAGACAACTCTTACATTGTATAAGTTAAAAGAAGTACTATACATATATTACTACGCCACTGGCGAGCAGTGAAAGCAAGAAATGAATAGTTGATTTTTTAGTGATGCATTTACTTTATATGCAATTGAAACTTTTTTCAAGAAGGAGGATAATCTTGATCTTGCATGTGTCAGACAGCAAATCTCTAAATTAGAAAAAGCACTATATTTTGAGTCGTATGGATTTGTTTGCAAAATGGGAATGTCTCAACTGTTACGGTAACATAAGGAGACTTCCTGATAGGAAGTATCCTAAAAAATCATCCATTCTACAGACAGAAAATCTGATAAACATTTGATAAGCTTACCATGAATGGATTAGCTGCAGGTTGTTGTTGCTGTTGGGGAGTCTGACCCCATCCCGCAGGGAATCCTTGCGCCGACTGCCCACCTCCCATCTTATTAAATTGTCCTGAGGAAGCATTCATTGCACCACTAAAATTTGACATTGTCTGTGGGAAGCCACCAGCAGAGCTGGCGGGTGCCATCTGATTAAACCCTGTCCCACCATTCTGCATTCCAAATTGTCCAAAAGGAGCTTGGGGAACTCCTGTAGGTGCACCGCCAAACCCAGTAGGCTGAGGTGCACCTCCAAATCCAGCACCTGCAGGTTGAGGCGCACCTCCAAATCCAGCACTAGTTTGTTGCTGTGCACCCCCAAATCCAGCACTTGTCGGCTGAGGTGCACCTCCAAATCCAGAACTTGCAGGTTGAGGCGCACCTCCAAATCCAGCACTTGCAGGTTGAGGTGCACCTCCAAATCCAGCACCTGCCGGTTGAGGTGCACCTCCAAAACCTTGGCCAAATCCAAAGCCACCTGTACTAGAAGGTTGAGGCTGTCCAAATCCCCCTGTTCCTGCGAACAAATTTTGCTGACCTGCGCCTCCTCCTCCGAATGGATTACTAACACCTCCACCACCTCCTCCCATAGTTGATTGTGTAGACATGGGTGCTCCCCCACCTCCTCCAAATGGATTTGACACTGATCCTAGAAAGAATATACACAGGCTAAAAATAGAAATACTCGACTACAGAAGTCAGAATACTAGAATTACATTTGTATCGGTTCTTTTGATATAATTTGCCTATGTATAGCCTTCTGGAGTAAATAATCTTTTATGAAATACGTTTTTTGTACATTTAACATACCTCATACATGTACTTTGAGCATTTTCTTGCATTTACTACATATACATTGTATTAGAAATTTGGTCAAGATGCTCAAGTGCAAGGATGATAGGAAAAGCTGAAAATTCAATTTTGAATAAAAATAATCATTCAAAATAATCATGCGAAGTAAGCAAACATCAATCTGCCACATTCAAATATATGACATTTCAGCATACTTTTTATTGATTTTCATTGATGAATATATCTGAATTCAAACAGCAGAGAAGAGAAAGGAGCTGTTAAGATAGGTGTAGAATCTGCCCTGAAAAGTCGAAA
This sequence comes from Pinctada imbricata, assembly GCA_033119305.1. NCBI lineage: Eukaryota > Metazoa > Mollusca > Bivalvia > Pterioida > Pteriidae > Pinctada > Pinctada imbricata. The sequence goes on along the minus strand of VSWD01000008.1, from coordinate 30,862,742 downwards.
TTTCAAAATGCAAAATTTGAGAATCTTTTTCGGTAAAAATTTCAAGTAACTTGGTCCGCATATGAATCTGCTGTCAGATGGGATAATTTATGCAAAATAAGACCGATATTTGGGTCGAAATAAGCGTTTTTTACACAGAAATCAATGGAAAACGGAAAAGTTTTATACAACATCGGATGACTATTTTTAAATTTACCTAAAGAGTGATTTTATATTGCCATCTTTTTCTTTTTATATCACGGAACAATCTATTCAGAGTGTGTTCCGATCAAATATTTAACCGTTTGGAAGGAAATAAACGAGAAAGTTGTCTATTTCTATACCGTGTGTATTTCGCGCTAGAAACCTACATAAATGGCTGAGAGGAACGAAATAAAACCGTTTTTCAGTTTCCAGGTTGCAGAGTTTGCCGATTATATTGATACAATAACCTTAAATGTAAGTTTTGCTTATCCAATTTTGACATGAAAAGGTAACAGAAGCATGATAAACGTAAAAATGTGTAAAATTATGCATTTTTTGTGCATTTTCGATCGATATTCAACGTTTTCCGTCATCTGTACCCCTACCTCTTCAACCCGTAATTATAACATCTTTCACCAAATTTATTTAAATAAAATCAAATTCAAGGAATTGTGGTCCCCCGCTTTTGGGTGTTTGTCTTTAAAGAAATGCTTACAGACATCCCTCATTCTTAAGTTTTAATAATATATCTCATATATTATCAACATTCTAAATATGAAAGATTAACTCCAAGAAAAGGTCAAAAGGTACAAACTTTTGTTTTGTTTCCAAGGGACAGGGCTTATAAAAAGGTATGCACATGTGAAATATTTAAGACCTATGATTTAAATTAAAATCAAAAACTTATGGTCGAGGTTGAAGTTTTTAAATGTGGGTCAACCTCCATGGACAAGGTCACAAGGTCAGGTTGTTGTTACCAACAGAAAGGTCTCATCACAAGTAATACACATGTGAAATGTGAAAGCCCTATCATTTTCCATTAAAAAGTTATGGACAAGGTTATAGTTTTTTGAAAAGTAGGTCGAACTCAAAGGTCAAGGTCACAAGGTAAAAAATTTTGGTATCCATGGAAAGGTTTTGTCACAAGGAATACACATGTGAAATATCAAAGCCCTATCACTTTCCATTCAAAAGTTATGGTCAAGGTTAAAGTTTTTAATAAGTAGGTCAAAGTCCAAGGTCAAGGTCACAAGGTCAAAAATTTTGGTATCCATGGAAAGGTCTTGTCACAAGGAATACACATGTAAAATATCAAAGCCCTATCACTTTCCATTCAAAAGTTATGGTCAAGGTTAAAGTTTTTAATAAGTAGGTCAAAGTCCAAGGTCAAGGTCACAAGGTCAAACATTTTGGTATCCATGGAATCCATGCAAAGGTTTTGTCACAAGGAATACACATGTGAAAAATCAAAGCCCTATCACTTTCTATTCAAAAGTTATGGTCAAGGTTAAAGTTTTTAATAAGTAGGTCAAAGTCCGGGGTCATGGTCACAAGGTCAAAAATTTTGGTATCCATGGAAAGGTCTTGTCACAAGGAATATACATGTGAAATATCAAAGCCCTATCACTTTCTATTCAAAAGTTATGGTCAAGGTTAAAGTTTTTAATAAGTAGGTCAAAGTCCAAGGTCAAGGTCACAAGGTCAAAAATTTTGGTATCCATGGAAAGGTCTTGTCACAAGGAATACACATGTGAAATATCAAAGCCCTATCACTTCCCAATCAAAAGTTATGGACAAGGTTAAAGTTTTTAATAAGTGGGTCAAAGTCCAAGGTCAAGGTCACAAGGTCAAAAATTTTGGTATCCATGGAAAAGGTTTTGTCACAAGGAATACACATGTGAAATATCAAAGCCCTATCACTTTCCATTCAAAAGTTATGGTCAAGGTTAAAGTTTTTAATAAGTAGGTCAAAGTCCAAGGTCAAGGTCACAAGGTCAAAAATTTTGGTATCCATGGAAAGGTCTTGTCACAAGGAATACACATGTAAAATATCAAAGCCCTATCACTTTCCATTCAAAAGTTATGGTCAAGGTTAAAGTTTTTAATAAGTAGGTCAAAGTCCAAGGTCAAGGTCACAAGGTCAAACATTTTGGTATCCATGGAATCCATGCAAAGGTTTTGTCACAAGGAATACACATGTGAAAAATCAAAGCCCTATCACTTTCTATTCAAAAGTTATGGTCAAGGTTAAAGTTTTTAATAAGTAGGTCAAAGTCCGGGGTCATGGTCACAAGATATCAAAGCCCTATCACTTTCCATTCAAAAGTTATGGTCAAGGTTAAAGTTTTTAATAAGTAGGTCAAAGTCCAAGGTCAAGGTCACAAGGTCAAACATTTTGGTATCCATGGAATCCATGCAAAGGTTTTGTCACAAGGAATACACATGTGAAAAATCAAAGCCCTATCACTTTCTATTCAAAAGTTATGGTCAAGGTTAAAGTTTTTAATAAGTAGGTCAAAGTCCGGGGTCATGGTCACAAGGTCAAAAATTTTGGTATCCATGGAAAGGTCTTGTCACAAGGAATATACATGTGAAATATCAAAGCCCTATCACTTTCTATTCAAAAGTTATGGTCAAGGTTAAAGTTTTTAATAAGTAGGTCAAAGTCCAAGGTCAAGGTCACAAGGTCAAAAATTTTGGTATCCATGGAAAGGTCTTGTCACAAGGAATACACATGTGAAATATCAAAGCCCTATCACTTCCCAATCAAAAGTTATGGACAAGGTTAAAGTTTTTAATAAGTGGGTCAAAGTCCAAGGTCAAGGTCACAAGGTCAAAAATTTTGGTATCCATGGAAAGGTCTTGTCACAAGGAATACACATGTGAAATATCAAAGCCCTATCACTTACCATTCAAAAGTTATGCACAAGGTTAAAGTTTTTGTGACTGACGGACAGACGGACAGACGGACAGACGGACAGACAGACAGACGGACGAACCGGTTTTAATGTCCCCGCGCTTTCGCGAAAGCGGGGGACAAAAATACCTACCATGAATCTTATAATACTTTATATTTTTATCCTGACAAACTTTCATCTAAATTGGAAGGACAGCGCACGAGAAATAATCAAGTGATTTCAGGGCTAAATCCAGCCCTTATCTTAACAGCTCCTTTCCATAAGTAGAAATTCGGGATTTTCGAAAAACAGAGTTGCTTCCCCTTTGGGATGGTATCTGACGTAGACTAATTGTGACGTCATCAAATTCTATGGAAACGGTCCTAAAACTCTGGGAAATGACTGTATAAAATCAATGTTACCGTGCCCTTTTCATGACATCATAATAATTTTACGTCAGATACCTTCTCAAATGGGAAACAACTCTGTATTCCACAAAGACCCAATATAACATGATCACGAAAGGCATCAGCATGCTTCAAATTAGTTAAAAAATAGCATAGTTTCTTATCATTAACCTTGTTAACTATAGTATACATGAGATAGATATGTATATTGGAGTGACTAAAGGCACAAACCAATTTTGAGTATGGAATAAAATATGGAAATCAAACATTTCCCATGACTGAATGCTGAAAGACAGAATATGAGGGACATTCGAAAACATGAAACATAAATATAAAAGCAAAATGCTGCTAGAAAGAATTCAATTTTCAACACTGGCAACTGGCAAAGATAGCGAGTCAGAAACATTATTGAAATCATTCAATACAAAATATGCATCCCATGCCGTGAACAGAAAGATGCCATTTTACTCTACCGCCAGAGTCAGAAAAGAACGGATTCCCGGGTTTGCCTGTGGGATACATATTGGTAGGTGGAGGGAAAACTATTGGATACAAAATTGGAAGAGTTATATTGCAAATAAAATGCAAGTCTTATTATCTCTCGTATTAAAAATTTTGATGCAATTGAATATACTGAACATGTATATAAAATTAGATTTTTTGAAGAACCAAATTTCATCTTATAAGGAAATGAAATTGATCTACACAGTTTTTATCAATACATGTATACCTGTTCATAAATTAAAAGTTAGATGAAAAACGAATATAACCAAGATAAATAGGATTATTTTCCTGTAAACTGTATTGCTCACTCGTAGACACATGTATAATGAATGTATAATCAAATTTAAATCTACAAAATTTTTTATAAAGACATTGCATAGTTTACAATGTCATTTACATGCAGTGATCAATACAGACTCTGATAAGTTTTCGAAATCCGCCAAAAATAGTTATTAGATCTAGGCTACAATGGAATTAATAGTAAAGGACTTTACCTGTTGCGGGAAAACCAGCATTACTCGTAGTTGAGCTGTTCCATCCACTCCCTCCTGCACTAGCACTGGTAGATGCTGTGCTGTTCCAGTTAATGCCTGTACTCCCTGTACCAGTACTACCCGAGCTGTTCCAATTGACTCCTGTGGACCCTGCACCAGCTGTGCTACTAGTTGTACTTCCTCCCCAGCTAATACCAGGTCCTCCTGCACTGTCACCTCCCCAGTTAATTGATCCTGACCCTCCCCCACCTCCACCACTCCAGTTAATTCCTGCTGAGGGCGCAGGTGCTTGGGTCTGGGAAGAAGGGCCGTCACTGAAGAGATCTGACAATGCTGAGTATTTATCTCCCCCTGCTGGTGCAGAAGTGGATGACAGAGATTGTGTAGGTGGCGCTGAGGACGTCAGACCACCAAACCCTCCATCGTTTGCCGCAGGCGTTGATGATGTGCCTCCGAGAGGTACCAAAGGATCTGAAAGCATAGAAGAATTTAAAATTACATAGCTACCTATTTAGTTTTATGATTCACTGGAAAGAAGTAATTTTAGAACTTGTCTGAGGTGATAGGAAACTATTCTTTCATTAGTCTTTTCGAGATACAGAGTTACTTCCCACTTGGGACGATATCTGATGTAAACACACTATGACGTATAAATGAAATTTATGTAGAAAGATTTTTGAAGTATGTTCCAAGAATATATCTGGAACTTTAAATTGATGAGTCAATGGCCTATTAAGTCCAATAAAACACCGCTAAAGACGGTATGGCCGGATTGCAAAGTAAGTTTTTGTCACTAACTGGGTCAAGGTCAATAGGTCAAATAATACAGCATTAATTTGAAAGGTTTTGTCAGAGGCAACCTACATGTATAAAATAAAGTTTCTACTGCATACAGTTCCATAGATTTTGCTTAAACCAGGAACTTTAACCAAAATCCTTAACTAGGTCAAAGTCCAAGGTCAAGGTCACTAGGTCAAATGTTACGGCATAAATTGAAAGGTCTTGTCATGGGCGAGCTTCATTAATAATATAAAGTTTCTACTGCATACAGTACCATAGATTTTGCTTAAACCAGGAACTTTAACCAAAATCTTTGAGTAGGTCAAAGTCCAAGGTCAAGGTCACTAGGTCAAATTAGGTCAAATGTTACGGCATAAATTGAAAGGTCTTGTCATGGGCAAGCTTCATGTATAATATAAAGTTTCTACTGCATATAGCTACTTAGATTTTGCCTCAACCAGAAACTTAAACCAAAATCTTTAACTAGGTCAAAGTCCAAGGTCAAGGTCACTAGGTCAAATGTTACGGCATAAATTGAAAGGTCTTGTCATGGGCAAGCTTCATGTATAATATAAAATTTCTACTGCATATACACATGTAGTTACTTAGATTTTGCCTCAACCAGAAACTTTAACCAAAATCTTTAACTAGGTCAAAGTCCAAGGTCAAGGTCACTAGGTCAAATGTTCTGGCATAAATTTAAAGGTCTTGTCATGGGCAAGCTTCATGTATAATATAAAGTTTCTACTGCCTATAGTTACTTAGATTTTGCCTCAACCAGAAACTTTAACCAAAATCTTTAACTAGGTCAAAGTCCAAGGTCAAGGTCACTAGGTCAAATGTTCTGGCATAAATTTAAAGGTCTTGTCATGGGCAAGCTTCATGTATAATATAAAGTTTCTACTGCATATAGTTCCTTAGATTTTGCCTCAACCAGAAACTTCAACCAAAATGTTGACGGCAGACGGACGGACGGACAGACGGACGGACGGACATCGTCAATCTATAGACCGGAATTGCTTTGCAATCTGGCCAAAAACCATGCGTCAAAGATATAGAGGCCGTTATGGGCACCATGGGTCCGGTGTAGTAAGGGGTTCAGGGAAAGGGGGAGGGAGGTTGGTTGAAAGTGACAATCTTCGCTTCTTTCAAGTTATCATACAAACAAATGTACTATGTTTGCCTCACATAGGGGATGAAATTGGATCCACAGCATAGACATGCTAGTAATCATACAAACTTGCAGGACTGTAAGTACTCAGGAGACTTATGTTGACTGTCAGTTAATAATCATATGTGACCCAAAGGAGGAGTTGAACTAAACTTCTAAAGCTGAATCAAATTTCAATTATATGAGCCAGATTGAGAGGCATTACAAATTTTGAAGTACACCATTGAGAAAAAAACATAGTGTAATCAAAGATTATAAAGCTCACCTGATGGCAGCATTTTATCATGGCAAAAAGCAGTCAAAGATTACAGTTTTGAATTTGAAAATCTGTCCTTCTGAGAACCAAGAAAAATGTTACCACACAAAAACAAAATAGAAAAGGGAAGTAGAGAATTTCATTTATTGACCATTCATACCCAAATCTTCCTAACATGTGCACTCAAGCAGAAAATATAGGTCATGATCTACATTTGAATGTAGATTTGTGATCTACTCTTACAGACGCATCATCTGTGCAAGTTTGGCCTTCCTAGCACTTATAATATAGAAATAAAACTTCTTAACATTGATACCCACATCTTCCTAACATGTGCACTCAAGCGGAAAATATAGGTCATGACCTACATTTGAACATAGATTTGTGATTTACTCATAATGAAGCATCTCTGTGCAAGTTTGGCCTTCCTAGTACTTATAATAGAGAAATAAAACTTCTTAACATTGATACCCAAATCTTCCTAACATGTGCACTCAAGCAGAAAATATAGGTCATGACCTACATTTGAATGAAGATTTGTGATCTACTCATAAAGACGAATCATCTGTGCAAGTTTGGACTTCCTAGCACTTTAAAAAATAGAGAAATAAAACTTCTTAACATACTACATGTACTAGTGCGGACGCCGACGACAGGGCGATAGCATAAGCTCATTCTCACTTCGTGAGGTGAGCTAACAATGCGCGAAAATCACAAAGGCACAGACCAGATCGATCCCTGTATTTTCTCTGAATTTTATGCTTGTTCCAATAGAATTTTATGACGTCACAATTACTCTATGTCAGATACCGTCCCAAATGGAGAGAGAATGAAAAGACCGAATAAGCCTATACCAGTATCTTGTGTTGTTTAGTAAGTTCATATGTCCTTACTTATGAATTTTTGTTGAAGGTTTTTTCCTTTAATTTCAAAAGGAATAAGAAGAGTTATCACTAATAATACTTCGATTAAACATCATATTTTGAAATCTCTTCAAAAATAATGAAAGAGATAAATTTATAAATTTTTCACTCAAAAGTTCCATACAGTATTTCTACATTTTACATAAACCTGTATTTTGGGAATACAGATGTAAAATATAGTTTAGGAAGCATAGACATACAGTGAAAATTCTGTGAAAAACGTCAAATTGTCAGATACTTTACAACTTAACTTGTTTACACTGAAACAGTAAAACTGAGACATTTTTATGGTGCATGCTGGGAACAAAGAGGAGTATGGGTAGGAAGAGGTGGTGTAACTTACTGCTGGTTGATTGGAAAGCTGGGAAAGATTGTGACGATGCTGGTGTAGTTGAAAACTGGTTGAAATTTGCAAAATCTGCAAATCCCCCTGAAATGGTCAAATTCATGTCAAATACGCTGATCATTGTTTAAACAATGAATATATCAATCTGTAAATATATCAATATGTAAATACATCAATAACATAACCATATGCAGGGATAATGTAAATGTTCAACAGTGAATAATTTCATAGATGAATATATGAAAATTTGCTTTTGAGTAAATGAATTTTGTAGGGCTATGAGGTGCTTAAATCATGGGTATGTACTGGTAATACAAATGTACAAAGACTATAATATTACCACTTTTGATGAAAATGTGCATAAATAGATAATTTTTAATCAGGGAAAAAGGCAGAATTGAACACCTTGACATTTGTACATGCTTACCTCCCCCTCCTGTTGCCATGGTAGCCTGACTCTGTGGTGCTGCGGCGGGGGCAGCGGTAGATGAAGCGAATGGATCACCACCAAGGTCCCCTAGTAAGTCCATTGTGACGGACCCCGAGGACTGAGAGGATTGACTCACGGTCCCTGGGGAGGGGAAGGACTTCTGTGAGGCAGCAGCATTCTGGGCCGGAGCCTGGACTGGAGGGGGATTCTTGGGGGTCTGATGTGGGGACTGAAATAAACAAACTTAGGATAAGTTATGTGCAAAATTCCTTTCTTTGATGAAGTCATTAAATCTCAACTTCAGTGAACAATGAAAATAAGGTCACGCACAAAGAACTGGCAATTTCAAAACAATGCTTTGTAATTTATGTACATATACATGTACGATTGTTGCAATCTCATGCTTCAGGGCAATATCCACAAACCTACTATTAGATATTGAGTCTGTGGAATACGGAGTTTTCCCCCTTACAGACGGTATCTGATGTAAAACCATAATGACGTCATGAAAACGGTATGGTATCGTCAATTTTATATCACCATTTCCCAGAATTTTAAGACTGTTTCCGTAGAATTTTATGACATCATAATCAGTCTTCGTCAGATACCTTCTCAAATGGGAAGTAACTCTGGTTTTCAAAAATAGCGAATAGCTGAGCCTGAGATTAACCTTTTTCGAGTAGGTCAAAGACCAAGGTCACCAGTCACACCTCATAGAAATACATCACAGCTTAAGCATGAGGAATCTATATTATGAAATATCATAGTCACTAATGGTTCAAAGGATATGATACCAAAGGTTGAAATTTTATTTTTAAAGTACTTGACGTCCAAGGTCATGGTCACTAATGCAACAATATTATACAAAGTAAAAGCTCAGTGCTGATCGCGAGGAAACTATTAAAAGTTCCTTCACCATGTTCACTTATCTAAGGTTCAAAGGTTTAAAAAATTTTAAACTTTATTTTAAAAATTTTTAAACTTTAAAGTAAGTTGAAGTCCAGGGTCAAGGTAAGTGGGCAAAACGTGGTAACAAGGTAACAAGTATGAAGATCATAGAGCTTTCGATTTATTTCGTATAGATCTCACATCAGTGGCGGATCCAGCTTTTGAGTTAGAGGGGGGCGTAAAAATGGCGATGGGTCTCCCCACAGAACCTATCAGATTTCAGCCTTTTCGGACTCATTTTCATGACTGAAATTGATCAATAAATCGAAATTGATGCATTTGACAATTATATTAACTAACAGGTGATTAATACATGTATTTACTAATATTTACTCTTTTTTGTATGGAAAATGATCGTTTTACCTATGATTTGCAAATTTTAGGGGGGGGGCATCATCCCCTACGCCCCCCCCTTGAATCCGCCACTGCACATTACCATAGTTTATCCAAGTTTCACAGGTGACACAAATCCTAGATGACAGAGAGGCGGAATAACTTTTGATGTCTTTATTGCTTACACACACAAAATACAAAAGTCAGTATTTTTTGTGTGAGAAATGCATAGAAAACTTCACAAAAAGATTTCCACTAGTCGAAAAAGCGTATCAAAATTAAAACTGAACAACTTACTAAAAGAAGTCCTCCTTTGTGTAACTGTAAGTTAGGAATGGGCCTAGGTCTCACACGAATCATCGCTGGTCAATTCAATATAGATGCATGTACTGTTATGCAATATCACAGAAACAATGAACTTTATAATCGACGAGATAGCGTATAAATTCCAGTGATAACCAAATTTTGATTCCAGGAAATAATGAGGCTGTTATCAACAAAGTGATTGAAAGTGTTTACAAATTTCGTAATAACATGCAGTCACATTGCCCTTTGTTGTATGTTTTTTTTCGCTGCAGACTTTGTTCTTATTCTAATTCCTACGTCACTTCTACCAACCACTTTACATAATTACGTCTATACGTCGTGAAATTTCTCTGTATCACTCAGAGCATGCCTCCGGTGGAGTGACCCAGTAATTATTATAGGGGTCAAGTGTTTACGACAGTTTAATACCCCCGAGATTTTGTCTCCTCAGAATCTAATTAATATTAAAAGGGTCCACGTGAAAATGACTGATCTCATATTTTTTATATTCGACGACTGCACGCCCCCTCTGAAATTGTTTGTTCACAAATGACGTTGGGGACATTATTTGAATAATATCATGAGCGAATCTAGAATTTTTCCATGGAAGGGAAGGTGGGGGGGGGGGGTCCAGTCCATCCTATGATTATGGAAAAAAATATATGAACAAACAGGAAAAGTGCATGGACAGACAAACGGGGTTGAAAATATAAATCCCTCCGACAAGCCGGTAGGGGACTAATAAGCATTTTTTTTTCAAAATCCAGAGATACCGATCCCTCTTCAAGATCTGCGCTTGCACTTATTTGTTCACAAATAACGCTAGGGACACAATTTGAATATGATGGAACACAAATGCAGCAAAACAAATCTGCATAATCAATGCACTAGACAAAAGGAACGATGCATCAAATACTGTACGATATTTTCTAAGGTTTAAGATCGTTTTATTACCAAATCAAATATAGAGTAAAATGATTGTTTTTGACGACGAAATTGTTTATTACCGTATTTACCTTTAGGTAATGATTTCGAAAGCAATTGCGAAAGTGCGTAGATTGGAGATTTATGTGACGAATTGCCACGAGAAAGATATAAACTAAGTTCATCTTTACCATAATTAAGTAATGTTTCAGTACAGGGTAAATCTAATACACTTTCTCCACAAAAACGTTCCTTCCTGTACCTCAATGCCCCCAACCCCTCAATATTCTAAGTACTCGACAATATCCATAACTCTTTTGCTCGAGGTAATATAGCAAACGGACACACCAATCCGAGAAATTCATTCAATAGCGAGACATGAATAATTCGATATGTCGTCCTGAATGACGAAAATATGTAAGATCTGCTTCGAAATTCACCTATTACAAACGATCATGTAGTCTACATGTAGTTCGAAAGTGAAGATACATAAATTACTGTTAATTCAAAAATAGATTGCGCAGACACATTCATTTTCTTTGCACCATATAATCAGATATCTCTCTCCCTGGTGACATGGATGCTATCATTGAATATTCTGCAGTATTGGCATTTGTAAAACTAAAACTAACACAGTTCCAGACAGAGGTTCTCCACATACACTTTTCCAATAAAAGCCCTACAGGGCCTGTATCACTAACCTGAGAACAAATACAAGGACGCTTATATCAATGTAAATATAAGTAAAAGACCCAAGTGACCATATCTAAGAACTTCAACAAAACTTAATGAACACACCTAATAATAAATATTTCCATTTTATTACCATGAACTGTTCGACATTTCTTTTTTGGAGGATGAGGAAGATTTTTTTTAAACTAAAGTAAGATTATAAATGCCCACTTTCAGATTTGCTTTGCAAGTAGTACCTAAGAGAAAGGCTGAGAATGCCCCCTACCCTATTTCAGAGATTAATACACAATTCTCTAATTTATAATACTTAGTTCATTTATGCATATAAAAATTCATGCAAAAGATGTGTTTTTGAAACACTAAGCCCCAAGTGACTATGTTTTGTATGTAGACTGAAATACTCAAGATATTGAAGGTCAAGGTCACAAGGTCAAATCTTAGTATATTGTACTATAAGAAAGGTCTCATCGTAATGAACAGGCAACATGAAATCTTCATCATTTGACTTTTAAAAGTAATGTGCAAGATTACAGTTTCATACAAATTGACTGACAAGGAAACAATGTCACTAGGTTCAAGGTCAAGGTAAATAAAGCCTGTGTTTGTGAAACACGAATGCCCCCGGTGGCACATTTGTTAGTATAAACACTATTTTCTGTTAAGTACATGTATGTGAGGTCACTGGGTTAAAAGGTCAAAGGTCAAGGTCACGAGGTGAACAATTTTGGTATTAATGGAAAGGTCTTGTCACAAGGAATACACATGTGAAATATGAAAGCCCTATCACTTACCATTCAAAAGTTATGCCAAATGTTAAAGTTTTTGAAAAGTAGGTCAAAGGTCAAGGTCAAGGTCACAAGGTCAAAAATTTTGGTATCAATGGAAAGGTCTTGTCAAAAGAAATACACATGTGAAATATGAAAGCCCTATCATTTACCATTCAAAAGTTATGCCAAATGTTAAAGTTTTTGAAAAGTAGGTCAAAGGTCAAGGTCAAGGTCACCAGGTCAAAAAGTTTGGTATCAATGGAAAGGTCTTGTCACAAGGAATACACATGTGAAATATGGAAGCCCTATCACTTCCCATTCAAAAGTTATGTCCAATGTTAAAATTTTTCAGACAAACAGACAGACAAACAGACAGACAGGCCAAAAACTATATGCCCCCGAATCTTTGATTCCGGGGGCATAAAAATGAAAGCTCTGGTCATGAGGAATCCACATGTAAAATATCAAAGCCCTATCTAGGTTTAAGTTTTGTTTTTTTTAAAGTAGGTAATGCTCCAAGGTCAAGAGATTCAAAGTCAAGGTCCAAAATGAAAGATCTGGTCATGAGGAATCCACATGTGAAAAGCCCTGTCCCTTATACATGTAGTTCACCCTTATAGTTCATAAAAGGTTAATCGGTGCTGTTGCCTACACTAGCACTATGACATTAGTGAGGTTGAGATTTCATATGTGTAACTTGTATTCTGAACCACTAGTGTGACTTCATCATTTATTGCGTTTGACGTCATTTGCTTTACAAGCTACACGTCGCCAGTGAACTTGTAAAGTGCGAGATACACGTAGGACTTTACTTCATGATATTTTATCCAATTTCTTTTACAAAATAGTACAAAAAGTATGGCAATCAATTCAAAATGCTTTCATGTTTCTACTTCAAAATAAATTTTACTGAACTTAATGTTCCTTTGAATTTAATATGTCCAAAATTCAACTCATGTTCGCAAATTTTTTACAAGTACACATACGTGGTCTTTGAAAAGAAATCTCAACAACAGTACATGTAATTAAACTTGTACACTAGACACACACGTAGGAAATCTCAAACTCTCTATTAGTTTCCTGGACATCCACTTAGGCTCGCTAACAAAAGCAATATGCTGAGTTGCAGTATCATGATGTATAATTGACCTAAACCTACTGATGCCAAAATTGATAGCAAACATCCTCAAACTAAGAGACATGCTTAGCAACTTGCTAAAACTTTGATAGATTTTACCATTGCTTTTAAATGAAATTGTTACAAACATAACATAAATCCATGTCGCTGACTGAGACTTCAGATATGCATATATGGAAATAGAGGAACAAAGGAAATAAAATGCCAGTATGCTAATTTGGACAATTGGGAATTGCAAGGAATAATGATTTCTTTAGGAATTCATTAGAATTGACATGATAATACACTTAAAGAATTAGGGGTATAATTACACTATCGTGGAAAAGCTAGAAATTTTGTACTTCCATATCTTACATATTTTTAAAATTTGATATCTTTTAAACGTTTCATTCAACTCAACCATGAAAATGTATGGTTCTGAACATTGCCGAAGCCTTGTGTCTTCGGCAAACTTCGTGGTATTTAATTTCCATGTTATTAAAACAACCGGAAGTCGAGTATTACATGTATACCCCTAATGCCTTAATTATACAAGCTAGGAAGGATAATGTAAACATGGACATTTTCAAAGGGGGGTAATTTTCGTGTATGTCGTGAATCAATGAACTTCGCGAAAATTTCCCCCGAGTGAAAATAACTCTGCTGCATCCTTACAATCGAAGATTAGTTTATATCGCAAATATTTCCCCTAAGCGTAACTTCTTGATGTTATATTCGTGAATTTCCCCCCAGCGAAAATAACCACGTTTACAGTAATTGAAACCCAACTATATGTATTTATAAACAACAATGCTAGATTTTACATCTTTTATTCTATGCTCCTTAAAAAAAAAAAGATTCAGTACTGATCTTTCTCAAACTGCTTGATCTTTGTTAACTTCAACCATTCATAACATATATGTCTACATATAATTTGTAACTTAGTGGCATTATATATGTATTAACATACTCTTCATTCAAATTTCCTTTTCATATTAAATAAAGTACGTCCAGGAAGTACAATAATAACATTTCACTTAGCTAACACTTCCACCTTAATTAGCTCTTTCTCGCAATGATTCTTATTTTACACGGAAAGTCGAAGGGATAATACAGTTCCCTATTCCCTATTCAACTCTCCCTTCATTTTAGTCTGAAAATTCACGAACTGATTTTCCGCATAAAGCAAAGCATCATCGGAAACCCACGCTCGGTCACGCAAGCTCACCTCCCGTGATTCATAACGGCAGAATTTTCGCTGGATAGCATTACAAAAATCTAATGCGAGTATATGTCAGTGAATGAGCTATCTAAAGACAATATAAGTAATATTGTTTTGTACCTCTGAAAATTAACAAATATGAACAACTGTCAACATCAATTAGATGAAAATATAAAATAGATCATGCTTTTGCTATCGATGACATATTCACTGACAAGTACTCGCATGAGATTTTTGTAAAGCTATCCAGCGAAAATTCTGCCGTTATGACCCATGGGAGGTGACCGCGCGTGGTTTCCAACGATGAAAGCAAAAGTACCTCAAATGAATTAAGTCCTTTCCTATATGTATTTTCTCAATTTGAAAATTAAGCTCCTAAAACTGCATGTATTTATCTGTATAAAAAATATATACAGCCTTACATACAGCCATAAATAACGAATAAGGATCTAATTTATACCAGAGAAAATATGAAATGCAAATTTAAGTTTCGCTGTAGCCTTTGTCCAACTATCAAGTCAGTCCTAGTTGTAACTTAATAAGTTGAGTAGAAAAAGAATAAAAGCAACACAAGCCTAGCATCCCCTCTGCATGCTCTATGCTATCAGCAAAAGGATTTTAAAATTATGTCCGAAATGACCTTGAATTTTGACACTGAAAATCAACATTTGTGGAATGTTTGGTGATCCTATCTGACACGTCTTCTATGTTCTTCACAAGAATATTAAACCTGCCCACTGTGACTTTGACCTTGAAAATCAATAGGGTTAATTCCCTCCCCAGGGGAAACGTTTGTGGAAGGTTTGGTGATTTTATGATGATTGTTATGAATTCTATGCTGTTCGCAGGAATTTTGAGCCTAAGTCTACGGTGACCTTGACCTTTGACCCTTTAGCTTCAAAATCAATTGGGGTCTTCACAAGAATGTTAAACCTAAGCCCACTGTGACTTTGACCTTGAAAATCAATAGGGTTAATTCCCTCCCCAGGGGAAACATTTGTGGAAGGTTTGGTGATTCTATGATGATTGTTATGTCTTCTATGCTGTTCGCAGGAATTTTGAGCCTAGGTCTACGGTGACCTTGACCTTTGACCCTTTAGCTTCAAAATCAATTGGGGTCATCCCCCCCCCATGGAGAACATCTGTGAAAGGTGTGGTGATCCTGTGATGATTGCTATATGTCCTCTATGCTGTTAAGGTATTCAAACCCTGATGCATTTTCAATAATAAATACCAGAAATAATAATTTTCAATCTCTTTAACAAGAATGTTATACATACTTTTCTAGCTAAAATTAGGGATAACACTTCTGATACAATGATCTACTCTGGCACCCTGAAGATTCCCAATTATGAAATCATTGGCATTTGTTGGGAAATTATGAAAATGTGCATAAATTTTAATCGGAATCACTCTCAGGCATTCTACTCTACCTTGATGAAAAAGGAGGAAAAAAGTAGGAGTAGTCAATGAAAAAAAAAAGAAGAAAAGAAGGAAAAAGTAGGAACTAACAGAGAAAAAGTAGGAAATTTTCCATTACTTTATATGACAATTTTCATGATTTATGACACACAAAATCAACAATAAGCCACTTCAGCAATGTTGTAGACTGGTGATGTTCACCTTTGAAGGAATCTCAGAGAGGAAAGCTGAAGATTTTGCTATGCTGCAGCTTTGGTATATAATTTTGTTTTAATCTGAAGCATATGGGCAAGCGAAGCAAGCCCGAAAATTTAAAAAAATTTGAATCAGTCATTTTCCTCCGACATCACGTTACAAATAATATTTTTTAATTTTTGAAATGAAAAAAGTAGGAATAGTAGGAGGTTTTGGAGAAAAAATAGGAAAAAATACTAAGGTTCAAAACAAAAAAGTAGGAAATACTAAGTAGGAAAAAGTAGGAACAGTAGAAAGCCTGTACTCTATTAGGGTGCGGGATCCTTAACAAGGGTTTTAAACATGCTCACTGTGACCTTGACCTTGAAAATCGATAGGATTTGTCCTTTCCCCATTGGGAACATTTGTGGAAGGTTTGATGTTTCTATGATGATTGCTTTGGCTTCTATGTTGTTCACAAGAAAATCCAGACACACACACTAAGTTACTAACACACATGGACTTGTTGATTTATAAGACATTTTTTTTTTTGCATTTCGATGAATGTAGACTAATATCTGCATAAAGCACGAAACCAATACCAAACTCATAGTCATACCAATAATGTAAAAATCTTTGGCAATACATGTAGTAGAAAATATCTGTGACATGTATCATTTTCTGTTTAAAAGTTGCTGCCAAGGTTGAAGATTTTGTGGACAGAGAGTTCCAACAACTTGCCAATGGCCAACAACTATGTGGGCCATGAATATCGAATTAAATTTATATAAAAAATAAAATCCTTACTTGATTATTTTGCACAACCAGTCTGGGGGCGTTTTCTCCAAGAAGGGACTTGAGTGGTTTAGTTGCAGGTTGCTTGTTTGTTGCAGCCTCGTTCATCTGTTTTGCTTCATCCTTCATGGCATCTGTAGGAGCAACATACCATCGTTTTCTCTCATATTTCTGTACCATGAAGTCTTTGACCTTTTGTTCATCTCTAGAGTCTGGCTCCGAAGAAGTTCTACTATCAAATAGGCCTAACCATACTTTCCGACAAAACTGCAAGAGAAAACAATACATTCATGCGTAAAGATATGATAATTTTTCCGAGTCACAAACGCAATCTTTGCTTATGACACTACCCACATTACATAATAGGATTGAGTATTTTTTGGTATAAAATTCTTACATCATATCTTTAATTAACACTTTTAGTAAAATAATCACTTGCTACAATTCTTACAAGCATCTATACATGCAGGAATAATTTGTCATATCTTTTGTCTTCGACATCTTTTGTACTATTATCTTACATCATTTCCGTGACATTTGATGAATTCTATTTCTTCTGGAGTAAAGCTGGCCATAGATATTGACTTCACTCTGTGTGGAGGGTTGATGCCCCTTCTGTATGAAAGAGAAAACCAAAATTGAAATAGGTATACTGCACATTATTATACCTGTACATTTACACTGACTTCCAAACAGATGGATGAGTCCATGACAGATTAGAGAGGTTTAGAAACCGTTACGTGTACGGGTACATGTAGACACAATAACTGTGTATGACGTCATTATCTATTGCATACGGGAAATCGCTACAAGTTGTCAATAACGTGTAAATCGCGAGCTACACGTACAATGTACGTACAAACGTGTAGACATTTATGATAAATCATGATGATTTATGTTTATGTAGCAGATGTATTTCATGAATACTTGTACCGAAAATACTTAATGAGTTTTAATTCAACATTTTATCTATATATTAGTATCGTATATGTTTGGAAATGTATATTTTACGTCATCTCTAAGGACACCAGTTCACGTACACATACTCGTCAATTTTCTAAACCTCTGCTACTTTTTACGTGTAGATGTACTTGTAGATTACACGTACGCGTACCCGTACATGTTAGCCTTCTAAACCTCTCTAGTGATCCCTATACATGTACATGTATATACCTCTTGCGTTGCAGGCGACATAAAAAATACATCAGACCTGTTCACCTCCTAAGGAGTCTCTCTGTGTTTCAGTGTGCGAAATAAAAGGTGGCCCGATGGCCAATGTCTACAGTATATTGGATTGGTCTATAAAAATTGAAAAAGTCAAAGACCAACTTGTCTATAGTGTAGGAATTAATTTTTAGCATCAAAGTCACATAAAATGTATAAAAGATTAATAAGCATTTATATGGATTTTGAATCATTGTTTATGATTCTATTTTTTAAATAAAGTAAATTTAATTTATTTATTTATTTAAATTGTTAATTTGTTTTATCCAATGAAATGCATAAAAGATTAGACTTTTGGGGTTATTTTCATTTTGATCCACAGTAAATTGCTGTGGTCTATAGGATCTAAAATCACTGTAGACGGAATCAAATGTCAATCTCACACAATGGTGTTTCCAAACAAATTTGTTCATACATTGTACATGTACCGTACCTGTATTTTGAGGTGCTTAAAAGTACAAATTTACATGCAAGATTTACTGTGCCTTCTCTAACATTGTAGAGACAGAAATAACCATCATTCATATGTACTTTATTATTATACCAGACTCTCTAGCATACTCAAGTAAAATAAGCTTGCATTCATGATAATATTGCCAATAGTTTTTTTTTTCTCTAAAGGGCTGTACCGTATTTTGACATCTGAAAAATTTCTGTACTAATTTCTGCAAAAATACTGACAAACTGTTTATACATGTATCTGGTAAACATGATATTCAGAGGCTGTGAAAATACATATCATGAATCTAATTGTCACAAGAATCAAAGCCAATTGATAAATGAGTGATGATCAATTGTTGCAGCCCTACTAGGTAAGGGCTCAGAGTGAAGCCCTGGAACAAAATTTTTCTAACACTTCTATAGTAACATGCGATTTTGATCATTGTGATTCATAATCGTCTTGCAAAATGGCAATCTACACCCAATGAACGCAGTGTGCACAATTTTTTTTTCAGGATAACTGGACATCAAAGTTTACAGTACCTAGCAAAATATTACTAGACCAATTTTTTTCTCTGTAAAAGGCAAAATAGAGACAGCCTTCAGTGATCTGGAAGGAAATTTTGTGAATGAGCCATTTTCCATTACTTTCAATTTTCTACATTGTTGATACACAAAATTTGTGATATTGACAGGAAATGTTGTAAGTAGCACTCAACAAGTCAAAAACTATAGGTGCTTGGGTCATAGAAAGTTCCTATGCTGCTGATTTAGCGTAACTACCCTCTATACAAATCAGACAGCCCTTCTTATATACATATTTTCTCTACACCAATCACACAATCTGTCTTACGTGTATACATAACACTAAATCAGCAGCGTAGGAATTTTCTGTGACCCAAGTACCTAATGTCCGTAAAACTCACTTCGGAAATTGAAAAATTTAAGATTTGTCTCATTTGTCGTAATATTCCAATTAAAACAGGTGGAAAGGTCTCTAACTCTAGAAACTAACTGTGCGAGTTATATGTGCCTACGACCAATACTTGAACAGTGCTCACAGTGAATTCTATATTAATCGTTGACGTTCTCCATAGACTCAATGTTAATCATCATCGATGTCACACTTGAAAAATCAAATCCCTATCTAAATCCATATTCTTTCACTGTTAGTGTAGTATTGGTCGTACGGACATATAAATTACACCATTATACCATACCGTACATCTATCAGCGATAATTGATTAAAGTGTAAAATTTGCCGAAAATTTGACAAAACTTTAATTTTTTTCGATTTCTTAAGTGAGCTGCGCAGACAGTAACTTCAACGGCAAAATGGTTTTATTTCACTTCATACTTCTACGGTTTTATTTCAATTCCTTTTTCTACGGTTTCTGGTCATTTGGTACAGTAATTAAAACAAATCTATTGAACTGAGGGCTATTACATCGTACATGGCCATGTCCGACAGACCAACGAGGTTTGGGTTTCACTATGTGAGGGAAGGAATCTGCAGCCCTCGCGCTCAGTATGGAACATATAAATAAACAAACAATTGAGAAAAAATTGAGGTAGTGGAAAATAATGAAGCTGTATAAGACTATGTTTGAGAATCTATGAATTCAACTCGAGTGTCCGTGTTGTCAGACTCCATCACAGTCACAGTGATGAAGCGACTTATCCTTTCAAACTTACAAGATCCCGCTGCATGCTGTGCAAACATAGGAGCCGATTGTCATATTAACATATGTAGGTCCTCTCTGATGGCAGTCAAAACATTGTTTATTGTGGGGCAGGGCCACCATTTCACGTAACATTTTAAGATGCTTCTCATCTTGCTTTCTCTTCGACGCCATTTTCCCGAGGTTGTCAGTTTACCGGAAGCGCATAAAACGATCAATATAACGAGACAATTCGTCCCTTATCTGATCGTACAAAGTACACTGAATTACTGCCAACAAAGATATATATATATTCCACTCGTTTGATAACAAATGAGGAAGTCATACAAAATTCCGTTTAATGAGACAAAGACGATCCAGTCATTCAATATTTCACAATGATGTGAAGGCAGGTCATACACATATCCTAGGTCAAGGACAAGTCTGGGTTAAACAGAAATTATAAGGGAGTGGGGTGGTGTTAGGTATTTGATGTGCTTAAGGTTATGTGGCAACTTCCACAAGGGTACGCTTTATCTTAATCATTCAATAACTTCTTTTCTCTTTAAGGTCACTGTAATCTTGACCTTGAAAACCAATTGGGTTCTTCCTTACTTTCAAAAACCAATAGATACATCTTGTCAATATTGTATATAGGTTTGATGAAGTTATGTTGACAAAATATGTTACATTGAATTTTGACCCATGACCTTGAAAGATTGATTTTCAAGAGTTATTACCTTATATAACAACCAATTAGTTTATATGTTTTGGTGATTCAGTTCTATTGAAAAACCAGCTCTCTTGAAAGATACCACTAGACTGTTTACAAAGACTTTGAATGAGCCCTATCTGTGACCTTCACCTCTGACACATGACCTTAAAAATCAATAGGTTTCTTCCTTAAACCTTAACCAAGTAGGTTTTCATGAAGTTCTGATGACAAATGTGCCCTCTTCTCTGTGCACAGGACTTTGGAATAAGTATCCTTTATGACCTTGACCTCTGACATAAGAAATTAATAGGGTTCCTCTTTGAGTGATGTTCAATAATTGTATGGTGTTTACATAAGGTTTGATACTAAAAATGTGCCATCTAGGTTGAACATGTATACAAAATTTTGACACACACTAACTTACAGATGAACAGTTACACTACTATGTCCTTGCAACTATTGCAAGGGATAAAAAAGCCATCTTGTAAGCATTGGATGGGTCACATTTCCTTCGGTCAAGGTAATCTCACATGTAAAGGTCTTTAAAAAGAGGGGAAAGCTTGAAAGGCAGTTTAGGGGAAGCTATGTGCAAAGGTCAAGGTCAGTGCAATGAGAATAAAAAGAGAATACAAAAGCTTTAATTGTCATATAATGTATTAATCATAAGTTGATGATATCAATAGAAGGTCAAATTTTTTATACAATATAAATCCTGATTTTCATATTACAGTTATGAAAAGCATATTTCTAAAAGGTGATAATAATGTTAAGAATGAGACAAAGAAAACCCTAGGCAAAATCTGTTTCCTAACTTTAACAAATTCCAATCTACAACAAGCAGTGGACAAATAAAAGAGATCCACTACAAACATTTCTCTTTATTCTGACCGGCAACAGGTGTGAATACTGTAGGAATTAGCGAGACCTTCCCAATGAATGTGTAACAGCTGCGTGCTTCAATCCTCATATGGTGTACATATCATTCACAATAAGACTCGATAATTAGAGCTTATAATCTGTCATTTTTCTACATATCTGCATGTTACAAGGATCTATTAATTGGTGATCTTGTTGCAACTATGATATACATAAAAATCTAAATTATTTTTGACTTTAATTTTTTCTTCCAAATTTTAAATATTACATCCAAATTGATTTTATGTACAAGATTTTGACTCTTGACCTTTTGCGCTTTTTTTTTCTGTGGCTGTGCATCATTGTAAATGTGTGTAATTTCAAAACAGAAAAGAATTAAGTCAGATGCAGCATTGGGAGTTTAATCAATGATGAGCTTAAACTACAAATTTTAAAGTCATTAAAGATAAAAATGCAGGTCAAATATTATATAACATTCATTGCTTTGTTCCATTTCAATATCTTTTGAGTTCAAGTTTGTTTGTTAGTTTGGTTTTTTTTTTTTCGTGATACATGTAATGAGCTACTTCCAACTTCTACACTAAATGGTCTCGCAGTTTAAGATGCCCAGGGGTGTAGCATATGCTCGATCAACTTATGGTGATGATTTGAAAATAAAAGTATATGATATTTATATATCCTGCCCAAAGGAGCCCTGCAGCAAGGCAACTTTTTTACATTAAAAATCATGCAAAAACAAGCTATATACAATATTTCATCTTTATTATCTCGTTTCTGTTGATTGTACAATAAGCGAAATGCTTCACATGCATTTTCTTCACATAATGCACATATTCAAAATACTGTACAACAAACTTTTTCTTCCCGATTAAAAAATAAAAACAACTACATAACCATACAATAATTGGCCAAGAATGAGGACAACACATTCTTTGTTTGACCTTAACAGATTAAAACATGATCATTATAGACACAAATTGTATATATAATATCATGTATTTAAAAAAATGCAATGATCGCTGTGCAATATAAGTCCCCTACCGGCGGCATAAATTTATGTTTTGCATCTCTGTTCATTAGTTCATCATCTGCAACAACAGAAACAGAAATTCACGAAATTTGTAAAGTCCAAGGGCCATAACTCTTGTGAAAATTAGTCAAACTAAATTAAACTCAAATGTGATCTGCATCACACTATAATGTATTCACATACAAAAAATCAGTTCATTATCTGCAATAACAGGCATGAAAAAGTCCGGAAAATTGAAAATTTCATGAAATTTGCTAAGTCCAAGGGCCATAACTCTTGTAAAAATAGGCCAATGGAAACCAAACTTAAAGTTGGTCGGTATCACACTGAGACGTATTCATTTAAGAAACATCAGTGCATTATTTGCCATGGAACCGAAGAAAAGTCCGGAAAACTGAAATTTTCATAAAATTTGCTAAGTACTAGGGTCATAACTCTTGTAAAAATAGGTTAATCTAAAGCAAACTCACACTTGATCTGTATCACATTGAGATATATCCACATACCAAAAATGAGTTCAATATCTGCCACAACAGTGGAAAAAAGTCCGGAAAACTGAAATTTTCATAAAATTTGCCAAGTCCAAGTGCCATAACTCTTGTAAAATTAGGTCAATCAAAAGCAAACTCAAACTTGTTCTGTATCACATTGAGATATATCCACATACCAAAAATGAGTTCAATATCTGCAACGACAGCGAAAAAAAGTCCGGAAAACTGAAAATGAGCAGACGGACAGACAGACAGACGGACAGACAGACAGACAGACAGACCAAGAGGAAACTAAGAGTCCCCTTCGGCGTTGCCGGTAGGGGACTAATAAATGATAAATCTTGATAATCCATTTCAAGAAATCAAAATATTTGCATTTTTACAAAATCATTATAGAAAGGTAGAAAACTGATTTTTTTTACAAAATGATTATAGAAATTAGAGAACTGCACATATATAGATATTTTGAAAGAAATACTTTCTAATTCTTTGGTAACAGATCTTCCCACTTTAATGAGACACTCATGCATAACTATGCGAAAAAGTAATGTACACATTGCTTTGTAGCACGACGATCATATGTTGTCATATCTGGGTCATCACACTTCAATTCATGTATGATCCATTTTCAGACAGCTACATGTACATGTATAACCAAGTCTTTTTTTCCATATGCTAATGTTTATCAGACAGTTCTTTATCGCATACGGCTTTTCTTGCTAAGATTTACATAGCAACATGGATGTACACGTATTGGACCCAGAATGCACCTGGCATTCACGTTTTCTTTCTTTATAGGAGTACACTGTGACATAAATACTCTCCACTCTCAGCTACTAATTACGGTACATAATTCCGGGAATGGATTCTGTTTGCTGACCACTAACTTCTGATGTTGGTGAGAGATGTAGCCTTTGATCTTGTTCTGAAATTAAGGAAGTATTTATCATATAGAATTTCTGTCTGAAGAAAATGTTTTGATAAAGAATACGACATATGTCATAATGTAAGAATACTGTTATGTTTTGTTTTGTAAAGTGCATTAGCTTAAAATAAGAAACTGTAATTTAGATGCCTAAAGTAGCCTTTGATCTTGTTCTGAAATTCAGGAAGTGTCTATCATATAGGGCTTGGGACTGAAGGAAATTCTTTGATATAGAGTATTTATTTTAAGAGGTACATTAGCTTCATTGAAAGTAAGTACCTGTGGTTTAGATATGTCATGTTTGACTTAGAGTAGGTCAAAACCATGGTGACAAAACAATGACCTTGACCTAACCTTACTCAAATAAATTTGATATTCAGAATATTTAATGAGAGGTCAGAAAATTTGATCAACTTATTTCTTAAAAGATTCTTTTTCTGAAATGACATACATGTGTATTTTATACTGTATTTATAAACCTGTGCACCAAAACTGGTATTATATTCAATATGCTAAAGGTGACCAGTAGACGGAAGAAATAGAAGAGGAAGAAATTCAAACAAAGTTGAAGCACTGAACTTGTCTAACTTTAATGTATGCATGTAAAATAACTTTGTAAAGGCTTGTTGAAAACTGAAATTTTTTTCAACTTACCTCATAAATTAGATTGGCTATAATACAGGCAGTTTCATCATTGTCTATGTCCTCTACCTGGCAATAAAAACATAGACAAAAATTAGAAAATATGTCTATATCACTCTACAGATTTTTATTCTAAGGAATTTGAAATGCCTTAAAGGCCGACGGGAGGCTATATAAGTGGACAGGTAAATTTTCCGTCATTTCCTAACTGACCGCTACAGGGTTAACATCTCTAATTGGTATCTGATTGGTTCCTTTTAATCCTTTTACTCCTATCATTTTTTATTGACAGCTTAAAACAGATGATACTCGGATATCTCAATTGCATAATAAAGGATTACTTGTCAGTATGTTTTTGATGTAAAACGCCGCTCGCTGACGGCTTTATCTTCAAAGACGGTATACCACGCCTACCAAGCCTAGGTAACTCAAGTAAGCATATTAATGACCGTGTGGTTGCCAACATTGGCCTTTAACAGCTTTACAGATCACCTCTGCATTTCTAAATCTTTTGAAGATCAGTAGCTTTATCTTTACTTTGAGCAAAGGAGTATGTCTGACACACTGTTAGTTTAACCGTATTTCTTTCCCATTTCAATGTAAAATATTATTCAGGTATTGTGCATGTCAGAAAGTTGCATGGAGTCTACAATCCTAGTGGCAAAGTTTATGTAAAAAACTTGGTCTGGAAAGTGTAATACTTGTACTTGGTTAGATTGAAAATAGAAAATTTCTACATGTTAATTTGGTGTAAGTTTTGAGTAAAAGAATTGAACTTTCAGAAAACATACTAGGTGTGACTGGGTCCGCTGTACTGGATGTTTTTTGTTGTTGTTCAAATCAGTCTAGGAACAGCTTTTTTTTCGTGGTTTATAGGTATATGACTCTCAAGGAGTTATTTGTTAGTAATTTAACACTGAGTCAAACTCTATGGTTTTGAGGTTAAATATTAGCATCTCCTTTTTACCTTTTTACTTGTACATAACAAACTCTATCACTTTTGAAATCGTCTAATGAATAAATTACCATTACTTTTGAGTATTATAGACTGACATATTTCAAAATTTGTAGGAGGTCATGAGTTGTACTCATACAGACTATATACCTTCATAAATCTGAGAGCTGAGGTGAAGGCTTCAATGGGCAGCTGATGTGTCTTCAGTATTAGGTATCTGTAAATGAAGAATAAGAAAACAGTGAAGATGACATCTTTGTATATCAAACTGAAGATAGAAAAGGATTACATTGTTGTCATCAATAAATACTGTAGATAAACTTAATTCATTAGAATTAATATAAAAGCGGAGTAAGGGCTGTAGTAGACATGTATTGGCTCTGTAGTGTATCTCATTCCCTAATTATTTTTTTTAATTGTGTCAAATGCAGAGAGCAAATTTCAAAGAATAGGGTAAGTATGTGTCTCCCTTACAAACATTAAAAGTATAAACCTACATGTACATGTATAAGGGCAGCAATGAATATTTTATATGAATAACTTCACATATACATTTGTCTGAATGTTTTGCGAGTACATACATGTATGCGCATGTATTTTGATATTTCAGCTCAAATAATTTTGTTGGTCCTGTAACATATTGTTGCCCTCCATAAGCCTTTTTGTGCATAAAGTGCTCAAGTAATGTGCACATGTTGTGCCATACATGTAATAACAGTCAACTACTGTCACTCAGCAGTGAAGAAGACATGAGAAACTATTGCCCTCAACCTTCAGCCTTGTGTAAACATTTCCCACCTCTTCTCAGTTACTTATGGACTTTCCCCATGGACTCAAGAAGTATCTCTACAAAGATACGGTATATAGGACAGACTCACAGTATGGTATTATCATGTTACTCACACTTTCTTGAAGAGATTGCGGTACGTGATGATTTTCAGTTTTTCTAAGATGAGGTATATTCCACATTTGATGAAGAAGGCCTCATTCTTTTCCAGTGCTTCATTTAACAATAAGAGATTCCCTGAACTGTAAAGAATAGGACAAAGTACTGTTAGATAGTTGTCATTTTCTGATTCCCTGAACAGAAAAGGAAAGGAAACTGTAATTTTGATATACTGTATAGTGGATACAGCTTTGAAATCGCCCAGTCTTACTTTCGCCCAATGTAGATAGGATATCGATTGGCCCGGAACTGAATTTCCGTATCTCAAACTATTTTGTCAGTCCTGTGACTAACTGTTGCCTAGTGCTTGGTCCAGAACAGAATTTCTAGGCCAATTGCCCATTTTCTTAAGAATTTCTATATCTATTATTTTATTTGTGCTGTCTTAAATTCACCCTCACAGCTTTTTGTGAAAAAGGGTGAAAATATAACTGGGACAAAATTTTCCCTGTATACAGTGGTATAATTTTTAGCAAATTAAATGTATTTATGTGTTTCATCCCTAAAATGTACAATTCTTTTAT
Source organism: Pinctada imbricata (assembly GCA_033119305.1). Taxonomy (NCBI): domain Eukaryota; kingdom Metazoa; phylum Mollusca; class Bivalvia; order Pterioida; family Pteriidae; genus Pinctada; species Pinctada imbricata. The sequence goes on along the minus strand of VSWD01000008.1, from coordinate 30,835,439 downwards.
TCTTAAAATATACAAAGGGTAACCACATCACACTTTGAATTAATAATCACAGTACCACACCTTATCCCACCTCTGGCAAATTTCTAGCAATCTGATTGGTCGAGAAGAACCGAATATTATGTTGTATCATTTTACTGACAGGATATTATTTTGATATTCCGCTTCTACTAAGACGCTTTACAATATTGACGTCACCGAGATGCTTTAAAATATATTGACGTTACATACGCAAGTCAAAAGCCATCGGTGGGATAAATTTGTTATACAGTGTTTTACAGGGGGGATACAAAAATATATTGGGTCGATGAAAAAAGTTGTATTGGGCTCGGCTTCGCCTCACCCAAAACAACTTTTTTCATCGACCCAATATATTTCTGTATCCCCCCTGTAAAACGCTGTATAACTAATAATATCATAAATTCAAACCACACTGTAAAATTCAAACCATACATTGAATTCAAAGAAATTAATGGATTCCAAATCTTACCTTACAGCTTTAGCTACATCTGCAAATTGCATCAACTCATATTTCTGTAGTAACCTTGGTGATGGCATGTACCCCTGAAAATACATGACATTGTCTACATGTAGAAATAGATGAGTCTGAGATACATTAACTTGTGTGCAATTTAAACTGGCACTAGTAAATACACGAAATATATTATCTGTTAAATCATCTTTCCTCGAAAGAGTGAGAAAGCCAAAACAATCACAATTTTTTTTAGAAAAAAAAGGTGGTGAGTGTAATATTGTGAATCTTAATATGCAAAGAACATACCAATAACATTTTTACAGGAAGGAGATATATAAGTGTCAATCTTTTATTCTTTCTACTGGATCTATGACATCTTTCAAAGGCAAATGTTAGAAATTCATCAGCTGAAAGAAATATATGACTGTATTGTAAGTAGATAAATTGTACCTGTAATATAACAATTTTTGCACTTAAATTCATTAGTTTTCCTCCTTCTGCAGAATTAATGATATACACATATAGACTTTAAATTTTCATGTTGCATTTGTCAAGGAATAAACATAATTTTGTTCTTCAGTATCAAGCGCGATTAATAAAATAAGTTGAGAATTCACATGTAAAATATTAAGACAAAAAGAAACATGTAAAATATAAAGAAATGTAAAATGTAAAGACACATGTAAAATATAAAGACAAAAAAATATAAAGACATGTAAAATGTAAAGACACGTGTAAAATATAAAGACAAAAAGAAACTTTGTCCATTCATGAAATATCAAAAACCTACCTCCTTTGAAATCACTGTCAAACATGGCTTTTCTGCCAACATAATATCTGCAATACAACATCACATTTTTTTTTTAAATATGTCTTTTTTCAAATTAACAAATTTCCTTCCTAAAAAAAAAACTTTATTTTCATAGTATTCTCTGGGCATTTACATGTACATAAGAGACATGAAAATTTAGAAAATTTATATGTAAAATCAAAATAAAACAATTCAAGAACACCTGCTGAATGTTTTGCCCTACATACTCATGTATATGACCTTGACTTTACAGGTGACCTTCACCTTACAGGTGACTTTGACCTTACAGGTGACCTTGATCTTGCAGGTGACTTTGACCTTACAGGTGACTTTGACCTTACAGGTGACCTGAACCTTATAGATGACTTTGACCTTACAGGTGACCTTGACCTTACAGGTGACCTTGACCCTCATTGGGTGATGAGTCTCATCATGTTTGACCATCCCTGTAAGTTTGATGGAAGTATAACACATATCAATAAAGTTATAGACATTTATATAAATTTGTAACTACCAGACAGATGGACGGACAGACAAAGTAATCCCTGTATGTGAATTTCGTATTGCAGATACATCATGTGTGACATAAAAATTGTTTATACGTACTTGAATGTGACTTGTTGTGCCAGAGGGAACCTCTCCTTGATTGGTAGACTTTCTATTGCACGGATTAAGGGTTTACATAGATGAAGCTTGTTAATCTGAAAAACAGTCGTAGAAAATGTTAGAAAAGGGCATGTGTAAAATAGACGATTTTCATATTACCGCTTTTGACTTGTATTTTACACATCCTAAGACTCGACATGACAACATTTGACATAACTTTAAACTGTGATGTCGTATCTGAATTATGACGTCACAATTAGAAATAACATCAAAAGTAGTGATGTCGGGTCTTTGAGCGTCTAAAATGCAAGTCTAACGGTAATATGAAGAAGGTCTATTGAAAAACTTTTGCCCTATCCCCATATCTGTTTTTAAGAAATGAAATATGTTTTAACTAATTTTCTTGGTATAAATTTAACATTTTTCAAATAAACCATTTTCGAATATCACATATGAAAGTATTAAGATTAAAATATGTTGTATGACTATGAGCAGAAAATAATATGATCCATGTATTTTACCTTGAAATATATTTTGAAGAGTTGATTAACAAGGTTCAACATTCCCCATTTCTTTGTGTCCTCTATAGCTGCTCGGCTAAGGAAAAATAACGACAGAATAATAGATTAGATCTTGAATGTAAAAGAAAGTGAAATATTTGTGCTCACTAAACTGGAAAATTATTGAAAATAGACTACATGAAATGAAGAAATGAAAAATATGTGTTTGAGTTTGTGAAACTTGAATGCCCCTGTCTTCATCTTTGTCAGTAGAACAGCTGTAATGTATGTTATACTCAAAAGTCAAGGTCCAAAGGTCAATATTTTTGGGTACCAATTGATAGGCCATACCACAAGGAATACACATGTAAAATATGGAAGCACTATCATTTACCATTCAAGAGACCAAGGTTAGGGTATTTCGAAAGTATGTCAAACCACAAGGTCAAAGTCATTAAGTCAAAAAAAAAAAAATTTTGTATCAATTGAAAGGTCTTGTCAGAAGGAATACACTTGTGAAATATGAAAACCCTATAACTTACAATTCAAAAGTTATGGCCAAGGTTAAAGTTTTTGTGGATAAACAGACAAACAGACAGACGGACAGGACAAAAACTATACACCCCCAAATCTTTGCATTACATGATAAATCCTTGTTTGTTAAGCACACAAAGACAAGGTATGAGAGAATAGATCCTGGGTACAATGTTGCTTTTTGCTTGACAGAGTTACGTCAATAGGTGAGTAACACACTAAAGCTATCGCCACTACCTTGTAGCTATCAAGGTCATGTGACGCACTGACCTTGAAATATCTGTATGTGTGAATACTATGCTCTCATGGTATTGCTTTGGGAAGGTTCAGGTACTATTTCTTCCCAAAGCAGAGTAGTTCCCACACAAACAGGCATCAACAGGTACAATGTAAATAGTTCCTCCTAACTAGAAAATAAGAAGAATATACATGTAGTCCTTACTTGTCTGAAGCACACACCCTGAAACATCCCATAAGTAGATCTGCTGCCTTCTCTAATCTCTCTCCTCTTTTACCTTTACCTTTCTGTACTGCCTGCACGTCTGCCTATAAAGATGAATAATATACACTAACAATAGGACTATTCTATGATATGCTGAATTTCAGTTTCTGTTTATTTTAACCAGGAGCCTGTTTTACAAAAATACTTACGAAATTTTTTGGGAATTTTTGTAACTTTTATCATGAAATTAAAGCTTACAGGCTTTCTACTCTACCTTAATTAAAAAGTAGGAAAAAAGTAGGAGTAGTCAATGAAAAAAAGTAGGAGAAAAATAGGAAAAAATAGGAATTAATAGGGGAAAAGTAGGAAATTTTCCATCAGTCTTAGCGACAATTTTCAGTAAGTATGACACATAAATCACAGTAAGCAATGATTGTAGACTGGTAATGTTCATCTTTGAGGAAATGACAGAGAGAAATAAGGACAGATTGATTTTTCATGTAAAATATACAGAATGGACGTGCGAAGCGAGCCTGAATTTTTTAAAAAACTTTGAATCAGATGTCAATGACAAGTGAAGCAAGTCATTTTTTACTTTTTAGATGAAAAAGTAGGAGTAGTAGGAGGTTTTGAAGAAAAAGTAGGAAAAAATAGGATCAAAATAAAAAAGTAGGAAAAGTAGGAAATAGTAGGAAAAAGTAGGAACAGTAAAAAGCCTGAGCTTAAAATCTTTTTCACTTAGATTATGTTGTCCTTTCTTATAACATTTATACATACTTACTACCAATTCAGAAACAAAACATAGCAATTTTTAGTTTATAATAAGTACTAGGGGACCAAGAGTTATGAAAATTCCTTAAGTTTTTCGTAAGTATTTTTGTAAAACAGGCACCAGCACCCTGTTTCACAAAAAATACATTTTGTACTTACGAACACTTTCAAGAATTTTCGTACCTTTTGATCGCTCAGTTCTACTAACTGATTTAAATTTTGCATTTGAATCTATATTTAGTTTGTAGAAATGATGTAAGAAAACATAATACAATTGAACTAGAAAACATTTTGAACCTTTTATGAAAGGGCAAAAGTTACGAAAATTACTTACAATTTTCGTAAGAACTTTTGTAAAACTGGGCACTGATCTGCTTTTAACTTTGATTTTATCGAGCATGATACAGAGTGCACTTTACAAGTGTCTAGAGAACAAATTGAAATTGAAAGGATCAGAATAATCAAAAGATTTATTTATACATCATGACATACAAAATTACCAACGTAATCCCATAAATCTACAAATGTTCATACTTACATTATTTGCAAACAGTCTCAGATCTAAACACACAGAAAACATGACAGGTAAAGACCAATTTTCTTCTTTCTGACTCTGGAACACTTTGGTAAAAGCTGTATTCTAGTTAAGGTTGACCATAATTGATTGGATAAATGGCAAAACACATTTCAATCTTACATAAAGCATATACGCTCACGCAGCAAGATACGCCCATTGGGATTTTTGTTTACAACATCAAAATATCTAAGTCCCATAACTCCATAAGACAAATCGGATGAACCTGAAATTCGAAAGGCGGCATTCTCTCTACTAATCACGATGTAGAGATATCATGAAAATCTGTTGACACGTATTCAAGTTATTGCGTTCCATGTGCCTATATTTTGCCCTTAGCTTAACATGTATGTCCATATAACCCCCCCCCCCCCCCCCTATTACACATAATTTTTGGATTATGTGACAAAAAAATTTAAAAACCTGTTATATATGTGAAAGAACATTCTTTCTACTTAAAGTATACAAAATTTCAAAACATTTAGACCAGAAATAGATTTTTAAAGAATTTTTAACTATTTTAGTATATTTTCACTGCATTTTAAAAATCTAAGTCCCATAACTCTGTAACGACAAATCAGATGAACCTGAAAATTGAAAGACGGCTTCCTCTCCACAGTCCAATCATAATGTATGAATATTGTGAAAATCCGTTGACGCATATTCAAGTTATTGTGTTCCATAAGGGGACAGACAGACGGACAGACTTCGTCATACCATAATACGTCCCGTCAAATGACGGGCGTAATAATAAGAAGTTAAAGATGGTAAATTACAATATTTCATTTCCTCATAACTTCGCAATATTTTAGACCTCTATTCTTACTTTACTTTGTGTGCAATACATGCATACATATCAACTTTCAAATTCTCAAAAGAGGGAGATCTCCCTCCTTGACAGTTGAAAAAGGGGGAGATTGCGCGTGAGCCATTTTCGTACCAGGTCACCAGATGACTAGGTAACTAATAATACCCCCCATCCCATTACACATAATTTCTCGGTTATGCGACCAAAAAATTAAAAACCCGTTACATATGTAAAAGAACATCCTTTCTACTTGAAGTATACAAAATTTCAAAACATTTCGACCAAAAATTGACTTTTAAAGAATTTTTAACTATTTTAGTATATCTTCACTGTTTTTTAAATATCTAAGTCCCATAACTCTGTAACGACATATCGGATGAACCTGAAAATCAAAAGGCAGCTTCTTCTTTACAGTCTCATCACGATGTACAAATATCATGAAAATCCGTTGAGGCATATTGAAGTTATTGTGTTCCATAAGTGGACGAACAGACAGACGGACAGACCGCGCTATACCATAACACGTCCCGTCAAATGACAGGCGTATAAAAACTACTCCTTGATTTGTAAGACATTGTAAATTTTGCATAAATATCATGAAAACTGGTAATTTTATCAATTTTTGACAAAAAAAAAGCATAATTCTTGATTATTATCGAGTGGGATTGTGAACAACTTTTTCCTTTTACATGCACTTAGAGACGTACAAAAGTAACAACATATCAAAATATAAAAGTTGTTCAGAAGCCCGCTCGATACTATCTAATAAGATGTTTGTCGAAAATGAGCCCCAAAATGACGTTTTCCCAGAAATTTGGCAAAATATACCATATTTGAAGCCCAAATTCTGTGAAAGTGAGAAAGGAAATTAAAGAATACGCATCATTTCATATGTAGCCTACATTGTAGAATAAATGTGGGTACAAATTCCTTACTTCATGAACACTTCAGATTTTGCCCTGAAAGGGGGCCACTTTACTTCATAAACCACATACATGTATAGTCCTTTCTTTAAGCTTCATTTAAAGGTCTCATTCTGTGGTAAAAAGGATATTGTGTGACGACAGACTGACAATCATAGGCTTCCATAAAGTTGTGATTGGCCACTGCCCAACAGCACCTAAAACACATGTATACAATGTATTTGAAAAAAATGAATGCATTTTAATGTATTAAATCTTAGTAAGTAAATTCTACACATATAAGTGCCATTGACTTCAAATCTTTAATAAAATCAAGGACTCATTTTGCCAAAAAGTCTATCTCTTCATTCAGGAGATGCCTGTCTTACTTTCAAGATGCACATGACCCACCATAATTATGCACAAATGAATACAAAAAAGTAGGACAATAATTTTCTTATCATTTACATTATCACTAAATTTCGGACACTCCAATAAGAACAAATAATATGCATGTTGCATATTATAACATCAAAAGTCACATAAATTCTCCATACAATATAATATTGCAATGACATCACAATTAGCTCCTAGAGTTATAGGATTATTTCATATTTCAAAACACCTTTGCCTAAAAGGCACCAGTATTTCACATGACATAGATATTTCACAGTAGTGAAATTATTTTCTAACATTATTATTGAATTCTTTGTAAAAAAGTTCCCTACAAATGTAAATCTACAAATTTTAGCATTATATCAAAATTAATAATTTTTTTGCGTAAAAATACCTGAAATGTGCACTGATAAATATACCTGATATATGCACTGATAAAAATACCTAATATGTGCACTGATAAAAATACCTGATATGCACATTGATAAAAATACCTAAAAATACCTGATATGTGCACTGATAAAAATACCTAATATATGCACTGATAAAAATACCCAATATGTGCACTGATAAAAATACCTGATATATGCACTGATAAAAATACCTGATATGTGCACTGATAAAAATACCTGATATGTGCACTGAAGAGTTCGTCCCAAGGTGGTTCAAGCACTCTCTGTACCTGAGGTTCTGGCCTCTCTACCTGAAGTCTAGGATTGGCCACATGGGGATGTTGAAATGATAGCAGCAACTGAGGAATAAATTGAAGACTACTGGTTGATAATTCTGTCTCTTTTAACATTTATTGCAAGATTAAGAGGTTACAGTGCTAATAAATGTTCTGAAAAGTACCAATCAGACTTCAAATATGGATGAAAGTATGCAACTAATACCAGTTTATGTGTATTAACTTACTTCAATCAATCACAACTACATGTATATGAAAATTAAACTTTCTACTTTAAAAATTTCCTTAAAACCTTCATTATTGAAATAGTACTGTGTGCATATAATTGTGCATACATTTTCGTTTGTATGTTGTATATAAACTTTCATAATGGTATCCAAATTAAGACATAAAATGAAATGTTTTTTATGAAGGCCTCATTAATAGAGATCATGAATTTCTAGTGTTAGTTAAGACAATCTTTCTTTCAAAAATCTTGCAATGCATTATTCATTGAACTTTATCATGTGGAACTACATGTACAGACATTGATGAAAAGCTATTCCCTATTTTTGAAAACCAGAGTTACTTTCCAATGGTATAAATTTGAAGTTACCATATCATTTTCATGACGTCATAATGGTTTTACGTCAGATACCGTCTCAAATGGGAAATAACTCTGTATTCCACAAATACTCAATACTGTCATGTAGTTCTCAGTTAAAATATATATCCTAGGATGGACTTACCCCACAGATTTCTCCATCTTTGTCTTGGATTGCATCATCAATCTGTTAAAAGAGATACATGTATGACATTTAGAGAATCATAATCAATTAAATCTTAAAATTGAGGACCCTGTAATCGGCTGTATAATTGATGTATATATATGATACATGTATTGATAGAAATTCAAACTGTAAAGTTATAATCTCTCCCTTGATTGCAAAATTTTAGTACTCAAAACCTCAAAGACATTAAACATGTTAAACTATAAAGATAGGGTTGTAATTACCGGTGAGTCGAGACATGAGGTCCCCTTTTAGAGAGGGATAGAGACTTGACACGCATGATTTTGATGATAGCTAGATAAATAAAATATGTCGTTCTGGATGGTCTGCGATGCAAGACACTTGGATATAGAAACGGGACATAGGTATACGATTGTTTTTACTCTTTAAAATCCTTATTTTTCTTCTATATATAGTCCCAGTCCCGTAAACTTAACTAAGGCCAGTCAGTTTTGCCTAATATCTTAAAATGAGATCAATTATACTGCAGAGTTACGTTGTGTGCTGTCATTGGTGATAAACATATCAGATTTAGAGCTGCTAGAGATTCCTTTCTTTCTTTCAATAATGTTAGGCCCACGATTGCTGAGTATTCCTAACATTCCTGTTTGGATTTTACTATTTTTTACGGTAGTGCAAGAGGGAAAAGGCTAGTTACAGTGCAACGAAGACGTTATTTTCTAATTAGGTTATTTTCCTGTGTTCATACATAAAATATGCAGGAATCGGCTGCAACAAAGACAGGAAAATAACCGAATAAGAAAACAGCGTCTTCGTCACACTGTAACTAGGAAAAGGCTGAACTATCCCAGTGCCTCAAAGTAAAATAGGCTGCAGAAATATGAAATCCTGTAAGTTTTATTTGAATGCTAGGTAACATACATGAAAGTCAAGAAGCGCCCATGTTATGGCATGTACTGGTCAATAGTGACCGTGTGTTTATTTTCCGAAGAAGAAAGAAGAAGAATTGATAACAATTTGATTAAGTCAGAGGAAACTCGAAATTTTTGAATTACTTATTTGAAATCAATATTGTTCACTAAGATATACCTTTTGGAGGTATGTATTCATCGACCACTGGGCCATCTTAAAAATTTAACTATCCCAAATTTATTCTTTTTTCTTTAGAAACGTGCTTTCGATTTTGGCCGGAAGTTTACAATGAAACGATAAGAAACTATACCTGAGTATGGACGCGTAAATCAATTGTAAATTTTGAGTTAAAACGTCGGCGATATTGGATAATAATCAAAATTTAAACAATAAAAGACACGGACAACATCTTGAAATTAATTCCTAGAAGTCATATCTGTGTTAAATTCTGAAATTACTTCACGATCGCTTTCGAAATTTACAACTAAATGCGCATACTTGGATTTAGTACGTCAAAATTATGTTGCAGACAGCTGACAAATCATTGATCAATGAGTGAGCATGGAAGATGATGGCGAGGTAGACGAGTTAGGAGAAACAAAGATAATTCTTTCTTTGACACCTATAGCAAGTTCTAAAGATTTATCAGATGCTAATGACATAAAATCCATCCATCTTTGTAAAAGATACATAGCAAATGTTGTCTTTACATATCCTGGTGAGTTGAAGAATGGAAACCTGACTAGATGGAGAAATAGTGTGAGCTGTGCCTATGCCAAAGGGAGGATACATGGATTAATGACATCAGAGTCAATACCAAAGGCAAACAGAGATGGAATGTCAGCGGACAAATACTACATCAAAGCACAAGAATATAGCAGTGTAGCAGAAACGCAAAAATTGAAAGAAAGTGATCTTGTAGGTTTATATTTAGCCTTAAAGGTATAGGTAACATAAGCCTAAATTAATCCATATTTGTTTCTTAAATATTATAACTGATTTATGTGTGAGTCATTCATAATATTCAGCTAAATGGATCTTCTATAATAGTTGCATAGGTTCAAATATTGGCAATAATTTTTGTAACATTAATACATGTAAATGTATTTAGTTTTAAAATTTTGTCAGGTTGGTTCTAATATGTACATGTATAAGGTATACCACAAACTTGTCTACATTGTATCTATTGTAGTATTGATCTGATTAAAGCACTCTTTAATTAAGAATAAACTGATGTGCACTTAAATGGATACATGAAATTTATAAGCTACCGATCATATATGCATTGATTTTGAATATTCAATCTCAATGTAACAAGTGCATGCAATTCTGTATATTTTTGAATCAAAATTGCTCTGCCAGAGTTAAATTGAAACTGCCTGTAAGTGTTACCAGAGCGTGGTTGCTTAACATGCTTCATGACGCATCCTGATTGATTATATTGCGTAAAAATAACTATTTTATGACATATTGGTTCTTTTCTGTACATCCTTTCAGATACCAAGACCACAATTTCTAGATGAAACAACCTTTGTGATGTTTGAGAGCGTCTGTTTGTCAAGTATGTTTCACCGGAGGGCACCGGAGAAAGCAACACTTAACGTAGATATCATAGCTAGAGTCCCAGTTATTCCCAAAAGTCCCAAGACTACTACGGAGGATTTTCTCTTACAACAGTCCCTATCCAATACACCAGATACCGTAACTGAACTGAAAATGAAACGTAAGATTGACTAAATCATTGATTGGGAAAGACAGGTGCAATGTGCCAATGACCCATTAGTTTCTTGGATGGCCCATTGAAGTCTGTACTTTCTTAAGAAATATCACCCAATTTGAAATTGTAGGAAATAATGGAAAATGGTCAATCTATAACAAAATTTTCTTCCGAATCACTGCTAAATACATTATACTGTGTTAAAATGCAAAGTCATCTTCTTTGCAAATAGTTGATAACTTTCAGATTATTATAGTTTTAATATTTCTTTTCTAATTGTATGATGAAAATTGTATCCTTGAAGTGAGTTTAATCATTTAGCTTAATAATATTACATAATAATTCTGCCCATAAATTGATTTAGTATGTACATGTGCATTCTGTTTGCTTTTGCAGTGTCAAAAGAAATACTCATCAGCAAGCCTCCTGAAATCCAACTCCTGTACAAAGATGTCGCTGGTAGACATCTTATATTCATGCAGAGTAAGTGTCACATCTCTTTGAGCCTCATTCCCAATGCAAAATTGGTAAATAATTAAATGGAGAAAATTGTTTTCCCCATATTGTATTTTTTTTATATATTTTTTGATCTGATTAAGAATAAGGTACATTTTTATTTTACAATGACTCTAACTTGCATATATTTAGCCATGCAACGTCATGATCTGCCTATTTCATTGTTTCATAATTTTTTTACTTGCTTTTAACTCACTGTTAGAATATAAAAAAAAGATTGAAAAGAAACAATTACAATGCTACATACTTTTTTCAGTTTTTAATGCTGTTGACTGTGATATAACCATTAGGGAATGTAATATATTGCCTGGACATTGCCATGTCAGTGACAGACTCAATGCAGAAGAAGAAAAAAATGTCAAGATGAATAGGTAAGGCCAAAAAAAAAATTAATTTTTAGTTTCTCAGGCACTTTTTTTTCAAATTATGATGAGGCAGGGAGGGGTTTTTTTTTATCGTCAGAGATTTCATTACCCTGACATTGCATTCAACTTTACTTCACCCTACCTCCACGCGAGTATTGATGTATGCCTTATATTTATCGGGAAATTCCCAAATGCCAAAATTGAAACTGCCAACAACGATGCTCTCATAAAGTTGGTGCAAGGTGCATCGATCACTATATCCACCGATGATCGACCAAGGGTGGATTTGAGTGGGGTTGGCCAAGATTTGCACCGAGACAACATTCATGTGTCACTCGTTTTTACGCTTTTTAGCTCGCCGGGACGAAAAAGTCCGGAGAGCTAATGCCATACCCTCGGCGTCGTCGTTGTTGTTGTCCGTAGACAAAACATTAACCTGGGCTATATCTCTTGAACTATAAGGGGTAGGGCTTTGATATTTCACATGTAGATACCTTGTGACAAGACCTTTCATTTGAAAACATGACCTTTGACCTAGTGATCTTGACCTTGGACTTTGACCTACTTTTCAAAAACTTTAACCTGGGCTATATCTCTTGAACTATAAGGGATAGGGCTTTGATATTTCACATGTAGATACCTTGTGACAAGACCTTTCATTTGAAAACATGACCTTTGACCTAGTGACCTTGACCTTGGACTTCGACCTACTTTTCAAAAACTTTAACCTGGTTTCTGACAAAAACCTGTATAGGCGAGCTATGTAATCTTTGATTACCCTATGTTTAAAATGTCCCCGTCAGTTGAATGCTATATGCAAATGTAAAATTCTGGAAAAGTGCTAAAAATTTCTGGATGCTGCACGTATTTTGGTGAGAAATTAATAATTAATTTTTTTTGGCCTAATACAAATAAAAATGTACATGTAGATATAGTTTGAGTTCACAATTGATATTTTAGCTTGATGTTAAGTATTTGTCAGTCAGTCAGTGTCCTTCTTGCATTTGATTTAATCTAGTATGATCTTATAGGGTAGTCCATTGGGTAATCACACATTAGTTTTGACTTTATTATTTGTCATGTGGTACATTGATCAGACAATGGAGAGATTTTCACTGTTGTTAGTTCAGATTAAGGTCACTTTAAAGGTCAAGGTCACTTATGAGCACTTATGAACTGTAGTTGGTTCAAAAATAAAAATGTAACCAATATTTGTAACCCAAGGGTCATTACAAATTATTAAGCAGTCTGAAATAATCTTATTCTGTGAAATCATACAATTTTGTCTAGACTGAGTTATCAGGATTTCTTAAAGCATTTAGCAATTGAAATTATGTCCCCAAAAAGAAATCTTTCTGGGCCAGATAGAAAACATCTTACACTGATTTAGCAGGTACGTGTAATTTTCATTTGTAACAATGTTTCAGACATGCTTGCCAAAGTAACAGATTGCCATTGGTAGCAGTATGTACAGATTCTGTGATATATCCTTTACCTTTAGGGCAGAGGGAGACTGTCTCACTTATTTATGAACTTCTAACAGATCAAATGGATGCTAAACTTAGGGTAGGTATATTTATAAGTAATGATTGAATGAACAGAAAACAAAGTAAAATGAAGATATGAATATGACTCAGGGTTCAATCCTACGTCTTTCACTACAAAAGATATACAAAATTTCAGGCACTCTAATCGTTGAGCTATGATGTCATAATTTCATTTAGCCAAGTTGCAAAACTTTGCTCTTGGGCTCTCTAACAGGCAGCGACTATATACTGTCTTTGAGACTTTATTATGTGACATTGATATCCAATGGACCTAGGATGATTGCTATACATTTTGGTATCAAAAGGTCAAGGTTCAAGGTTATGTGTCAGTGTGATACAAATGTACTGGAATTTTTTTATATTCACTAGTAATCATAAATAAGAGAATTTTGCAATTTATCAATTCCTTGAAAGACTTTGACGATTGTACTTTCTAGTACATGTATTTGTGTAAATTAATACTTTGTATTATTTTCAATGTGTATTTTACAGGAGCTTTCCTTCCATTTGCATCTAAAATGGGGATATTTAGATAGCCAGTCTGCCATAGAAACTTCTTACAAGTATGAAATTTAACACCTTTTTCAATAATTTTTCTTAAATTTGAATGATCTGTCGCTGTAAAATCTTATCTGAAAATGACATAGTAACAGCATTCAATTAAGAACTCCATTTACATCTTCTCGAGACAAGTTTGTGTAACACCTTCTTCCCCCTCCGCGTCAGATGTCATACACAAAACTGCGTCTCTGGTAAGTATTATGTGAACTTGTCTTGAGAAGAACACCATTTAAAACCTATTTTAAAAATTAGATAATGAAAATTTAGTAAGTGCAAAATGAAATGGACCATTTTCCAATCTTGATTAAAAACTCAAAAGGTCCGAGTCAACATCTTTTGGCGTTGATTTTTATTATGACGTCACTGTTAAAAGACGCAATTCTATTGAGACGTAACAATGAAAAGGTGCACGAAAGTTGCATGCCTTGGACATTTTATGTAATTTTGTCAGCCATTATGGATTTTGGCAAGTGGTCTATTGACAAGATTCCTTTTGATTTAGATATATTTCAGTCAGAGGATAGAAATGTTGTTAATTCTTAGTCTGGAGATTCTATGACAAAAAGTCTGTATTCATAATTCAAAATTTCAATACTTGCATGACGCATGTAGGTATGCAAGATCTTCAATAGTTATTATAAACTTACCAGTGATTCAGACTGTTTTCAGAAGCTATAGGACACATGGCCTAGAACATAAAAAAATAATAGGCCATTTTGTCCTAAACATGAAAAAAGTATAGGCCGTCGCACGGCATAGCCGCGAGCCAAGCGCTGAAGGCGCGAGCTTGCTAGGGGGGTCAGAATATTTTTTTCAAATTTAAAGCAAAATGGTGCAATCTGAGCCAATCTGGAGATGAAAATTGAAGTCTACAAACTTGAAAATAATGGGTGTGTAACTGAGGCTTCTTACTGTTTTCCTGTAGAAGTAGGACTATCAGTGCTGTTTGATGGTCGTTAGACTTGATGTGGTCTGTTACCTTGCGTAAAGGTATTGTTTCTATTAGCATCAAGGCATATTTTACAGAGCATAGCGTCCGCAGTTTCACCATACCGTAACCAAGGGTATATGGTTACCCATTTTTGCTGGAATTTTCTATAAACAGTAGGTTCAGGTTGTTCATCCTGAACATCTGGGGTGTCAGGAGTGCTGTTTGGAAGACCGCCACAAGGGGGGCCACCACTTTGAGATTCTTTGATCAAATTAAACTAAGTTTTCTGGCCCTCGCACTGACGCAGCTTTTATTTGACTCAGTTATTTACACGCTTTAACAAGCGTTCGCCGAGTCATCATTACATAAAGCGCTTGTATGACGGACTCCTTTTTTATCATCCAATGAAAACTGTTGTTACATGTTTATCGAGGTACCGAGTCAACTTGACCTTAAATTGTGACCGCTCATGGGAAAATATTATGATTATCGGCCAATATGTCAGACGAACGGGAAAGGAATAGGCCATTTCGGCAGATGCAGGACACATTAATTGGCCATTCAGAGTTTTTATCGGCAAATGGCCGATGGCCGACGCCAATCTGAATCTCTGCTTACATGTATTATTATTGTTAAGTTTTGTTTTGCAGTTTACCTATGCTACGCATTCGTCATGTGCCATTTGTTATGACAGCCATGTGTGATTCTAGTCAAGTAAATATAGGACAAAGGTAATATGTTAATTACATCATAAATCAGAACTTTTTCTGGTTTTGTTCTGCTCATCAGGACATTATACATAATTGAGGTCATGTATATTTTGTTTTCCTGACATCTTCTCTACGTAATATCATTTTCTAGTGTCTATTTCCATCACAAGCTTCCCTTATGTATGGCGTATAAGGGAATTTAAGCTTGTGATGGTAATAGACACAAGAAAGCGATATTACCTTCACATAGAGAAGATACTTTCCTGAAGATAACTTAGAACCATATGATCTGTCCATCTACATGTTGTGTATATTGGTACTTTTCAAGAGGATATATTATTTGTTGATTTGAGTGTCAAAATGTCAAGGTAT
Organism: Pinctada imbricata; assembly: GCA_033119305.1. Taxonomy (NCBI): domain Eukaryota; kingdom Metazoa; phylum Mollusca; class Bivalvia; order Pterioida; family Pteriidae; genus Pinctada; species Pinctada imbricata. The sequence goes on along the minus strand of VSWD01000008.1, from coordinate 30,819,573 downwards.
CAAAAGAGCTGTTAAGATAAGACGTAAAATCTGCCCTGAAAACCAGAAATGTCAAAATGCAAAAATTGAGAAACTTATTGGTAAAAATAAGAAGTAACTTGGCCCAGATATGAATCTTATGTCAGGCTGGATAAATTATTCAAAATAAGACTGATTTTTGGGTTGAAATAAGCGTTTTTCCCATAGAAATCAATGGAAAATGGAAAAGTTTTTCTACAACATTGTTCCCCCCCCCTCAGTTCAGAATGCTACTTTCACCAAAGGTGTATATCAATAAAACAAATTTTCTGGCCAAGTGGGGTTCTGAATCGAGGGGGCTACAATGTCCCACCGGCAAAAAACGAAAAATGTCATTAGGTCATACTGAGTATTCCTTTTGCTTAATTACAGTTTTACAGTTAGCTACAGCTTAAGGAACAATCTACAGGATTTTCTGGCTTGGAGATTATATTGGGACTTACGTGACTCAAATGTGCAATTAAAAGGTAAGATTCGACTACCTTTTGAAATTTTCAGCCTTTAAATAGGAAGATTGGAGAGAAAGAAATTGATAAAGTAAAATAGATTGCAGTTTGGAGAAATAAAGATATGAGTCTGTTTTTAAGGAATTTTTATCATTTTGTTTTCCAGACATCAAGAAAAAGAAGGAATCTCCCAAACATAGCATAGTATGCCATGATCCCATTATAGAGTTTGGGTAAATTCTGCTACTTTTCTCAATTTAATGATTGATTTTTTAATTTTCTTCTGCCTCTGACTTATTTTATCTTTATCCCAAACCTGATATTTTCAAAATCATGAAAAATCATCTTTAATGGCCACAAAACTAGTATGCCATCTTCATGCTTATCTCAGAATTACTTCATTTTAGGGACTATAAAACAAAGCAATTTCAAAATTGGACTGTTCAGTGATTGATCTTATTCATAATGTGCACACAACTATGTTATTGTAATGAACACACAACAATGTTACAGTAATGAACATGCAACTATGTTATCCAATTGAATATACAACTATGTTAATGTAATGAACAAACAAATATGTTAGCATAATGAACACACAACTATGTAAGCATGATGAACACACAACTATGTTAGCATGATGAACACACAACTATGTTATCGTATTGAACACACAAGAATGTTAATGTAATGAGCAAACAACTGTTAGCATAATGAGCACACAACTATGTTAGCATAATGAGCACACAACTATGTCAGTGTAATGAACACACAACTATGTTAGCAGAATGAGCACACAACTATGTCAGTGTAATGAACACACAACTATGTCAGTGTAATGAACACACAACTATGTCAGTGTAATGACACACAACTATGTCAGTGTAATGAACACACAACTATGTCAGTGTAATGAACACACAACTATGTCAGTGTAATGAACACACAACTATGTCAATGTAATGAACACACAACTATGTCAGTGTAATGAACACACAACTATGTCAGTGTAATGAACACACAACTATGTCAATGTAATGACACACAACTATGTCAGTGTAATGAACACACAACTATGTCAGTGTAATGAACACACAACTATGTCAGTGTAATGAACACACAACTATGTCAATGTAATGACACACAACTATGTCAGTGTAATGAACACACAACTATGTCAGTGTAATGAACACACAACTATGTTATCTTGCAGGCTGTTTAAAAGAAACACTGTCCAGAATGTCAAAATTGAATTCACAGTATTACAGGAAGGATTGTATGAGGTATAGAATTCTTATGTATGATTTCTTTATTATTTCATTCTCTCAAAAGCAAAGTGACAACTACGGATCTTTGTTCTTAATTTTGATTTTTGTACACATGTAATATGTAATCCTTATATCCATCTCCAACACTCTTAACTTTGAAAGTAAACATTGGTATCTTACTTGGCTATTTTTAAACACAATACATGTACTCGTAAAAGCATACTACATTCTTGTTTAAAAGTTAATTCAGAGTTAAGGCCTGCCTATACAGTCATCAAGATTTAGTGGCCTATCTATACAGTAACCTTTTTGTTTGACAGATATACAAATGTAACAGCCTGAAACTTATAAATGTGTGGAAAACAGTATAGATTCAGACTAAATTTGAAGCTTACACTGCAAAAATCAAGGTTACTCTCATAGATATTGCAATAGTTTGTAGCATCCAAGTTGCAAAAATCAAGGTTACTCTCATAGATATTGCAATAGTTTGGAGCATCCAAGTTGCAAAAACCAAGGTTACTCTCATAGATATTGCAATAGTTTGTAGCTTCCAAATTGCAAAAATCAGGGTTACTCCCATTGATATTGCAAGAGTTTGTAGCTTCCAAGTTGCAAAAATCAAGGTTATTCTCATACATATTGCAATAGTTTGTAGCTTCCAAGTTGCAAAAATCAGGGTTACTCCCATAGATATTGCAATACAAAATGTAGTTTGTAGCTTCCAAGTTGCAAAAATCAAGGTTACTCTCATGGATATCACAATTTCAAAATTCTATTTCAAGAATATATTGCTATTCATAATGTTAAAAACTTATGTTGAATAATCATACTGTAACTTTGGGACTTAAAAAAACAATTATTTTCTGATTCAGCATATTGATTGAAACTTCCTGCACTGAATTTATCACTGATACAAGGATATTTGACTATGAAATGTCAACAAAATATATGTGTATATTGAATTTTCTATTTGTAGTTTGGGAAAGAAATGAAAATGAATCTGACATACATGGTACCCAATGAGGAATTTCATGTAGAGAAATCCACCAAAAACTTACCTCAATCTAAAAATTATCTAGGTAAGTCATATGGAGATTTCCACCAAAAACTTACCTCAACCTAAAAATTGTCTAGGTAAGTCATATAGAGATTTCCACCAAAAACTTACCTCTATATAAAAATTATCTAGGTAAGTCATATAGAGATTTCCACCAAAAACTTACCTCTATCTAAAAATTATCTAGGTAAGTCATATAGAGATAATTCCACCAAAAACTTACCTCTATCTAAAAATTATCTACATAAGACGATTTAATGAACAGATGTTTGGTATATAAGCCTAAAATGAAGCATTATTACATTTCCTTCAAATAGCTGATTTTCCAGTAGATTCATTAGGCGGACAGACACCAGACATCATAAAATTTGATGTGATGTCTGGTGTCTGTGCATATAAAATCAAGGTTTAAAATGGTCATAAATATTTTCTGGAAAATGGACTATTGAGGTTATAAAGGTATTAAAGGGTAGGTGAGGGTTCTTAACAATCCCCTACGCATGTGTCCGATTTCAGTTCCGCTTCTCTTCACTTTGAAATCTACCTCTGCTGTCATCCCCTATTGTTTGTCTGCAAGATTCTTGCAGACTGAAACTGGGGCTTCATATTTCTAAATTAAGTATTGCAAGTATATACCTTCAGGTTTGACTACATTTATGAGGTATACAGTGTTCATGCAATGCTTTTCTTTCGATGCAATACGATGCAGTATCAGGGATTCTTTCTTCATTCGTACGTTGCTAACACGATCAGCTGAGCGAGAAGTCTCCAGTAAAAATACAAATTCTAGCTATAAATCGAATCCTACCGTCTTTAGACGTAAGTTATGTAAATTTTCCTACATCAAGATAAGAATCGTTTCCTTCATTGCCCATTAACTCGCCCCTAAACACTCAAACATGTGCCTCTGCTTTTGGATCTGTTGCACTGCTTACATCAGAAGTCCGAATGATGTCACTGTGACGACATGCCGTACCTGCAATGCCTCTCAGGTTTTATCATTGCGTGAAATGGCGTAAGTAATAACGATGACGGCAAGGTTATATTGCAAGCCTGTGCCGCCTATGACCTTGTTGCAAGTTGGGTTCTTAATTGTGATTTAGACATTGTGCATTGTAAATACTGTATACAGGGAAAATTTCACCCCGTTTTATTTTTGCCCTTTTCACCCATTGTCATTGGAGCGAATTCAGACAGGGCAAAAAAATATATATATAAAGGATTTCTTAACAAAATGCATACTGGGCAAATTCATTACAGGATGAATCGGTCTTTTATTTAGATTTGGGAAAAATAAGACTAGGAAAAATCAAAGTTTAGCATACAATATATGATTTATACATTGTGCAAAGTAAATATTTTATCATTTGAGAAACAGAATATTCGATATATCAGAATCCATGCCTTCAATATTTTGACTGGTATATTTTAGACCCAAAATCCCAGGATGTATGGCGTGGGAGACTTGGCAGTACCTCCTCCCTCAGGGATAAAGACCACACCCCTCCTGAGGAGAGGAGGTTCTCCTTTGCTACAAAGTCTTATTCCTTTGGTGACTTTGGACCATCAAGTTCTCAAGACTCTACGGAGGGGGAACAAACCAGGTACTTGTTAGATATTCATTTGGTTAGGATCCTTAAGGGATTTACATAATTTATAAGAAAAAGTAAAGAAAGCAAGAGCAAAGAAATTTTAAAACATGTTAGTCTAGAATTAATCTTACCAACCTGAAGAGGTAAGGCACATGCTTATGAGGCGATGTTGACCCAAAAGGCCGAAAGCCCATATTGAAATATTCATTCAAATAAGATATTTTTGCACTGAATTTCTGTGTCCAAAAAAGCTTTAACATGTATCTGTCTGTCTTTATATACATGTATATTCCTTCCTAATGACATTCTAAGTCATTTGAAAGAATGAATACGATATATTTACATTCAAAGGATATTTCACATTTCTTGTAACTGATTCTGCTGTCAGAACTCCATGAGACTTTGCTAATTAGCTTTTAACAATTTCTTTGGCATTAATATTCTTCTTGATAATTTTCATTTCTTGATATTAGCTCATCATTCATTTCTTTGAATTGAAATAAAAAAAGGAAGGAACAATATGACGCGCATTTGAAAATTTACATTTTCAGTTCTTTTTTCAAGTCAGAAAGTAGAGGAAATACATTATCACCAGGAAATTCTACAGACAAAGCATCCAGAGACGTGGACGGGGCTTTCACCTTGACCTCAAACAGTTTTAAAAAGAACAGTATGCAGATTTATCTCCCTTCTCCAATTTGTTAAAAACAACTTGTAGGTACATGTGCCATATTGATCAAGATTTAGTAGCTATAAGTGTGTTTCGGAACATAAAATGTGTTTAGAATTATTTAAAGAGATGTGGAAGTACTTGTACTTTGTGTTTCTAGCAAATTTAGAATTCAATTTGAAAGTTACACAATTTATCAAAAATTTACCTTTGAAGAAATAACAAACATTAAAGAAAATTAATTGAACCATTTATTTCTAATTTATTCTAATTTTTTCAAGGTTATTCTTTCTAAAAGGCATGCTCCTCGTTTGTATGATTTAATATTTTAACAAGAATGGAATCTACAAAATGTTTAGGTTTCCATTGTGCTTTGGTCTTAACATACATTTTGACATATAACATGACTTTGTAGATTTGAATTTACAAAAGCTCAAGCACCAGATAAGTGGCAGTATAATGCTGTAAAACTTTGCACAAGTTATGTAATACTATATATACGAGAAACAAGCATTTTATTTTACCATTTGTGACATACAAAATATACATGTATAGATTATATGTTAATCAGAAAAAATTCTTGCCAGATTTTTATTGTGAAATCTGTATTTTTTTTTCAGTTCACTGTGTTATAAATGTCATACTTTTCTTATATTTATATTTTTATTTGTTATACTCTTAACAGCATAATATTGAGTCTGTAGTAAGCATTCCTTGTTTATTTTACAACATTAATGTGTATGTGTGTACATGTATATGAATCTCATATGAACTTTTACTGATTTTAAAACAAGGTTGTTGTCACATGTATATTATGTATATTCATGCATTCATCATGTTTATTTTTACATGTACGTTTGCTAAACATTCCATAGATTTTAAGGTAAAATTAATCCTAAGTTATAAAAACTTTGCATTAAATCTTCGACAGTATATCAAGGTATCAAATAATCTGTTAAAAATGTGTGTTTGATCAATTTTGATACAATTTTTGTGTTGCCTGCAAAGCATAGCGACACTGTCCGTTGTCCGTCTGTCTGTCACACTCTATAAAAATGATTCCTGAGTGTTGCTATGTTTTGCAGGCGACACATGCATTCCTTGGAATGATTTTTGAATAAAAAGCATTTTAAAGGCATTCTAAATAGTGCACTGTATTTTTGGATTATATAATTCAAAGTATCATACATTGATTTCTAGAAATTCTGAAATATACCCCCCCCCCCCCCCCCCCCCCCCACCAAAAAAAAAAGTCAATTTTGCACTTGTTTCCATGCATACAATATAAGAGGTTGAGTACCTTAAAAGTGAGATTGTGTACCTTAAATTGAAACTATAAAGTTACTGAAGTTTCGTTATGTAAATTGATAACCAATTACAATAAGGAAGATCGTAAATACCTCTAACCAAGACTATATGAATGTTTTTGCGCACTCTTCGATTGTTCTCCATTGTTATGACGTCATCAATTTACTTAAGTTTTGAACAATGGTTTAGGTAGGTGACTAAATGAAAAATCAGAACGGACATGCGCTGTATTTGCGATCTTAAGTATTGACAAAGTATTGTAAACTCAAATTCAGCACAAAGTTGATTCTTCAGTGAAATTTTATTTCCAGCTTATGCTCAAATTGAATATACATGTATGTGTTTTTATCTCTCTAGTTTTCTAGATAATACATGGACATGTATTCCTGAAGGTTACCTTTTTACCTTGATCTACACAATGATAGTCAATAGATGATTTTCACATTACCGCTGTAGACTTGAATTTTATACAGACCAAGACCCGACATCACAACATTGATGTAATATTTGACTGTGACGTCAAAACATATCTATGACGTCATGATGAAAAATTACGTCAATAGTTGTGACGTCGGGTCCTGGAGTGTCTAAAATACAAGTCAAACGGTAATATGAAAGTGGTCTATTGAAAGAACACGTCCATGACAAATGTCTGTCACCAGTCTGGTTGCTCATCTTAAAGAAAATAAAAAGTTTTTAGTTGGAAAAAGATTTTCTTTCCTAAAGGAGGGAGGCTTAGTCATTCAGAGTGCTCATTTAAAATAAATTACATGTATCTTCCAACACTACTACTAAAAGTAAATGCACTCCGAATCCTTTTTATCCCCCCCCCCCCCCCCCCCCCCCCCACCACCTTCAATGGGCATTTGTTTATGAACTATCTTTGATTTTGCTCATTTACTCTGGCATTTGTTTCTAAGTGTTTTACAAATGTATATGGATTTTCAAAGAACTTGCATGTATGTAATTGTGATAAATCATTTATTAGTAGTGATTATAATATTTTTGTTCTCTTTGTGAATTCGTTGATTCAAATATTCAGTCATCTGCATTTTATTCGTATCACTTACATTTTTGTGTATGACTTAAATTTTTTAAAATTTTTATTTAGTTATTTATTTTTTTTTTGTTTCTTGTTGTTTACAACCTGTTAAAAAGTTTCTGATAGTGCAATATAATTATTTTGAATGCATCTTTTTTATTTACAATATCACTATTAGTATGCTCCCTGTACGTGTATGTGTATGAGCGTTTGTCAACAAATAAACTGTATTTTTTTTTTTTGTAATCAAAATCTAATGATAATTTATCTTTATGCAGCCTAAAAGTATGTGTAGCAGACTTGTATACTTTTATGATTTTGGCGTAATTTTTATAATTTTTTACCTACAATTACGCTATACGCTTTTGCTGCTCAATTTTACGCTTCCAACATATTTCCAAGCAGAATGATTTTGTAAAAGTATCCCTAACAAACTAAGAAACGCGCATACATAAATTATTTGATCATTTCAAGAGCGTTTGATATCGTATATGTAATTATTGTGTAAATGATCTAGATTTGTAACAATGTCAAAGAGTGGAAAAGACAATGTTTGTTATATTACGCTTTACTTCCCAAAATTACTCTATCTTAATTGAGCAAAATATTACTCTTTTGTAAAGAAATAAATAGGCAGGTCTGATGTAGGCTTAAAAGGTTGTCCATATAACTTTTGAATTGGAAGAAACAATGCTACATATTATTTCACAGGAGTATTCCTTGTGGCATTACCTTTCCACTTGCACCAAAATTTTTGACCTTGTGACCTTGACATTGGAATATGAAGTCCAGCTGTATCTCTTTCATGTTGTCTTGAAGCATTAGTGTTTCACAAACATGTCGTGCTATTTCTGTTCTTGTTTTATTTCTGAACATGCAATTGTTATTTACCACTACTAATTATTGTAGAATTTGCTCAGATTTCTTAATTTATTTTGATGTGATATAAACTATGTATTTATTTTAACATATTTTAGGGAAATCATGCAATCATTGCAACATTAGTAGATGTATTATTATAAGTATTATATTTAAATGGATTTTTCAATAACATGGGAAATTTGGGTTTTTATGATTAATTATGAAAACAACTTGTTTTTATACATGATGATATCCATCAAGTTTTATATTGAATTTAAATCCGAAAAAAAACAAAAAACTATATCTTAACAGACGATTTTCACATTTCCACTGTTGACTTGCATTTTACACATCCTAAGACCCAACATCACTAGATTTCACTAACTTTTAACTGTGACCTCACAGTTAGAAGTTACGTCAAAAGTTGTGATGTCGGGTCATGACATGTCTGACATGCAAGTCTGGCAGTAATATAAAGAAGGTCTATTGGCTCAATTTGGAGTAATATTGACCGTGTGGTAAACATTTTGCGTTTATTTTATACCCACTTTCTCAGTGTCAAGGTAATCTTGCTTAATGGAGAAAGTACCTTCACAACTTTCATACTAAAACCTAGCTGGTTTGCTTATCAAAAAGAGAAGACCACTGAAATTATATATCTCAAAAGTATTGATAAAATAATCACAAAATGACAGTCATCAATTATGGTATCATAACAAAGCGGATGGTAGTTGTTGGACGTTTTTCTCGAAACGAAGATTTAAATATAGATTTGGATAGTTTTTTAACAGAATTCCCTGTTCTTTAATTTAATGTCGATCCAAGCTTTGCATAGAGAAAATTGTGAAGGCTGTTCTGTAAGCATGCAAGCAAAATTACCTTCAAGAGACAATATTAATCTTTTCAGTTTAATACTTTGTTATATAATCATTTGGATTTGATAGTATTTGTGTTTGGCATTTATTGCATGTGTTTACGTTTATTTATTTCATTGTATACAACCAAGTGGCTAGTAATCTGAATTGTTTTATACATTACTAATTTTTTTTTTAAGTTGCCATAAATATGTTTGATGGATCTGAAACTACTGCATTAAATGTTTGGTGTCAAGTTAATTGTTGTTTGTTCTGATTTTTTTTTTTCATTTTCAACATAATTTCTTGGTACATGTATCACTAGACTGTTCAAAACAAGTACGTCACTTGTCACGTGTTTGACCCTAAATACATAATCTTGACCTTGATAGTGGTCATGACCTTCAGATTGACCATGACATTTTGCAATGAGTCTTATCATGTTTGACATTCCTGCAAGTTTGATAGATGAGTAAATAAGCATATCAAGTAAGTTATGACCAAGCAGCTAATACATGTAAATACATGCGGTTACCATTGAACTTCAAATAGACCTTGACCTACATTGGGTGTTGAGTCTCATCATGCAAGTTGAAATGATTGTGGGAACATCAATGTCTGAAGTCATAGATATGGCCTTGACCTTTGACTTCAAAATATGAACATGTGAAATATCAAAGCTGCATCTCATATGGTTCAAAAGTTATGACCAAGGTTAAAGGTTTAGACAGACAAGACAAAAACAACATGCCCCCTAATCTTCTGTACGAAGGCATAAAGATATACATTGTAATAGCTTTGATGATTCTACGATTGCTTTGTCTTCTAAGCTAATCACAAGGTTTTCAAATTCAGTTCATAGTGACCTCAATCACTTTAAAACATCTAGTGTTTATCCTCTCCCTGGCATAGGGAACATTTGTTGAAGGTTTGATGTTTCTATGATGATTGCTTTGACTTCTATGCTGTTCAAAATTAACAAGACACAAACAAAAACACACAAATGGCAATAATGCTATATCCTGCTACAGCTTTGCAAAGAAAAATATGACACAACTTCCTGTGCGTACGAAGAGTAACTGAATTTGACTTGGGCCATTGTTGTTTCATTCAAATGGTCCATTGCTTGTGCCATCTTCACAGTTCTACATATTAATATGAAACTTGATGTGTAGCTTCAGTGTAACAAGTTACAAATCAAATTTGATTCCTTGATGCAAGTGAGACACGAGTTATTTCCCTTTGAAGAAAATTAGTTTGTAATTCCCACTAGCTTTTTCTCTGCTGTTATTACAGATATTTTAATGAACTATGGTGTAGACCTTCAGAGTTGTTAGTTACAGATAAAGTTTGACTATGGTACATGCAGTTGTTAACTTTACTGCTTAAGGAGCTATTGCCCTTAAAGAAAAGTAGTTCTGTCATTGTTATAGATGTAATTGCATCAAACTTACTAGATTGTAACTGGTGAGGAAATTCGGATCGCTTCGCCCTTTATTTGTAACAGCAGTTATGATCCAGTGTTGGAACTTGTATTTTATGACAGATTATAACAAAAACTAATAGACCAAAGGAGGATTATTTTTAAAATGGTGCCTATTGACGTCCGAATCTTTTTTCCAAGAAAAAGGTCAAGGCTAATCCAAATGTGGTGAGCATACTTGGTTTTTTTTTTTATGTCTTGATTCATCACTGGTCTTGAAATGTCCACTAATGGATCTGAATGACTCAACATTGAATCAGCTTCTCCTTCACAGCTGCAACTGCGCAGAATTTCACAAAACCTGACTTTAAACATGTAATCAACTTCCATTACCCAAATTGTGTTTTTCTACCCCCTCCCCCCCCCCCCCCCCCCCCCCCAATAAAAAAAAAAACCATGACACAAGATAGCTTCCATTGGACCTGATTGGCAGACATATTTTCAACATTGCTCTAATGGCTGCACAGAATTTCGTGAAACTTTACAAGAAACAATAAGCAATCAAGGTCCTCTACAGAATTGTGTTTTTCGATATCTATAAAACAAGATGGCCATCAATGGACCTGATTGGCTAACACATTTTCCAGTTTTCTGCAAGATCAGCTTTAGGTAACACAGAACTTCATCCAACCATAAAGGCTGTACCATTTTTTGTAAGTCATAAGCACTTGGTAGCTACCTGTGTATCAAATGATATGGACTTCACGTGAGCCATTTAAGACCACTTGAGCCTCTTGTTTCACAAAGAAATTCTCTTCAATTTTGTTTGCTACTTTACAGGATTCTTCATAAATGTTGAAAGGTTACAAAAGAATGCACATTTTCCCCATTATTACACATATTTACTGAACAAGATTTGAAAATAGAAATAATTTCTCACACAATGCTCACGTACCGGATGATCTTGAAACTTTGCGCAATGAGTTTCTTGTCCATATTATAAACAGAAATTCATGAGAAACAAAGAAGTTTTTTATCGTCCCATCTTTATTTCTTTTCACTATCTTCCTTTTCTGTTTGGAAATATGTGCGTTTTTCCTTTATGTTTGGATCATCTATATAACTTAGCTCCTTGTAAATAGTTGGCAAGAATCCTGAAAGAAACAAATCATACAGACAGATCACGTTAATAAAGAGGTAACATTTGAAGGAATAAAAATACTAAACTTCAGCAAATATTTACTGTAAACGTGGAATTTTTTGCATGGGGGTAATTTTCACTTATTTCACAAATCAATGGACTTTCCGAAAATTTACCCCATGCTAAAACAACCCTACTGCATCTTACAAAGGCAGAGCCGTCCATATCACAAATATTTCTTGTAAGTGAAGTGTAACATCTTGATGTTTTAAAATCGCGAAAATTTCCTCCAGCAAAAATAATGTCTACAGTATCAAAACATAGGTAATCACAGATTACGTAGCTCACCTCGTGGCAGCAAAATTCAAATCAAACATATTTCTAAGTACATGTATATTGGCTTTTAAAGGTAAAATCATTCAAGTGGAAAAAGTAGGTCAAGGTCATTTTATGAAAGTTTGATCAAAGATACATCCAATATGCAAGTTTGGTACATGTAGCACTTATACTTTGCGCAATATTGGCTTTTAAAGGCAAAATCACTCCAGCAGAAAAAGTAGGTCAAGGTCATTTTATGAAAGTTTGATCAAAGATACATCCAATATGCAAGTTTGGTACATGTAGCACTTATACTTTGCTCAATACTGAGCTACCCCAAACTTCTTAACCAAGCCACTCTGAGCTACCCCAAACTTCTTAACCAAGTCACTCAAGCAGAAAATGTAGGTAAGATGCAGCATCCGATGCATGGGTTCACCCCAGCATCCAAAGATGAATCACTTGTGCAAGTTTGGTTACTGTAGCATCAGTACTTTGCCAAATACTGAGCTACCCCAAACTTCTTAACCGGACGCGGACGCGGACACAGACGCGGACGAGCGAGGGTATTGCATAAGCTCACTCAACTTTGTCGAGGTGAGCTAAAAATCAGGCTAGTTAAATGTCTACATAACACAAATTTACAGATTATCTTGTGGGAAAACTTACCAAATTGTCTCGCTCGTTTGATGAGAACAGAAATATGCCTCTGCATGGGAACACAAAGTCCTGTAACCTCTCTGCCATAAATCTTACCAGTGTGAGGAGATAGAAACTGACTCAGCAACCGAGCATTCTAAAAATTAAAAACACAAAAATTCATCAAGACTTTTGCATTTATACATGAACCTCTTCATAAAATAAAACACCGCTAAAGAAGGTATGGCCAGCTTGCAACATAAGTTTTTGTCAGTAACTGGGTCAAAGTCCAAGGTCAAGGTCACTACATGTAGGTCCAAATGTGTGGCATAAATTGAAAGGTCTTGTCACGGGTAATCTACCGGTATTATTATGTTTCCACTGCGTATAATTCCTGAGATTTTGCTTCAACCAGAAACTTAACCAAAATCTTTAGCTAGGTCAAAGTCCAAGGTCAAGGTCACTAGGTCAAATGTTACGGTATAAATTGAAAGGTCTTGTCATGGGAAACCCACCCGTATAATATTGTGTTTTTACTGCATACAGATCCTCAGATTTTGCTTCGACCAGAAACTTACCAATTATTGTTGATGACAGACTGACACTTTTACGCAAAATTTGAGAAAAATTAAGACTATACATGTATATAATATACGAGGGCTTATTGATATGTTGTGAGCCTCGTGTTGAACGATTTGAATTTTATCAGACATTTTGCATTACTTTTCTACATAATCCCCTCCTGTATCTATACACTTTTGCCACTGGTGTTTAAGGGCCTCAGTACCACTTTTAAAGACCTCCTTATCTTGACTGGTCAGAAAGCCATCCACTGCAAGTATGAAGGCATCATTGGACTGAAAGTGGATGCCAGCTGCTTTCAGTTTTGGGAATAGATGAAAGTCTGACGGAGCAAGGTCAGGTGAATAAGGCAGATGCTCAATCAAATCAAAGCCACAATCATGAATGGCAGCCATGGCAGTAACAGACTTGGCAACAGGAGCATTGACCTGATGGAACAACACACCTTTAACTAGTGAGTATTCAGCGGTGCTTAAGTTTAATATTTTCCAGTAACTGTGTCAGAAGTGAAGCATAGTATGTGCCATTGATTGTTTGTCCTTTTTGGAGATAATCTATCGGCAGAATACCTTCTGCATTCCAGAAAACTGAGGCTCATAACATATCAATCAGCCCTCGTACATTATGAACAATATTAATAAGGTGTATTTTTGTAAATTTTTCAAATGATAAAATCTTAGTTATTGGGTAATAGAAATCCATGTAGATGATCTCTTAATATATATGTTTGAATCACCACATAGTTGAAACTTAAAAATTAAGAATAAGAAACAATCATAATAACCTTATAATTGAGAGGTACATTGTACTTGCACAATATACATTTTCTCTGAGGTTTGGCATAAGGATTTGGTATATCTGTCGCAGGCTGAAATGAAAAAGATGTTAAGATCAATGATCCAGTCGTGAGTACAGCATTATATGAGATGGAAATCATTCAAAAGCAAAAAAAAAAAAAGAAATCATTTAAGTGATGTTAATCATCAGACTTCATGAAAAGTATCAGTTGTATCTGATTTGCCGATAAAAATTATTTTGTCTGATAAAAACTCATGTTGTATCTATTATTTGGACAGATAAAAATTCCCAAATGTCCGACATTTCATTGGAAGATCTCAAGAACTCTGAATTATTGGAATATCTTACCTAGGGGTGTAACAATATATCGATACATTGTGATTTTTTAATAAATTTGTATCGTATCGCGATACAAAATGCTTATCGCAATATATTGCACCCTTATAGATTATATGAATGAATCATTAACTCACTTCGATTCAAATCACTTCAATTATAAAAAGCGACTCATGGTCCACATTGCTCAAAAACGAAAACAAATTATGACAAAAGCAATCAAAATGATTCAATGACTTGTGAGCGTTTCTTTCAAGCAAATGACTTTGACAATGTGAAATTCAATCAGAAAATATGAACATCATGGACAAACATAAAAAGAGGAATCTGATCTTACATAAAAAATGATAAAAATGGAAAAAAACAATATATTGCATGTATCATGATACAGCTAATAAAATATCGCAATAAATCGCGATTCACTTTTGGCATATCGTTTCATCCCTAATCTTACCATGTCATTATCCCAATCTAACTTGACTTTATCTTCCATTTCCATTAACAATTCTTCTAACTTCTCTATTGAAAATTCTTCGTCTTTCTCTCTTTCTTTCTGCATCATTGCTCTGTTAAAATAATTGACGCCACTTGGTAGGTTTACTGTGGGGTTCTCTGGGAGAGGATTCAAACGAGGGTCAAAGGTCACATTTCCACTTTGATCTTCTGACTGTTCTTGCCTCAAGATAGATGATGTACATAATGCTCTTAGTCGTGAGAAACTACCTGTAAAATTTTAACGACATATGAATTTTTTAAGCATGTTATAAGGGATCAAAACAATTACTGTAAATTGCTTTATTTTCGTCAGTACCAATTTTCGTCAATTTATTCAAAATGACCGTTTCGTCAGTACATAAATTCATCATCCAAGGGTCCCTAAAATATAAATTTGTCTGTTCAAATGCCAACTTAACAATCAGGTATAGCGAATGCATTTGTTTTCATTGTTTGTTTAACAATTATTGGTAAACAAACAATTAGAGACATGTATACCACCTAGCTTGTTGTGAAAACATATCATTTGGTAATTAGAAGTACATTATATGCGACTCTCGTTTTCAATGATTAATCATTTGCCTGTCGTATTAACTCTTAAGATTCAATTTTTCCTTTCTACACTATATTTTGTCAGGAGTATTTATATTTGTTGATGCGTAATTTTGTCAAGGGAGGCACTGACGAAAATGACGAAAATTGGTACCTGACGAATAAAAACAAATTTACAGTATACACTTTCCAAGCAAAATCAATTTTTTATTTTTTTTAAATTTCTGAAATGTGTATAATCCTCCAATGGAGTGTGCATCTGTGAAATTTAGTCCTCGTCTGTGACTGTACAATAGAGTGCTTATTGAACGTAAAATGTGTAACATAGATGTGATAGTGTGATATTTTGTATATATATTGATATGATATGAGATAAAGATATTGATAATGTGTCTTTATTTATTTTATGATCGTCATTTCTCTCAATGAGTTGAAACCATTATTTAAAGTACGAATTACATAGGAGTGGATTAACAACCGTACTTGTAATCCAATACTGTTAGTACAAATCGTACACAGTGATTAGCAGGTACACCTGGTTGACCATAGGTCACCACGGGTCAAAGACAGACACACCTCACATAAGATCATACATCATTGGTTATTAATTTCAAATACATGATACAACTCCAGGGCCGTCGCTAGGGCTAATTTGGGGCCGATATTCGGCCCCATTCCCAATGCAAAATAGTATCTTTTTTTTCCCAATTTAGGTTCTAAAAATTCCCAATTATGCATGGTCTTTGTTTGATATATTGTATCACCCCCCTTGTAACGCCAAACTCACAAGCCGCCATCTGTCACTGATGTAAAGGTACAAACAAGCATTAATTCCCCCCTCCCCGCTAAACAAGGTAATTATCCAGTTATAATTAGGTGTTCTCAGAACTTCTCTTATACAAATTAATAATGTTTTAAATAAACACTGTCTCAGGTAAGATATTTATTCCAAAGAGTTTGACTGTCACGTATAGATTTGACGACGCAGTCGAAATTTAAACTAAATGTCGATGATATAATGCGCCTTTTGCAGCAGGTTGTTGGAAAAAAATCAACATTCTGTGAAGTTATTGATACTTTGGATTTTAGTTGACGAGTTTCCCGCCATCGCTACCGCACCATGTGTAACATTAAAAGACAAAGGCAGGTACAGACAAAAGTGACAAGCTATATACCATGTTATTGGTATTCATGTCTTCAAAATTTGTATTGAAAAAATCTGACACACAATTAACCAATTTTATTGATGGAATCAGTAAACCTCGATATACCGCCTTACATGTATATCGCCAAATTCTAGAAAAACGAAAGAAGGCAGTATAACGAGGGAGAAGTGCTGCGATGATATTCAACTATCATCTTGCCTGAATAAAGGGTAAAAATAGATATTCTTGATATTTTATTTCAGCTGTAAATTTCCAAACTTTGCTCAAAATGTGGCTGCTTTTCCCAATTTGAAAGGCCCTGACCCCTTTCCCAAAATACCCTGTGACAGCCCTGAACTCTTTCAATTGGTTTCCTAGATTTCCCTCTCCGAGTTCTTTGTTGTATTGCCAGATCCAGAGCCTCTCAGAGCGTCCCTTTGTTTGGGACTGGACGTGTTTGACAATTTTCTAAGTGCATGTCGTTGCCTTAGTGCTTCAGCATTGAATCATGTTTAGTATGATTATATATACATACCTGCCATAATTTTTCGGAGTTTTGTCATTGCAAAGTGGGACAAAAAGAGGGACAAATCATCAAAATGTGGGACAAATATAACGCCAATGAATATAACGCAATAAGGGACATAAAGAGGGACACTTTTAGGAAGTTGAACTTCAGATATTGCAATCCAAAATTGCACTAGATTATTGCCCTCTGCAAACGAAAGAATGTCAGAGTAAAAAATAAATATTATTAACACGTGCCGTATACGTAGATGGCTCCTGGTTGGACGCATTTCTAAAAGTGCATGGCGCTTCAGTGAACTTGTCTACGCTATTTAAGTTTTTTCTTTGGAAATTTTAAAAGTCTTTTACTCCATTGTTCACGTTTCATATTCACAACTTTCTGAACATAAGTATTAAACATCTGCGCTGTTGCCTGCGTTGACGTTGGCGATTTAAATGAAATACACAATCGATAACTTAACGACTCGGGTATTAAAAACGGCACTAAGCAAACGTACTTTGATTGAAACTGAGAGTTTTTTGACGTGATAATAATAAAGAGCATATTAATTATAGTTACTTTAGAGCGTTCCGTGGTTGCCGTATTTTCTTTTTTTTTTTTTTTTTTTTTAAATCTTGTTCACATGTTTTACATCACATTGTTTCTTCTCATAAAAATAAATTCATATCTTGGCTTACATAAATGGTATCACTCGAACATTATATAACTATTGCTATTGCTTTATTTATGAAATAATCGAATTCTTTTGTGAGCTAAAAAAATACCAACAAGAGAAAGGCTGCATGAATGTATTTAGCGACGTTTGTGGGACAGCCGACTATTAATCAACCTATTACTATCAAAACATAGGTCGATTATCGGCTGATTACTGTATATGGGTATAAAGCGTAGATAATTGGAAACGTTTAAATAAACAATGAAAGTTTAAGAAAAGACGGAACGACTAGGGCTGGGACGATACTGTACCCAGCCGATCCGATACGTATCACGATACCTGATATCCGATACGATACATATCGCGATTCTAAGTTAAGTAATAAAACCTTCTCAAAAAGCTATATGATAGTATTTATTTTCATCATATTAGTAGCTTTTTTTTTATTCAACATGTTATATTTATCCAACACTAGATTTCTGTCTAGAATAAAGATGAAAAAAATTAATAAATGGTTTGTTATTTGACTAGAAGAATTGAAAAACAAAAAATCATTTCAAATAACAATAAGAAGTCATGGAAATTTCGTATTAAAAATCAATGGTTCTTATCATTTTGTTATTTTATATCTACATACTTGCCATAATTTTGTCATGTTGCAAAGAGGGACAAAAAGAGTGACAAATCATCAAAAAGAGGGACAAATATAACACCAATGAGGGACACTTTTTCATCACTATAATAAGGCCTTTTAATTATAATTACAAGCTGGGGATTTTTTGGGGGGCAAGGGGGGGGTCCTTCACTTTTGAAGGAGCAACACAGTCAAATCAATGAGAAGTGTAAAATTTTCAAAACAAAGGACCATGTGGTATTAATTTGTTTCACATATTTCCTCTTCAATTTGCAATTTGTCTGATTTTTTTTTCTGAAAATATCTCACTAAGTATCAGCATCTTAGTGTGTCGCACACAATACATCCTGAGCTAATTTTCATAATTATGTTTAAGGTAACTTTCCATTAGGAGGTTGAACTTCTGATATTGCAATCCAAAATTGCACTAGATCATAGCTCTCTGCAAACGCAAGGACGTCAGAGAAAAAATAAATCTTATACGCGCGCCCTATACGTACACGGGCGTCGGCTCCTGGTCGGACGCATTTCTAAAAAGTGGCGCTTCAGCGAACTTGCCCAACCGTTTATTCACAAGTATTAAACACATGTGCCGTTACCTGAGTTGACGTTGGCGAACAATAACAAGGGAGTTTAAATCAAATACCTGTACACAATCGATAACTTAACGTCTCGGGTATTGAAAAAGACAGTAAGCTGACGTACGTTGATTAGTATTGAGGTTTTTTTACGTGATAATTATAAAGAGAGTATTATAATAACTTAAGAGCGTTCCGTGGTTGCCGTATTTTCTTCTCTTTTTTTTTTTTTTATCTTGTTTACATTTTTACTTCACGTTGTTTATTCTCATAAAAATTTTGTATCTTGGCTTACACAAATGGTATCACTCGAACATCTTATACCGGTAACTATTAATTTCAATGATCGAATTATTTTTCTAGCCAAAAAAAAAAACCCAAACAAACAAAAGAACAACAACAACAACAACAAGAACAAGAAAAGGCTTACTTGCATTTATTTAGCGACGTTAATTGACTATTGTTTGTGGTACAGACGACCTTTCATCAACCGATTACTACCAAAACAGATTACCGGCTGATTACTGTACATGGGAATATAGCGTGCGTTAGATAAATATTATGAAACAGTTTAAGTTTATGAAAAGACGGAGTGACTAATAATCAATATGACGCTGATTTTTTTAATGGAACGTCCAAAAATCGGGATTTCCCGGCCGGGACAGATTTTTTCGGTCGAAAATGCGGGTCACTTCTATATGTAAACTGAAGAAAGTTGGATTTAAACTTGAGTACTGAAAATACGTAAAGTTTAAGCACAATTTCTTTGTAAATCTTAACTTAGGTATCGTCGGGGTGTATCGATACTTGGATCGCGAAAAAAAATATCGCGATGCACCGATGAATCGGAGTATCGTCCCAGCCCTAGGAACGACTGAAATCGACAAAGAATAATCAATATTACCATGATTACGCCAATTTTTTTTTTAATGAAACGTCCAAAAATCGGGATTTTCCGTGTCCCGGCCGGGACAGATATTTTCGGTCGAAAATGCAGGACATTTTTTGTCCCGGCCGGGACAATGGCAAGCATGTATATATTGACCATTGACATTATTGACTACGCTGACTTGTACATGTTTGTAAATAATCTTCTTTTTGTAGACGTGACTCCAAGGTCAAGGTCAAAAGGTTATGTATATTGGTATCCATGGAAAGGTTTCGTCACAAGGAATACACAAGAAATATCAAAAGCCCTATCACTTACCACTCAAAAGTTAAGGCCATGCCATGCCGGCCATTAGCTGATTTATAAGGTCAAATTTTTGCAGACAAATTGACATGCCAAAAACTTCGATTAAGGGGGGCATTATAAAAATTCCTTGCTGCAACTTTGCAAAAACAAAAACAAAAAATTTTGCTCTGGTTCGGCTGAAAAAATAAACAATGCGATCTTAAGCACAGAAAAAGGGGAGAGGGAGGGGGTGTGAAGGTGGTAACCCCCCCCCCCCCCCCAACTGCGTTACTGTATATTGACAAACATGAAGTGCATTTTTTCTTTCCCTCTCTTTACCTATAAGTGACTTCCTTTGACAAGGTTTAGCCAATTTTATTGAAAGACATGTAACATTTCTGAACAACGACATTTTCTACTTTCACTTTCACAAGGACTATTCGACACAAGATCTTTTTCGATCCAGAGAACGTTTTGAGTCCTTAGTAACAGTGCAGCGGACAAGTGATATTTTGCTGTGCCTTCTCAGCAAAATATCATTTCTCCGTTGTCTTGAAATGTAACTAGGTCCATCTACCACCTATATACCTCTTCCTTTCTTCTGTTTGTTGGCTTTTAAACGCAGAGTCATAATCTCTTTGGTCAGACTAGAATCCATTATCTGAGATTTCATTCTTTAATATATTTCAACCAAAAACTGATTCATAAAAGAAAACACAGGCAACTAAACCACGGGCTATTTAAAACAACATACACAGAAAATAAACGTACAAAATAAAGCACACTAAACATATAATTCACTTATTAGCATTAAGGTACATGTATTGATAATACACAAACAAAACACAAGCACAAGCAAAAACGGTACAAAAATCACATCAATTGTGTGGTGTCTGCAGGGCAGAATCCCCGACCTCCCAGCTGTTTATTGCAAATCTGATCATTGAAAGATGATAATTTGGGAGAAAGTTCAAGATTTTGGCTGCACAATATCTAAAGACTCGCCGATCATGCTATAACTTGGGGTGGGGTGGGGTGGACAGGGTGAAAGGGAGGGGTATTAGGGGGTGGGAGGAGGAAGAGAGAGGGGAGGAGTTAAGAAAGGGAGGAAGGGCGAGAGGAAGGATGGAGGGGCGGGAGGTGAGGTAAAGGTGAAAGGAAGGGAGCGGGAGGGGAGAGAGTTAATTATCCCCTGTCCACCCCCTCCCCCAACAAAAACTAGTTATTCTTACATGTGGTGCTTCAATGAAATCATTTTAAAGATTGTTTCCCTTTCTTTTTAGGGTCATATGAATATACCAGAGTTTCTTTGTGTAAAATCTTCAAAGTTACAAGTGCAATGGTTCGCAACTTCTCATGAGTCTTTATATTCAGATAGTTTTTTTTTTTCATTTACTTGAAGGGGATTCATATGCTTAGTCTTCAAATATGAACCTTAGAGCAAGTTCTTGTATGTACTTTCTCTTCATACCTTCTCCACAGAAATGCCATGTCAATAAAGGTTAAAAAAACGTAGTGCTCATCCCCTCGCAACTGCATGTTCTATTTCATCGGCAACCTGATTTTAAAATCAAGTCCATTGTGATCTTGGCCTATGACCATTTACCTTGAAAATCAATAAGGTTCATCCTCTCCTCATCAGGAACATTTGTGGGAGGTTTGGTGTTTCTACGACATCTGATCGCTTTGTCTTATGTGCTGTTCAAAAGGATTTTAAGCCTTAGTCCACATTGACCTTGAAAATCAATTTCCATTGGGAACGTTTGTGGAAGGTTTGATGTATCTATGATGATTACCTTTTCTTCTATGCTGTTCACAAGGATTTTAAACCTAAGTCCACAGTGACCTTGACCATTGACCTTGAAAATCAATAGGGTTCATCATCTTTCCATGGGGAACATTTCTGGAAGGTTTGATGTTTCTATGATGATTGCTTTGTCTTCTATGCTGTTCACAAGGATTTAAGCCAAAGTCCAAAATGTCATTGACCTTTGACCCTTGAAAATCAATAGGGTTCATCCTCTCCCTATGGGAAACATTTGTGGAATGTTTGATGTTTCTATTGCTTTGTCTTCTATGCTGTTCACAAGGATTTCAAGCTTAAGTCTACAGTGACCTTTGACCCTTGACCTTGAAAATCAATAGAGTTCATCCTCTCCCCATGGTGAACATCTGTTGAAGGTTTGCTGTTTCTATGATAATTGCTAAAAAATTACTTCTACGCTGTTAACAGGAATCCGGACGTACACACACCCTCACAAACACAGTATCCCCTCCGCAACAGAGTTGCGTGGGGATAATAAAAGATTGTCTAAGTTGAGTCAACATGATAAATGTATGATACCATACACGCTCTTCTGTCATAACTATGTGATCGACACCTCAGAGAACAAAGGGGGAAATGTTACTATAGACATGCTATGCTCAGTCTGAATCACAAGAGACTCAGAGGGAGGAAGTACACAGAGAATCTCAATGACTCAATTAGGAAAAATATTCCCCTTTTAAAAATCAAGACGAACAGAAAAAATAATCATCTTTCTTGAGGAAACATGGCCGGAAATGGGGATTGTGTCAACTGTCACCTTCGGCTAAAATACTCATTTTGGGAAAAAATATTGAAATGAGACTAAAATACCCAGAGAAAATGGCACAATCTCCGAGTCGAGGTGGTGTATATCCCTCAGGCGTGATCGTTTCTCCATATTATTTCATTATTTACTGGCAGTCCCCCTCCCTACATTTATTGTCCCCCCACCAGCTAGTACTAGAAATGCTCACTCCCTTTCTTTTCGGCAGATCCATACCATTAGAGATTTTTATAAGTATTCTTTTTTTTTCCTCACGCCATGTAGTGCAATGGAACCACCTACCACAGCACATAGTAGAGCTAACAAAGCCAGAAGCCTTTAAGGCAGCAGTGACAATCATCTCTCAAAATGATGATTTTAACCTCTCTTTTAACATGTAAATTACTGATCTTTTAAACAGCACAGCTAAAACCGTCTTCTTTAACTTCACAGCACTGACGCGCACGCTGCACGTAATACCTGAAAAGTAAATAGATAATGTAGTAGTGGACGAGTGGTGGTGCGTTTAAATCAGACAAAACAAATATAATTTTCTATTTTTATTCCCAAGTATATTCTTTATTAAACAAAACCAATATAAACAGTAATAAATTAAAGTCGTCGTAAAAGCCAAATCAAGTTCTTAATCAAATCAAATCCAAAATAACCAAATATAATCTTATAAAATTTCAAATCAAATATCAAAATGCTCTAATCAAATCAATCCAAACCCTTCAAAATATCGTATTCAAATATTATAAAATAAATCGTAAAACCAAAAATACCAAAGTCAAATATCAAACTAAAACAATATATCAAAGAGACAAAATGTTTCTATTTCATAGTCAGAAGTTGACTAAAGAGACCTTACAAGCCAGAAAGTCTGACAGAACACTGCACTGAGTTCGCTGAACGCTCGCTTTATATACTGCTCGATCACATGGCAGTTACCGAACTGTGAGTTGTAACGATTAATCTGATTGGATAAAGATAGCAGTTCTTATCTTAGTCTTGTCCCATGATGCCTTGCACTCCGTTCAAGGCATAATGGGACAAGTATTAGCTTTTACAAAAAGCTTGCCGGCAGTTAGCTTGTAAAATACTAGTAAGAAAATAAACGATTTTTGTTCTTGTTTACCAATCGCACATTTCCGGGCTTTTCCGTTTTTATTTCAGATTCAAGCTACGGAAATTTCCGAGGATCTGTGATTGTTGTAGGACGTATCGGTACAAAGACTTTTCGATGCATCTTTTGGTTGAAAATGCACTAATACGATATGACTTTCATTTGTCAAGTCATCTAGACTCTTGAGCCGACCTGGTGAAAGTATCTTATGCACAGATTCTGAATAACCTTGACGAATATTTGCATATTTTGTAATTGTCCACCAATCATATTGCCAAGAGTTATTTTATCCGTGCAAGTATGTCACGATTGATTACAGTATACCGGCAGTCATGACTGCCGGTAACAAGACTATTCTTATCTATGTATCTATAAATAGCTTTATATAGGTAAAATGTAAGGATGAAAATAGATTAATATCGATTACGTCCGCTCTGCTACGGATAGATAGATAGATATTTTATAACCATGACCGAAAATGATCATGTAGTAAAGAAATAAATTTTAATGGAGTCAGAAAGAAGGGGCTTGGAGGAACGATCATATATATTGCTGGTGCCTGCACGTGGTATATCCAATCTTGATAAAGGCAGCCAATTAAGGGACCAGGGGCGGATCCAGAACCCCAATTGCCGGGGGGGGGGGGCACATACAATTTTTATGGAAATCACTTGCGAGGCCCGAAGGGCCGAGTGGGGGAGGGAATGGGAGAGGGTTTCCCCCCTCCCATGTGTGGGGGTGCGGGGGGCCTCCCCCTAGAAAATTTTGAAAAAATGAAGCAATTTGGTGGCATCTGAAGCGTATTTGAACTGAATTTAGAAGGGATTTGGCGCGCATGATTCAGTCAGTGTCAGCAACAATAATTATTATTTATATAGAATATATTTGAAATTTTTCGAAATTTTTTGATGCTGTACTCTTCTTGCACAGCGGCATGCAGAAGTCAACATGTTCAGGATTTCCTAAAGAAACGAGCGGATCAGGAGAAGTTTTGAAAGGGCAGAGAGGTCAGCCGATGGGAGGGAGGGGTGTCCAGCCATAAATTCTCGTAAAACTAGGAAAAATCAGCATTTTATGCAAATTCCAGGTAGAACTTGGCCCCCTAACCACTCTAGATCCGCGCTTGTTTGTTAATATTTGTATAAAGGTAAAGAAAATAGGTCATTACAGGGTATTTTTCTAGCCGCTGATGTCAGGGGCCTGGGCCGATGAAATTGGGAATTTTGCAACATTTTAACCTAAATTGGGAAATAAATTTCAAACAACAAAAAGATATATTCATGCAAATTATCCCTTATCATATCAATTGTCTATATTTTGAATCCCTCCTAGAGCATGTTTGTTCTACTTTCGTTTTCCTTTCAGTTAATGATACGTAAATTGGAAATGAATTTCTCGTTTTGGAGAAAAGATTAAATTGGGAATTTTTAGGTCTAAAATTGGGGAAAGTACATCTTTTTACCGAATTTCGGCCCCATACAGACCCTAAAAAATTCCCTTGTAAATGATAAATTTCCTTGACAAACTAGAGATTACGGGTGCCCCATTCTCTGCATCGTCCAGATTGGAAAGTTTAATTATTTCTTGGCAGTTCTATCATGATTATATTTTTTATTTACCTAGGGGCTTAACCAAAAATATAATCATTATTCTAAAAATAAAGAAAAACATGCATTTTTATCTTTTCAAAATTCTTGGAGGTAGCCGGTTTAAATCTGGTCAAAACAATTTCAATTGTTCATTTTAAAAAGATTGATCACGACCTCAAATTTAGAGTTAAAAAAATGTAAGTTTTATAGGAGGTTGTATCGAAGATTTGGTCAAGAAATATGTGTCTTAAATATGCCTTGCATAGGATATAAAGTTCCCTATTCATCCCTCAGATAAAGAAATGATTCAATGTAGGTTGTTTGACAATGGACATCACTAACTATCCCCGGGAATTTTTTTGGAAAATTTACTCAAATCGGTGGTTTCTGGGGGTGCTTTGGGGCTATTTCTGACTAGTTTCATAAATTTATTCCGGAAACAGTAGTTAAATGCTTCCAAAAGCATGTCATAAGTGCCCCTTCTTTGGGCACTGCCGGGGGGGGGGGGGGGGCACGTGCCCCCGTACCCCCCCCCCGGCTGAATCCGCCACTGGGGACTACTATCCCCGAGAAAATTTTGGAAAATTTATTCCAGTCGGTGGTTTCTGGGATGTTTGGGGGTTATTTCTGACTAATTTCATAGATTTTTTTAGGAAACAGTAGTTTAATGCTTCCAAAAGCATATCAGAAGTGCCCCCCGGCTGAATCCGCCACTGATGTTAATTTTATTAACACTGATTAGGTTATGGAGAACGTCGACCCTATCTAAAACTATTTTCTTTCACTGTTAGCATAGCACCGATAGTAATGAGACTTCGAGATATTTCCCCCTATATAATTCATCTTAATCGGAAAATATGCCGACGAAGAAGAGAGAACTTCAATTTTCCGATTTCTGACTGCGCGGACAGCAGTCCCTTGGCTTTTTATGCGTGCTGCAATCCTGGTCTGAGGCGTTTCGACCCAAAGAAAACTTAGTTCGATTTGTCTACTTCTATTTACTGCCAAAAAATATAACGTACCCTTTAAAATAATTGATCGTAAGAAATTGATATTCTTAATCGTTTTCTCATATTCATAATATCACTATTTCCATATCAAGATTTAAAAAAAATTAAATTCTAATAAATATACAATTTTTGCATTCACTTCTTTTGTTTAAAGATGGCTGCTTCCTTGAAAAACTTGGAGTTAAAATAGTTAAAGGACAGATGATATTTCAGCATTGTGATGTATGTGGTAGCAATATTGAACAAAAGAATCTGTCCCTGTTATCTGTTTGCTTGTATTTGAACTGTCAACATGTTAAAAAGTAGGGTCGTTTTGCCTCTTGGCGAGGAGCGGCATCGGGCGTGCATGACAGGCACTGACAGTGACATGGGTCCGATTTATTATGGTTCACTGCTGCCCCTCATCCGGTGAGGGAAAACAATCGAAAGAAGCGTGAAATGGTCCTGTGCCAGAATACCAAAAAGTGATTATGCCTGCAAGACCACAGGTTGTTAAACCCTTTTGTGATAGGGGCACAGACCATTTTACTGCTATGCTTCCATTGACTGAATGTCCTTACCTGAATTCCTTGTTAACCGTCTTTATATGGGGAGTACTCCCCATCTTACCTGCCGGCTTTGCAAGCATGACAATGATTGTGATAGAAATATACCTTTGCACGGGCAGAAAGTTACAGGTCATTCCCCGCTCCCAGACATATTTACATTTCCATCTATGATATTGGATTCTTAAAATACCTCTTTCAAATGGATAATCAACTTCTCCAATCACCTTGTGTATCAACTTTTTTAAATCATGTAAATTATCCCCATATTGTTGTTGTGAGTCTGTCATGAATAAATCACAACATGGAAAGATTTATGCTTGCGATTGGACAAGTGACCATGTGAGCAGACTGATGAATACATCACGGATGTCCGATCGCAAGCCTCAGATCTTTCCAAATGTGTCACAACAATTGTTTCTTCAATTTGTGAGATGTTATAAGTTTCTACCTTAACTGTCAAATTGAAAATTGACTTGGCATTATAGTACTTTCATCCTCAGGTCTTTCTTCTTGATACAGCATCCTCCATGTCCATGATGTGTTGTGTAAAATTAATTTTACACAGCAGAGTTCTTGAAATCTCCCAATGAAATGTCGGATATTTGGGGATTTTTATTGGTTCAAAGATATAATGCAAGTTTTTATTGGACCAAACAATATTTTATCGGTAAATCTGATAAAAACAATACTTTTTTCATGAACTCTGCACAGAACTTTTACCTTAAGCTGCTACATTTGTATTCTGTATAGTGGAATGAACATAAGCTATTCACAATCACATGTAGATTCCATGTGACAAGTGCTTTCATTCAAGATAGTGACCTTGACATTTGACTTTAACCTTCGTAAGAAGAATAACCCGGGCCAATTATTTAAAGTGTTGAGTTTGACCTACATGTACCTTGGAAAAACTTTAATCCTGGTTATGACTTTTGTAAGGAATAGCTAGGGTTTTCATATTCCACACGTTTCAATGGGTTTGCCTTAATTCAATGGGTACCAAAATATCTGACCTTGTGACCTTGACATTGGACCCTTTTTTTTTGGAAAAACTTTAACCTTAGCCATAACTATTGAATGAATATGAAAGGGCTTCATACTTTGTATGTGGATTCCTTTTTACAAGACCTTTCCATGGATACAAAAAATACCTTAATTTTTGATCTCCTAACCTTGACCCTGGAGTTCAACTTATTTAACAGAATATGCTATACAGTGCTAATATTGACAAAGATTTGTGTCCGCTAACAATCTTTTTATCTATCTTTTTTTGTAGGATGCAAGTGGATTGATGCATTTTGTGATAGAGAAAACTTGTGATGCATGTTTCTTCATAGAGATCAAATCCATGTAAAACAGCAGCAAATTAAGAGGTCAATATTAACAATAATGAATCATTATGATTCATTCAGGAATTCTCTGTTTTTGAAAATGCACCTAAAATCATAAGACCAATGGTGTACATATTTTACCATATTGTAAAGTAATTCTAGACTATATATAGAATATGTATGATGTTTGTCTGTCAATATTATGTTGAAAGTTTCTGGTTCAAGCAAAATCTCAGAAACCAGTACATCATAACTACATTGTGTTTGCTTGTAATAAGAACTTTCATTTCATTCCATGACTTTTAAACTTGACCTTTGATGTTAAACCACTTCTCAAATTGCTGTCTGATTTTGGCCGGATTGTGAAGCAAAATCAGGCTTATGAAATGGCGATGTCAGTCCATCTCTCTGTCTTTGTCTACATGTACAATTTGGTTTAGCTGTTGCATTTAGCTTGGTTGTGAAAGAACTATGAGCAGGGACTAAAATTAACGGTCGCCCGGTCGCCCGAGGCGACCACTTTTGCTCCCGGGCCCATGAAACCTTCCTACTCGCTCGCCCGTGTGGCGATAAAAAATTCTCGGGGTTTGTATGGATATTTCAAGCCTATTAACAAAGCACCTGTTGTAATCTTGAAAGAGTTGCATCGTCTAAGTCGCGCGAGTGTTTGAAAGTACGGACCCGATGATGTGCGGAGCCTTAGATCCATTTTGCTTCTGAATATTATACTTCACTTTCGTTTTAAACCCCAACGATGTGGAGATATCTCGAGGGGGTCAAGCAG
The DNA here is from genome assembly GCA_033119305.1 of Pinctada imbricata. Lineage (NCBI taxonomy): Eukaryota > Metazoa > Mollusca > Bivalvia > Pterioida > Pteriidae > Pinctada > Pinctada imbricata. The sequence continues at coordinate 30,790,497 of VSWD01000008.1, read as the reverse complement.
CCCCCGGGGCCTGGAAGTAAGAAAAGAAATGCGGTCTACGACCGGGAATATGAAAAAATTAATGAAGAGAATATTTGAAATTGAAAGGGAAATAGAGAAATTTTGAAGTTTTGAATTAAACATAGTTAAAAAATTGCAAAATTTCATTTTTTTTCACGGGCTACCAAAATTTACTCCGGGCTAATAAATCTGAAAATGTAGGGGCCCGGGTGGCTACCATGTCAAAAACTTTAATTTTAGTCCCTGATGAGGGGTACGCACAATCTTCAAACTTGGTACAGAGAGATAGCAAAATGAAGGGATTTGAACGCAGGTGTTATTTTTGACCTTAAGGTTTAACCTTGACCTTGCAAAATGTAATTTTGCATTTAGGTAAGTTGTGAAAGAACTACAAGGTGTACAATCTTCAAACTTGATACAGAGACAAAGCATAGTGTGAGGATCTCAATGCAGGTATAGTCTTTAACCTTGACATTGAGTTTTCACCTTGACCCTGAAAAATGTAAATTTATATTGCTTAAGAAAGTCTACAAAGGGTACAATTTTAAAACTTAGTGTAGAGAAAGCAGAGTTTAAGGATCTGAATGTCTGGTACTGTTTTTGACCTTGAACCTTGAGGTTTGACCTTGACCTTGAAAATGTTATTTAGAATTAAACTCTACTTTACCAATACTAGATGGAATTTTATATTCAAATTCTGCATGGAGGTAGGAATCAATTGACTCTATTTCAGGTATTGACCTTGACCTTGAATTTGACTATTATATTAAGGTAGGTACCAATACATGTAATATATCACATTTGAATTTGGCATGGAGATAGGTCTAAGCAAGTTGATCTGATTTTAGATATTGACCTTGACATTGAGATTTTACCTTGATTATATGAATTTAGAAGACTTTATCATGTTTATTGTACTTTATATATTAAATATCACATTGAAATTTTACATGGAGGTAGAACATGATGACTAGACTTGATTTCAGGTATTACCCTGACAGTCTTACTATGACTTTGGCATACACCAATACTTTTTGAAGTATCACCTTTATGAACATGCCATAGAGGTAGAACATGATTGGTGTAACTGTTTTCTAGTACTGAAGTTCAACTTTAGGATTGACCTTGACCTTGAAGATATAAATTTGAATTAGACTCAATTGTGTCAATACTTTGTAAAATCTCACAATGAAACTTTGAATGGAGATATTACATGTAAAATTGCACTTTGTTGCTTTCACTGGAAATAGTGTTCAAAACACAATCTGCTGCCAGCAATACAGCCATAAATAGCTTCTTGTCATGTTCTAAAATTTTCTGATAAGCAGCTTTGAAGTGAATCCAGCCATATAATGTAGCAGTTTCTTGTAATTATTTTACTTTCCAGATTATTGATCAAATGAGCTAATTTTGGAGGAGGATAATCGAAAATGGATGGATTAGGAAACAAACAGTTTGAATTTGAACTGAATATTGATGACAAAGAATTCGGAGGAGAGGACGCAAATTTCGACACTAAGAATGGAGGTAATCCTCCAATAAATCTGTTTGATATTGATATGAAGTATCAGTCCATCGATGTTACTGAAGATGATCAGAACGAGGATCAGAATTTTACGAAAAACGAAACAGCTCCCGTAATAGATGTTTTTGGCTCTCCTAGTGATGATGTAGTCATAGAAAATGAAACTGACGTAACTAATGACAACAAAAAAGATGTTGTAGATGTAGATTTCAGTGTTCGTGATAATTCCAGAGAGTTTGGAAATTTCACTATAGATGATTCCACAAAATCAGCGAAAAAGACTGAGTTAGATGAAGTTGTAAACAGATCTGTAGAGAACTCTGACATTAAGGTGGAAGACACTCCTATAGATGTAGAGCTACCAGTGGAAATATCATCAGATCATACTGGCAATGTAGAGTGTGGCAATATAGAGGAACAAAGGAATAATGAACCTGTCTCTCATCAAGTAAGTCATTTTCCATAGTAAGATTTTTAAAATTTTATCAGTTTTAATTTTTCAAAGTTCAATTTTGGGTAATACTTGTAAAAGCCTTTTTTCAGGCTTGTAAAATGACTACTATATCAAGGCGTGATAATCCGCTGACCTTGGGGTGAACTTTTATCCCGTTGGTTAAATACTGAAGAATAGATTTGAAAAAAAAATTAAATATGGAAAAGAATGAATTAAACTACAGGGTAAATCAATATCATACTCCTATTTTCAAGGCCTTGGCCAATATGTTAAAGCTGTACTTATATTTAGTATTCCACATATGTGCTATGTGTAGTTGATTTTTTTTGTCATTTATAAACCTACATTAATTGATTTCTTGAAATTCCAATATCTAAACACTTGTAGTTATATTAATGTACTCTTTCCTCAATTCAGGACCTTGTTGAAGAAGAAAATGCCATTAACTTGGAAGATATACTTGTCAAATCCAAACAAGCTCAACAAGAGGAAGATGGTGATGAATTTGACTTTGATATTAATGCACCATCATCACAAGCACCGTCAACATCACAGCACCAGACGAAGAAAGCCTCACCGGCACCGAAGCCTCCTGCACCTCAGTCCTCTAAAAGTACGCCTACAGTATCCCAGCCTGTGTCATCTTCAGTGAGTAGCGTGCAGACAGTGCCTTCAAAACCACAAATGCCAATTTCTCAGACTACTAAAAGTGGTGCTTCACCAATGGATGTTGGAAATCAAAGTGAGGATATTAGTGCCAAATCGGTGGTTGTCTCATCGCAAGTCTCTCCGGCAGCTGCTGGTGACCATAATGGTGTAAGTATAATAATGAATGATAAGTTTGGAGTTATGTAGTCATATATGCAAATCTAATAGTGTTGAGCAATCAGAAACATCAAAATTTTCTTACATTAGAGTAACGTATAACCAGAAATTTTTGCAAGTATCAAATTTCACGATTTTGTAGTAAAAAAAAAGGGTGTCTTTATTTTTGCGAGTACAATTTTTCGCGATTCCCAAATTACAAGCAAATATGTACATACATTACTGCTTTGTAGCTTTCATAATTGAAGTTTTAGTTAGGTCTGTGATAAGAGTACAATCAGTTCACTCCTATTTGTGTTTTCTTGGGAAAAGTAAAGCATACCGCATGAACGATTAGAACAAAATGTAAATGATGTACCAATTTATGTTGTAACTTATCAAACACAATTTTTCGCGAGAATTATTTCTCGCTATTCCAAATGACTTGCGAATATAGCAAAAATTAGTATCTCGTGAAAATTTCTGGTTAAATGGTATTATACATAAATTAGGTGTTCCTTAATATACTTGTACATTTTGTACTTATATGACAACACTAATCTTCACACTGACTTAAATTTTCTGTAGTTAAGATGGAATTATTTTGCAGTTCAGAGGTGAGAAATGTGGATTTGAGATTTTGAAGTTTAGGGATGTATGAACTTTTCTTCATAAAACTTACATTCTGAATCTTATAAAGGATTTTTTATCTTGCAGTATCATTTGATGAACCTATATACTCTGTTCTATACAAATTAGCATATGTCATATATTGGTGAAATATATGCTAATATTTGCACATCAGCTCAACCAATGTCTTCCTGTAAATGCAACAATTAATATGAATGTACCTGTTTCATTTTTGCATATAAACGTTCGTGACATCACAGTGCGCAAGATCTAAATAAAAATGCCATGACGGCCGTTCCAACCTTCAAACTGAACCCCTGAATTCTAACGTCACCTTTTTACCTAGAAAAACATGATTTCAGAAAACGAATGAAACATACAACTGTGGTGCATATATATTGAATAAATGTCATAATTTGTGTAATGTTATGGGTGTGCAACACACATCAAGTGCATTTATCGTACCCCATTTCATGCGAGACTGCATTTATCGCATGAAATGCGGTACGATAAATGCATTTGCTGTATGTTGCATACCCGTAACAAAAATAGTCAAATTAAGACACTTATTCTCTGTATACATGTGTACACTATTACCTATTTGCGGAATACAGAGTTTTTTCCCCTCACAGACAGTATCTGACGTAATACCATTGTGACATCATGAAAATGGTATGGTAATGTCGATTTTATACCATAATTTCCCAAACTTTTAGGACTGTTTCCAGAGAATTTTATGACGTCACAATCAGTCTACATCAGATACTGTCTCAAATAGGAAGTAACTCTGGTTTTCGAAAATAGTGAATACCACACTGACTCATTACGGCTAATCCATGAGATAGTACATTTTTACAATGAGTGTTTTCAAAATTTATTTCCATAATATTCAAGTTGATCTAAAATATACTGATGATCATCAAAATCTAAATGTTTGATTCTTGATTCTAAATCTATATTGTTCTTGTGAAATTGGCCATTTGAAATTGTACATATATTTTCATTATTTATGGTCAACATGAAATATTAAGTAAAGTTATTAATGTGCAAGAAACATCTTTAGCAGATATTTTGTGCTGTACCTGTTCAGGATACCAAAGCACACAGTGAATGGGATAATGTACAGACAATAGAACCTGGTAAGTTACCGTGTCAAGTTTCATTTATTTTTATGCCCCCGGAATCAAAGATTCGGGGGCATATAGTTTTTGGCCTGTCCGTCTGTTTGTCTGTTTATCTGTTTGTCTGTTTGTCTGTCTGTTTGTCCGAAAAACTTTAACATTGGACATAACTTTTGAATGGGAAGTGATAGGGCTTTCATATTTCACATGTGTATTCCTTGTGACAAGACCTTTCCATTGATACCAAAATTTTTGACCTCGTGACCTTGACCTTGACCTTTGACCTACTTTTCAAAAACTTTAACATTGGGCATAACTTTTGAATGGGAAGTGATAGGGCTTTCATATTTCACATGTGTATTCCTTGTGACAAGACCTTTCCATTGATACCAAAATTTTTGACCTCGTGACCTTGACCTTGACCTTTGACCTACTTTTCAAAAACTTTAACATTGGGCATAACTTTTGAATGGTTAGTGATAGGGCTTTCATATTTCACATGTGTATTCCTTGTGACAAGACCTTTCCATTGATACCAAAATTTTTGACCTCGTGACCTTGACCTTGACCTTTGACCTACTTTTCAAAAACTTTAACATTGGGCATAACTTTTGAATGGTTAGTGATAGGGCTTTCATATTTCACATGTGTATTCCTTGTGACAAGACCTTTCCATTGATACCAAAATTTTTGACCTCGTGACCTTGACCTTGACCTTTGACCTACTTTTCAAAAACTTTAACATTGGGCATAACTTTTGAATGGGTAGTGATAGGGCTTTTAATTTCACATGTGTATTCCTTGTGACAAGACCTTTCCATTGATACCAAAATTTTTGACCTCATGACCTTGACCTTGACCTTTGACCTACTTTTCAAAAACTTTAACATTGGGCATAACTTTTGAATGGTAAGTGATAGGGCTTTCATATTTCATATGTGTATTCCTTGTGACAAGACCTTTCCATTGATACCAAAATTTTTGACCTCGTGACCTTGACCTTTGACCTTTTAACCCAGTGACCTCACATACATGTACTTAACAGAAAATAGTGTTCATACTAACAAAGATGCCACCGGGGGCATTTGTGTTTCACAAACACAGGCTTGATTCTTTCATCTATTTCTTAGTAAGGCCAATTCTATCATTTACACGAATTGGTTGATACTTAGGGAATAACTAGCTTCTAACGTTATGTTTGCGGACGGTAAATGCTGATTTTTACGGTCACAAACTGAGTTTTTCTGGCGACGTGTCAGCGGAGCCAGAAAAACAGATGTTTGCACTGTAAAATCAGCATTTACCGTCCGCAAACGTAACGTCAGTATCTAGTTTTTCCCATTCTAATGCAATTTATATTTTGTGAATATAAAGCGAAATGTGACATTAGCAACGTCAAAGCCTAGTGTGTTCTCGTTTTACTGCCGTAACCAAGGAGCAAACAACCAATTAAATTCAATGTTTATAGCAACATTGCATTAGAATATGTAATAATCCTTTGTGCTTTCTTTTTCAGGTTTTGCTGATGAAAATGAAGTTGCAAAAGGTAAAAATTACTTATGTTTTAATTTTTATAAATATTTGCTGCAAGTGGTATTATCATTATAATGATGGCTAGAATTTCAACCCTGTCTACTGTGAACAGTATTGTCATCACATTTTCAAATTCAACTATCAAAATGACTAATTTTTAGCTCACCGGGACGAAAAAGTCCAGAGAGCTAATGCCATACCCTCGGCGTCGTTGTCGTCGTCCGTAGACAAAACTTTAACCTGGGCTATATCTCTTGAACTATAAGGGGTAGGGCTTTGATATTTCACATGTAGATACCTTGTGACGAGACCTTTCATTTGAGATCATGACATTTGACCTAGTGACCTTGACCTTGGACTTTGACCTTGGACTTTGACCTACTTTTCAAAAACTTTAACCTGGTTTCTGACAAAAACCTGTACAGGCGAGCTATGTACAGGCGAGCTATGTAATCTTTGATTACCCTATGTTTTAATAAAATATGAGGGCCCTCATATTATAATAATTTCATATATCATTTAGATGATCTTGTGAATTAAAAATTCTGTTAATGGCTTCATGATAGTTTAATGAGCTCATGACATTCAATGCATTGAGGAAAACATATCTGAAACATGGAATCTTTGTTCTTTTCCATATGCCTCGATTCCTCAACAAATTAAACGAAAACAAATGGTAAAACTCATGCTTACCCATTCAGTTTGATGAACAGATCTGCTTTCTTACCAACTTCTATATTGGCATTGTAGGTAGCGGACCACCTGTAGCAGCACCTATGCTGTCTTACTATGAATTCTCAGAACATTTGACGTCACAAGATTATTCCAGCGTAAAGGTTATTACATGTACTTCCATTCAGATAACTTACTTTGGAAATCAGATAATTATGATGTATTGATTTTGTCCACTTGTTTTTCAATGATATTGATACGTTTTGATAGATCACTTTCGATTTTTATATAGATTTTAAATTCATATGATATGTACAAGCATTATGTTTACCATGCCCAGAAATAAATTTTTGATAGGGGGTTAAGTTCTGTTCAGTGTTGATGATATAACACTTCAACTCAGTGTCAGATATGTCATAAACATGATGGGAAAATTGATATAGCAAATGTCCTACTAGATCTACAATGACATTTGAATTTTAATACATGTAAGTTTCAAAGTTTGAAGATAAATGAGTATTAAACTTGCATTAAAAGTTACAAAAAATAGAGTTACAGTATCGAAAGTTTTTGAATTCCATTTAGACTTGTAATGGGAAAAAGGTATCTTCTGATAGAAACAGATAATTTTAAAAAGCTGTATAATGAATAACCATAAATATATACACTTTCATATTATCTGCTGTTCTGAATTTGAAGCTCAGTTTTGGGGGACAAACGACAGATTGTGCATGCACAGCACCAGTGACGTCATTTGATTGTTATAAGACGTTTTGCGCAGAATCCTGTCCAATTGTTCTGCAAAAAACGTCTTGTAACAATTATATGACGTCAGGGGTGCATGTGCAATCTTTTGTTTGTCCCCCCGGAACTGAGCTTCAAATTCTGTACTGCAGATAATGTGAACAGGTCTATATGATTTGATAACTTTTGTTCATCAGTGTCCAAACGCATTCTTAAGGGGTATGGACAAACGGTTATTCGCCATATTGGATTTTATGTAGTGTGTTATTGAAAATCTTTCCTTACAACGAGTCATGGCTCCAACTTCAACTATTTTAATCCCAAGTATTCTCAACCCCAATAGCTACATTTTCCCATATTTTCTGCGGAAAATCACAATTAAGATTTTAACATTAGAAACTTTTTAAATTCATGCACCGAACTGCACAGCTGCACCTCAGAAGAATTTATTAATAATACTATAACTTACCTTAAACATTACATTGATACTATATCTACAACCATTTGTCCTTCGATTTTGAGTACAAGGTCTCATTATCATATAAATCGTTTGTTAATACAACACGGTGTCTTTTCGAACACGAGTTTTTACAGGTAGCCATTTTCACGTGCCGATCCGCCCCAACATAGGTAGAAAAAATAAACGATTTTAAAGTTCCTGGGGTAATTCACTAGAATTTCGACTGTTTGCGATTCAATTATTAATTATTTACATGATATATATTAGAGAAGTGGGATAGTCATGTGAATTATAGGTGACAAATTACAAATGTGCAACATTCCGGGGATCCGCCCCTGGATTCATTTCTATGTTGATATGGCTACTAGCCCCTTGCGTGTAAAATGAAGATACCCGGTATTTTGAGAAAGTATGATCAAAATTGGAGGACAAATGTTTGTAGACATATGATGATAGTAACGTTTAAGGTAGGTTATAGTATTAATCATGAATCCTGCAAACCTGTAGCTGCGCAGTTCGGTGCACTAAGTTCAAATGGTTGTCATGTAAAAATATTGATGCAGTTTTTGTTTAAAATTATGGAAAAATGACGATGTTGAGGTAAAGAAAATTCAGTATTAAAATGGTTAAGATTGGAGTCTTAATTCTGCAGAACGACAGATTTTCAAGTATGCTTCACGTCAAATCCAATATGGCCGATAAACTTTTGTCCATACCCCTTAATCTCCTGCTTTATGCAAAGCAAATTCTTCACCACATCTCCTGCTTTCTGCTGTGCAAATAATGAGCAAATATCTTTTTTTTTAGGGCAGTATCATGACATCAGTAAACCGAAGTGGTTTCACTGCCCTGAAGCACTTTTTCTTCGGTCCCCCAAAGCTGCACAGGGACCTACATGATGGCAGGGATAGAATATTCTGTATAGCTTCAAGTAAGTATCAAAGGGAGTATTCGTAATGACTAATAGAATCTATCCCCAGATGTGATTAGGGACAAGGAAATCCAACCCGAGTGTCCGGGATTTGTTTGTACCATGACGAGGCTGGCCAAGTCGTGGACAAAAGCAAATCCTGGACACAAGGGTTGGATTTCTGTGTCCCTTATCACATCTGGGGGTTGATTTTTTTTCTCCCACTATCTAAAAGCGCTCAAAAATTAGATTTGATGTATTCTTTTTCATATTTTGATCGGCAAACACATCAATCGTGTATGACGTCACAATTGACGTTACAGTCAAAAGACACGTGAAAATGTTGTCTTGCCCCATAGGGGTAAGACAAGGGTATCTTTTCCCAGCGTTTCCATGGATACCCAGTCCACAGTGGGAGAAAAATGTGTGATCTTTGACAAAGAAATCTAAACCAAGTGTTATACATGTAGAATATTTCCATATTACCGCAGTAGACATTTTTGTTCACACCAAGACCCGACATCGCTATATTTTATGTAACTTCTCACTTTGATGTTGTAACAGATCTATGACATAACATTAAGAAATAGCATCAAAATTTGAAATGGCAGGTCTTTTTGTGTCTTAAATGCAAGTATAGCTGTAAAATGAATTGGCTTTTTAGAGACCATAAATGAATTTGTAATTGGTATGCTTATTCCACTGATACATCTTTTTCAGCCACTCATTGACAATGTGAATAGACGATTTCTGAGATGTTTAAATGTTTCATTTGATAGCTAGACTACGGACATCACATACTTTGGAAAGGTTTTCCATGATGTCACATACAAAAAACTGGAAAAAGCTAGAATTAATTATGTTGTAACATTTCAAAAGTTTGCCAAGCTACTTGAAGTCCTTAGTCTGATGTGTAAAATCTAGGTTTTTAATGATCAATTCTGAGAACTTGAAAATGGACTATTATTAAGTCATTATCATTGTGATCTTGAATACTTAACTTTGGCAGTTTTCATTCAGGTTTGAAGCTCACTGTGGACTCAAAAAATGCAATTAATCTTAAATCAGAAATTGTGAGCTTGTAAATGTAGTTTTGTCTTAAGTCTGTCCATCTGTCTATCTATTTTGTACCCACACTTTTCATCCATTAGAGTAGAATCATTTCTTATATGTTACAAATGCATAGAATACCATCAGAACAATGGAATTCAAGGTCAAGGTCAGTGCTCTCGTATTGTACAAGATAATAGAAAAAAAATTATACGCATGCATTTGGTGCATTTTCATATCTACATGTATGTAAATGATAATTTTGTTTAGTGTTGACTTTTAGCACAACTGACCAATGAAAACCAACTACACATCAGAGCATTACAGACAATCTATAGATGCCTTACAGGGTCACGGTTTGACTGTAGTAGATATGGCAGTCACTGGGAGGAAATTGGCTTTCAAGGTATATTTAGTAGCAAAACTATTGACAGAAGCAAAACAACCTCTTAAATGTGTATGATATCTGTGCAATTGTAAAAGAGAATATTCTTGTTTTCATTGTCTGAAAATAAATTCACCAATATACTGTATAAGTAGAATTATTTGCCGATACTTTCTTTCGCGGTTTTATTAAGGTAAACCTTTTCGCATGGACATTGATTGGCAGAATTATCTCAGGTTCCCTTGAGGTATGCCTTTGGTATTTAAATTCACAGAGGCAAACTTAAATTCATGGCAAGAGGTCAACCGCAAAAGTAGCGAAGGTTTTTACACAGCGAATGATACAGTACATCTACTAATTTTCAACTAAATCATAGAAATATACAATTTACATGTTTTATTTGTTTAATGTGTGAAAATGTTGAATTGTAGGCAATGATCCGTCCACTGACCTTAGAGGAGCTGGTTTGCTGGGACTCCTTAACCTAATCCATATGCTGAGAGACCCCAAGAAAAAAGACTTGGCACTGGATATCTATAAACTCTCTCTTCATCCCACACAGGTATCATATATACTTATCTAATCATCATTGGAAAACTACATCTTATTTTACAACGACTATAGGCAAGGGCTTAATTGTTTTAAAGTAATATTAGTTTTAAATGTCATAGGGCTATTTATTAAAACCAATTTGATAATAGCAGTCTTCACAAAAACTTTTCTAAATCTGTTGTGACTAGCCTAGAATTTCTGGTAGCCCTGGGTATCAGGCTTGTTTTCATGAAGATAGTAGAAATGTCTAACATTTGTAAAATTCAAACCTTGTAATCCAATGCAGTAACCACTTTGCCATAAAATTACATAACACATAATTAGACCTTTGTTTGAATTATTTTGTTATTCAGAAATTTTTGGACTTTTAAAAGTCTCAGTTTCTTGAGGACTTTACTCATGTATAAATTCATTTTACCATTGAGAATCTCTGATATTGTTCATTCTTTGTAAAATGATTTAAACATGGGCATACATATATATATATTACAGAATTTTCCATTTTGTGTGATGGGGATCAACATGTCAAGGATAACACTACAAGCTCTCAGAGAGGACTGTCTAAATAGGTATGTAACATTATAAGCTCTCAGAGAGGACTGTCTAAAATAGGTATGTAACATTATAAGCTCTCAGTGAGGACTGTCTAAATAGGTATGTAACACTACAAGCTCTCAGAGAGGACTGTCTAAATAGGTATGTAACACTACAAGCTCTCAGAGAGGACTGTCTAAATAGGTTTGTAACATTACAAGCTCTCAGAGAGGACTGTCTAAATAGGTATTTAACATTACAAGCTCTCAGAGAGGACTGTCTAAATAGGTATGTAACATTACAAGCTCTCAGAGAGGACTGTTTGAACAGGTATGTAGAGCAATGGTAGTCTGTAACACTACAAGCTCTCAGAGAGGACTGTTTGAACAGGTATGTAGAACAAGTGGAGTCTGTAACACTACAAGCTCTCAGAGAGGACTGAACAGGTACTGTAAAACGAGAATATTTAGCGCAAACATATTTTAGCGCAATGAGGGATGAAAACCTTTTGGCGCAAACTTAATTTAGCACATTGACACCATCTGGTCAATAAAATTAGCGCACAGTGACTTTAGGACTTTGTTTTCAGACATCGCCGGTAGCAAATTGCCGTCGATGAATCGTAATTTTTTGTAACGTCAGACAAAAAATATCCGTCGTGTCTCATGTTCGGACGATCATTGATAATACGAAATAATTATCAATTCTATTAAAAGTGATGAAAGAAAATAACGCTGTTCTGTAACATGGATGAATATATATCGTCCCAATTTTTCAACTTGGCGTACCGAATCATTTTACGGCAACGGCACTAACATCCCGATTTTATTCACGTTGTGTAACTAAATCCTTTTAAAGACTGCGCAACTAATGTACATGTTCACATCGATATACATAGAGATATTGACTACATGCCGGCACATGTCTTGGACAATTGCCTATTCATATGTTTGTATTAATGTTTGTAAACTTTTCTTTATAGATCTCCTTTTTTACCGTATTATATAACGGTATGTACCTTGTGTTAAAAAGTTCTGTGTTTTCACACAAATGTTACACCATCTAAATATAAGCGAGAGAGAACTCTTCTTGTTAGAAATAATACATATGAATGTCTATTCCTGAATTTAGGTACGATAACAATTTTTTATCTGATTGGTTGGAATGAAAATATGTTCCGATTAAATACAACTTCAGTTTTTTTTTTTTTTTTTTTATTTGTTAAAGAATAATCTCGTCCGAGTCGGTCCGTCTCTTATTTATATTTCATGATTGGTTATTACGACACGTAGACACTCATGATCTACCCAGTACAAATGAACATGTAAATCACAGCCCATGTACTATTATTATCTACCCAAGCGCTAGTGTTAATCCAATTAGCTATAAAAACAACAAGCGTTGCCGGATAAACCATGCCGTGGACACGGTGTAATGTATACTTTCAATAGAATGTCAAATACTTTCTTATTGAAATTTGATGTTGCATCTGAAAATTTTAGCGCACGACTTAATTTAGCGCAACCATGCCTTTGCACTAATGGCGCTAAAATAAATCGAACGCTAAATATTCTCGTTTTACAGTAAGTAGAACAAGTGGAGACTGTAACACTACCAGCTCTCAAAGAGGACTGTTTGAACAGGTATGTAGAACAATGGGAGTCTGTAACACTACAAGCTCTCAGAGAGGACTATTTGAACAGGTATATAGAATTGCGTGATTGCCTTTGCTTCTCCCGATGGACTTTTATATTATGACATCATTAATCAATGGCCTGTTTAACAATGTCATTTGATTAACGTGTTGTGGGTCATGTATTATTTTAGTTTTACTATATGTGTACACATGTACTTAGTCATGTTATTTAATGATTTCATAATAATTCTTTCTAGATTTTACTATGTCATGTTTATCTCATTAGAGAATATTCCAGTATGTTCTTTGTTACATCATTATCATCACATGACTGTGATTTCTAGAATTTACTCTATTGTTAATCATTTGTAATGAGTCATTGTTCTAGAAGCTTCTGGTAAATTCATTTGTATTAAGTATAAATACCTCTGAGGAACTGTGTTAAGGGACATTCGTACACATTCGTAGACACGATTCATTCATCTATTCTGATATACTGGAACACTTTATTTGTTGAGACTTTAATCCATTTAACAACGTTTGGACACCGATCTTTCGAGAACGTTTGTGATTACCGGAAACCATACATTCGATAGACGTTGTGGACCGTAACGGACACTTTGATCCGGACATTGTATTGTAAGTTGTAATCATTTGAAATATATATATTTTGTACATAATTAAACTTGTAAATTTATATTCTGTCTTTGTCTGATTTTTGCTGGCGTTTTGGGGTATTCTGACCCATAACAGAATTGGGGGCTCGTCCGGGATCGTAATCTCTGCATATTTGTATTTTTACGTAAAAGTTCGTTTTTTGAAAAAAGGAAAATTCTCAAAACTTTTGCCAGCAGAAATCAATCATGGTATTTTCGGTCACTGAATTTTTGAAATCGCCGACTGTACAAGAGTTCGAATCATTGAAGAAAGATGATTTGATTGGTTTAGGTCTTCACTTGAAGTTAGATGTAAAATCTTCTATGAGAAAACAAGAAATTAGAAATATTGTGGCTAAAGAGCTTTTAGCTAAGGAAATCTTTTCGTCATACGATTTTCCTGTTGAACCTGTTTCAAGCGAAACCAAAATGTCAAAATATGAGTTTGAATTAGAGAAAATGAAATTACAATTACAATTTGAAAAAGAAGAAAAAGAAAGACAATTTCAAATTGAAAAAGAAGAAAAAGAAAGACATTTACAATTTGAAAGAGAAAAAGAAGAAAGAGAGAAACAGGAACGTATGCACGAGAAAGAACTCCAGTTTGAGTTAGAAAAGTTAAAATTAGAGAAAAGCGCTAAGGAAAATCCTGTTTCTTCGCCTGTCAAGTCTGAATTCGATGCCGCCAAAAACATCAGATTAGTTCCAAAATTTCAAGAAAAGTCCGTGGACAAATATTTTCCACATTTTGAGAAAATCGCGGCCAATCTGAAGTGGCCACGCGATTTTTGGCCAACTTTATTACAAAGCGTACTTATTGGCAAAGCGGCTGAAGTGTACTCGGCGCTCAGTATTGCTGAGAGTTCAGACTATGACAAGGTCAAGGACACGATTTTGAGAGCATATCAGTTAGTACCTGAGGCGTACAGACAAAAGTTTAGAAAGTACAAAAAGTTTGAAAATCAAACATATGTTGAATTCGCTCGAGAAAAAGAAGATTTATTTGATCAGTGGTTTCGATCTAAGAAAATTCCCAATTCATTTGACAATTTGCGTCAGATCATTCTGATAGAAGAGTTCAAAGAGTGTGTGCATCAAGATTTAAGAACTCATTTGGAAGACAAAAATGTTAAAACTCTTGAAGAAGCCGCTGTTTTGTCTGATACGTATGCTCTCACTCATAAGAAAAATTTTGTGTCAAAAACTCAATCTAGTGATAGTGCTAAAACGTCAGATTTTCCAAAGAAAAATTTACAAGAGTCTCAGTCGTCCATTAGTTCCCAGTCACCATCTCAAGGTGGTTCTACGTCCGGACCTAGGTCCGAGCGTTCTGAGGCATCCCCAGGGGTGGGGTCGCTTCCTACATGCAATTATTGTAAGAAAAAAGGTCATGTTATTGGTGAGTGTTTGAAGCTTAAGAAGAAAAAAGAACTTAAGTCACAGGCCTGTGCGTCTGTTAGAAATGATAGGAAAGCCTTAGATTCGATTTGTTCTGACACTCCTGAGATTCAGGGTTCTAAGTCCAGTTCTGATGATTTTGTGGAGGATCATTATAAGCCCTTTTTGTCACAGGGATTTGTTTCACTCAGTGATTCTAGCGAAGCGTTGCCTGTTCAGATTTTGAGAGATACTGGTGCTGCCCAGACTTTATTTTTAGAGGGTTCATTGCCTTTGTCTGAGCACACTTTTACTGGTAGGTCAGTTTTATTACAGGGTGTGGAGCTAGGCGTCATTGATGTTCCCCTTCATAAAATTTATTTGAAGTCAGACTTAATTACTGGACCTGTTATCGTAGGTGTTCGACCTACTCTTCCCGTTCAAGGCGTTTCCTTGTTGCTTGGCAACGATTTAGCTGGCGGCAAAGTTGTAGCCGATCCGATTGTTTGTGAGAAAATCACGTCCGATGTCGTGTCCGATGATGAAGACGACGACTTGTACCCAGCTTGCGCAGTTACCAGGGCGATGGCCATGAACAGACCAAAAGAGGCTGAGAGTACTTCTGCACTTAACGAGGACCATCCCTCCAAAAATATAGACCTTTCTGACACATTCATGTCTATCATTGATGACAACATACCTGAGACGTCGGTACCACTTCATGTTGACAAGTCTCTGACAGTACCTGGTGATGATTCCCATCCGCCATGTGACAGAGATACAGATGCCTTAAGCCGTGAGCAGCTCCTCTCCGAACAAACCAAAGATCCGGAGATCATCCGACTAAGTAAGAGGGCCCTTCCCCGAGAAGAAGCGGACAAAGTCGGAGAGTGCTTCTACATACAAGATGGCATCCTCATGCGGAAATGGAGACCACCCGATGCACCCCCTAATGAAGTGTGGCGGGTCGTTCACCAGATAGTGGTTCCAGTAGCGTATCGCGGGGACATCATGAGTTTAGCTCACGACACACCCATGGCAGGTCATTTAGGTGTCAATAAGACTTATAATAGGATTTTAAGTCACTTTTACTGGCCTAAGTTGAGAAAAGATGTGTCTGAGTTTTGTAAGTCTTGTCATAGTTGTCAGATGGTAGGTAAACCCAATCAAGTTATACCACCTGCTCCCCTCCAACCCATTCCAGCCTTTGAGGAACCTTTTAGTAGGGTGTTAGTTGATTGTGTAGGTCCTTTGCCTAGGACTAGGTCAGGTAATCAGTACTTACTGACAATTATGTGTACTTCGACTAGATTTCCTGAGGCCATACCTCTTAGGAATATTAAGGCAAAGACCATAGTTAAGGCCCTTACAAAGTTTTTCAGTTTCGTAGGTGCTCCCAAGGCTATTCAGTCAGATCAGGGTTCGAATTTTATGTCGGGATTGTTTCAGCAGGTTATGCATGAGCTAGGTATCAGACAGTATAAGTCTTCTGCGTACCATCCTGAGTCCCAGGGGGCACTTGAACGCTTTCATCAAACCCTTAAAACTATGATGAAAACATATTGTCACCAGTATGGAAAAGACTGGGATGAAGGGGTTCACCTCGTGTTGTTTGCGGCACGAGAAGCGGTTCAGGAGTCCCTGGGGTTCAGTCCCTTTGAGCTAGTTTTTGGGCATACGGTCAGGGGGCCATTGAAATTATTGAAGGAAAAATGGTTGACTGAGACTAGCGATTTGAATCTCTTAGACTACGTGTCTAATTTCAAAGAGAAATTATATAATGCTTGCAAATTGGCTCAAGAAAATCTCAAAACCTCACAAATGAAAATGAAAACATGGTATGACAAAGATGCTAGAAACAGAGTTTTTAAACCAGGCGATAAAGTTCTTGTCTTTTTGCCTATCCCTGGTCATCCTTTGCAAGCTAGATATTTCGGTCCTTATGAGATTGAGAGTAAAATTAGTGATGTTAACTATGTGGTTAAGACACCAGGTCGGCGAAAAGAAAAAAGAGTGTGTCATGTTAACATGTTGAAAGAGTATTTTGATAGAAGTGACCGAAATTTTGTAAAACCAGTTTCCACTTTGGCCAATGTAAATACATTTGAAAATTGTGTTGAACCGGAATGTAATGAAGAGACTGTCGAAAAAGACTTTGCTCAAAGTGTCCGTTTGAAGAATTCCGAAATTCTGACAAATCCGGAAGTGAAACTCGGACATCTGACTGTGCATCAAAAAGAGGAAGTGCATCAATTAATGCGGGAATATACGACCATCTTTCCGGACGTTCCAAAAAAGACTAACGCATCTCATCATGACGTCATTGTAGGTGATGCGTCACCTATCAAACAGCATCCCTATCGATTAAACCCGATAAAGCTTCAATACATGCGGAAAGAAATTCAATACATGCTTGAAAATGACATTATTGAACCCAGCAATAGTGATTGGAGTTCCCCATGTATTCTTGTTCCGAAGCCAGACGGAACTTACCGATTGTGTACGGACTTTAGAAAAGTCAATTCAGTCACCAAAACTGACTCTTATCCGATCCCAAGAATCGATGACTGTATCGATAAAATTGGCCGTGCAAAATTTGTCAGTAAATTTGACTAGCTTAAAGGCTATTGGCAGGTCCCGCTTACCGAGAGAGCCAGTGAAATATCGGCATTTGCGACTCCAGATGGGCTATACCAATATAAAGTAATGCCCTTTGGTATGAAAAACGCACCAGCCACATTCCAGAGGATGATTCATTCGCTCCTAAATCATCTCGAAGGATGCGAGGCGTACATCGATGACGTCATCATCTACAGCGACACCTGGAATGATCATCTCCGAATCATGCGTACTTTCTTCGACATACTGGCGAAAGCAAACCTCACAGTGAACCTTGCGAAAAGTGAATTTTGTCGTGCGACTGTAGAATATTTGGGTCACAAAGTAGGTCAAGGTTTTGTTACTCCTATCATGGCCAAGGTGGAAGCTATTTCAAAGTTCCCGATTCCTACCAATAAGAAAGAAATAATGAGATTTTTGGGAATGGCAGGATTTTACAGAAAATTTTGTCCAAATTTCTCGTCAGTTGTTGGTCCACTTACCAATCTGTTACAAAAGAGAGTGAATTTTGCATGGACCAATGACTGTGACGAATCTTTTAAGAAAATCAAATGTGTTCTTATGAATAGTCCTGTCCTGTCAGCTCCAAATTTTGATAAGCAATTTAAGCTTACTGTTGATGCCAGTGACGTAGGAATCGGGGCTGCTTTGTTTCAAGAAAATGATGATGGTGTAGATAGAGTTGTTTGTTATTTTTCAAAGAAATTGACTAAATGTCAAAAGAATTACTCTACTATTGAAAAAGAGTGTCTTGCATTATTGTTAGCTTTACAACATTTTGATGTTTATTTGAATGTTACTCTACATCCCATTCTTGTGTATACTGACCACAACCCTCTCACATTTTTGCACAAAATGTCAAACAAGAATCAAAGACTTACAAGGTGGAGTTTATTGTTGCAAGAGTACAATATCATTATTAACCATATCAAGGGCAAAGACAATGTGATTGCAGATGCACTATCGAGAGTTTCATGAGTGATTTTTGCAGAATTTACCACCTAAGTTTTCATTGACATTCAAACTTTTTTTAAGGGGGGAGGTGTTGTGGGTCATGTATTATTTTAGTTTTACTATATGTGTAGGTACACATGTACTTAGTCATGTTATTTAATGATTTCATAATAATTCTTTCTAGATTTTACTATGTCATGTTTATCTCATTAGAGAATATTCCAGTATGTTCTTTGTTACATCATTATCATCACATGACTGTGATTTCTAGAATTTACTCTATTGTTAATCATTTGTAATGAGTCATTGTTCTAGAAGCTTCTGGTAAATTCATTTGTATTAAGTATAAATACCTCTGAGGAACTGTGTTAAGGGACATTCGTACACATTCGTAGACACGATTCATTCATCTATTCTGATATACTGGGACACTTTATTTGTTGAGACTTTAATCCATTTAACAACGTTTGGACACCGATCTTTCGAGAACGTTTGTGATTACCGGAAACCATACATTCGATAGACGTTGTGGACCGTAACGGACACTTTGATCCGGACATTGTATTGTAAGTTGTAATCATTTGAAATATATATATTTTGTACATAATTAAACTTGTAAATTTATATTCTGTCTTTGTCTGATTTTTGCTGGCGTTTTGGGGTATTCTGACCCATAACAAACGTCATAATGTATTAAACTTCAGCAACATTTGGCGATCCAGCAATTGTGTACATGTAACAAGACAAACTATTTGAGAGTACTATCTTGATATCCGATCATGTTCAAGAGCTCAAAATGTCTGAGTCAACATCTTTTGGCATTGTTTTTTTTTATGACATCAAATATGGCCGCCAAGGGCTCTGATTGACTGACACATTTTTGACTTCTCCTCTGCAACTGCTGCACAGAATTTCATGAAACCTTTCAGGAAGCAAGTACTCAAAGTTCTCTACCAAGTTTGTGTTTTTCGTGCCAATTGACTTATAAATATGGCCAACGAGGCCTCTGATTGGCCAACAGATTTCCGACATATCCAAAACTGATGCTCATAATTTCATGAAACCTTAAAGGAAGCAAGTACTCAAGGCCTCTGCCATGTTGTCCACTATCGTTCTTTTGTTTAGAACTCAGGTGAGCGATGTGGCCCCCCTTGGGCCTCTTGTCTGTTAGTATATTTGAGAGTTGATAGAGTATATTTGAGAGTTTAGGCATGTAGAATTGTGTACATGTAACTTTTAAGGACTGTTTTAACTCACCTGGGCATAGCTATTGTCACAGCGCGCTGTCCATCGTAAACTTTTTACATTTTCGGCTTCTCCTCTGCAACCGCTGCACAAAATTTCACGAAACCTTACAGGAAGCAAGAACTCAAGGTCCTCTACGAAGTTTGTGTTTTTCTTGCCGATCGTTCAACAAATATGGCTGTTGAGGGCTATGATTGGCTGATGCATTTTCGAAATCTCTAAAACTGATGCACAGAATTTCATGAAACCTTAAAGGAAGCAAGTTACTCAAGGGCCTGTATCTTGTCCACTATCATGCATTTGTCTGCAACTCAGGTGAGCGATGTGGCCCACTTGGGCCTTTTGTTCACTCCTTTGCATTGATATATGCAGGCAGTTGGTCATAGAATAAATCCTGCGCAGCACAAAAACAATCCTTATATTTATGGATTCATATGGTTTCCACCACTGGATCCCCTTTACTTTATGAGTGACATCGTATACCTACCTCATTTACCTAATATGAAAAATGCAAAGCAAGATCTATATATGTACATGTACATGTATATATACTTGCATATAAGAGGAAAGCATATCATATGTAAATATTATACATTACAGCCTGTTAGATATATGCGGAATATCAAAGTCTTACCTTTCAGCCTCAGAGGTCAGGAGATTTGGCCTTGGTCAAAGTTTTTCTAAAGGTCAGAGTCCAAGGTCAAGAGGTTAATGGTCATGGTACCAAACGAAAGCTCAGATTTCAATT
Organism: Pinctada imbricata; assembly: GCA_033119305.1. NCBI lineage: Eukaryota > Metazoa > Mollusca > Bivalvia > Pterioida > Pteriidae > Pinctada > Pinctada imbricata. Next base: position 30,769,888 of record VSWD01000008.1, on the reverse strand, counting down.
GTTTAAAACTCTGAAAATTTGAGAATTTCCTCAATTTTCACTATTCAAATCTGTGTAATTTGATGAAAATATGAAATATGAGTGAATTCTCAACTTTGAAGAGCATGGAGAGAAGCGTTCTTACAGAGCATTCAGTCTCCATTTCTTATAAGCATCTGTCTTTGTGAAGTAGTAAATAAAGTAGTTAATGTAAATCTGAGTGAGCAATTCAGCCAAAACATCATTTAACTTAACAAAATCATATGCATATTATTTCTGCTCACTTTATTTCTTGGAGCATTTATTTTCCAGGGAGTGCAATAGACGAGGGGAAGTCAATGAGGTCATAAACGACTTTTACACAGGAATCTACCTCCAGATGTACCGTGTGTGGAAATCACAGGGTAAAACCATCAAAGACTCCGGATATGTTATAAAAGGTTAGTGGTAACAACATTCTAGTTAAATTCTGATATAAATTTTGAATTTAGTATGTGCACCTTATCATTATTAAAGTTGTAGTTTAAGCAGTTAAGAGGTTCTGGCATGTTGATTTTAAAGTTTTTGGAAGATTTTTGAATGCACTCCTCATTTTCATACATTAGTTTCTTTTGTCACATCATATTGAAACGTCTTTGTATTGAGCACCAATGAATTAATTTACTAGAAGTAAGAGTAAAATATTAAGTCGATGGAGGACTGCTCAGTCCGATGGTGGATAGTATATTTTGACAAGCAAATTTTCAATCATTCAGTTCTTTGACATGATTCAGATGTTATATTGTAAAAGTCGATCAACATGTGCATTGTCAGACATTCGGACTCTACAAGGTAGACTTGTTCTATTTTGTACTGTTCTTTAGACCAGTACTTTTGAGTGTGATGTCCTAGATTAAAATGATTTTTTACACTTTTACCCAGAGTTCAAATCAAATTTACAATAAAACAAACAGAGTAGATGTAAAAAGGATTCACTATACACTGTATGTACGAAAATGATATTTTACACTTTTACCCAGAGTTAAACTCAAATTTACAATAAAACAAACATAGTAGATGTAAAAAGGATTCAATATGTACGAAAAATGCAGATGTTAGAATAAGCAATTCATTTCTGATGTCATAGTTTAGACTGGTTTTATTCAGCTTTCCCTATATTGCAGATTTTGTCACTTTTGAAAATTTATATTTGTTTGCAGATATCGAGAGTAATGCCAAGAAGAATCCCAAGTCTGTGTTCAAAACACTAGATGAGTATCTTGCCAAGAAGAAATCTGCCGTTAATTTAGACTCGATGGATGTAGGGGGAGATAACTTCTTGAATGTCGTGGAAACTGATGCAGGGCAGTACTGAGAAAGTTAGAAATTATCGAGTTTTGAGTATATTGTCCATTATATGCTGTTAGATATATGAATTATTGATCTTGAAAAAAAAAAATGAGATTACATTGTGTTACTACAACAGGGTGAATTAGTTTATCTCTTTGAAAATAAAAAGAATAATTTTATAGGTCAAATTTTCACATATGATTACATCATGAAAATTTTAGGTAGGATCCAAGGTCAAGGTCATATCTAATGGCTTTTGTGCACAATGAGCTGCCAGATATAGAGGGTCAAGCCTTGATTATTGAGTACTTTTGCTCTTTGATTAATCCGAGTCAAGTCATATTCTTATAAAACTTCAACTTTTTCGTTAGAAATAGTTACAATAAAATATGCTTGGTTTTGAGGATGGTCATTTCTGAGTAAAAGCTGAAGATACAATGTATTTTACGAACTAAATGCAAATGTGTCCTAAACAATGTTGTTTTCATTTCGTCAGTTACTTAGACAATGGTTCAATGCATAATGTTAACTGAAATTGGAAATGAAAAAATTTACACAATTTCAAAAATACTTCGAAATAATTGATTGGTCTTATGAATTTATATACATGTATTAACTCTGCTATTAAAGAAATGGTAAAGTACTTTACAGTGTATTTTCTCTTTAAGTGAAATTGGTTCAAATTTACCCAATTTCAAAAAATTCCTTGAAATAATTGATTGGACTCGCATCTTTACGCTGCTGTTTCAGAAGAAATGGTAAAATATATCACAATGTATTTTCTCCTTACATTGTCTTCTGCTCAAAGTCTTCTCACATTCTTTCACACAGTGTTGTTATGACCTTATTTAAGCAATGTATAAGTTTATGTAACATATTCATTATTTTGTGCAATAATGATTGCAGTGTGAAACTTTTGTCATAAGGTGTTATTCAAGAGCAAGTAAAGATGGTCTTCTATAGATCTCTCCGTTTATAAAATTGTGCATCATTGGTCGAAACGAGACTCAGTCAAATGAAAATTAGATAGCAGAACTCTAGTTACCATTATTCAAAAACTTTGCTTGCATGCATTATTTCTATCAATTATGACTTGCGGTAATTATTAAAATTCTTTATTTCCAATAATCTCCAAGGTAAATTCATATAATTATGATTTTCTCCTAATCTAATGGAAAATTGTTGACCAAATTGCTTTATGCATCCACTATCTTGAAGTAGACATCTAGCACTTACCCAGCGTAGTTAACTAGAGTTCAACTCCTAAAGTCTACTTCCAGTATAATATTCTTTGTTCTACTGAACTATAGATCGAAAAGTGGAACTATAGTTGGTGCCCAAATTAGCTCTTATTTCTGAGCAGACATAAAATTAAGAATTATTTCTTTGGAATTTTAATAAATGTGCACCTATTGTTATGTTAATGATTGTTGTGAAATAAGATTATCATACATTTATATACATTAATATGTACAATTCATGAAATTTAGTAACATGAATAGAATGTCAAATTATAGATGTAGATATGTCGAATTAAATGTCCTTTTGAATTAATACATGTACATGTAAATTAATATTTATTCATTTTGGGTGTATGAAAAATATATTTAAGACGGCATCACTCATGTAACCCTATGGCATTTGAATACAAATTTAACTAAATGTCAAACTTTTTTGAAGGTTGTTGCATGTCAATAGTAAATTCATCCTTTGTCTTGGCACACAGGGTGATATTTCGTTTACGAGTTAAAGGAAAGTAGTTTTTATAGAGCTTTTCTCAATGAGTCAGAGATGTTTTGTTTTCCAATTACTTAAAGACAGATGTAACATAAATAATCATGTCCATACAAACTTAATGAATTAACAAAGATGTATAAAATTCATACTATTAGCATCAGTATGTTTTAACATAATAAATTTTTCATGATACTCTTGCCATGCAGGAATTAGACTTTCATTTATGCACAATCAAGGTATATGGTATTTCATGAAGAGAAAACTACACATTTACCTTAATATTTTAGTTAGCTCTAGTTGGCTCACCTCATAATTCTAGAATGTCCATAAGCAAGGTAGGATATTTTGGCCTTTGAAATATAAGATCAAGGGACACATCCGTTCCGTCCATATATATAAATTTTGTATCCATTGTGCAACAATCATTGGTTGTAGGAAGAGTTAGATCTTGATATGACGTCCACTTTTTGTACTGTGATACTATGTGACTTTATTATTTTATACATCAATATATTTTCTGAACTCTGAACTGAATTTCAATAAAGTTCTATACTTATTGTAACCACAAATTGTTGTTGTTTTTTTTTTTGTTTTTTTTTTTTTGGGGGGGGGGGGGGGGGGTTGTCATGTTAAAGTCAGCAAGCAGTGATGTAGCTAGGGCCAAATAAAGTGGATCCATTCATGATGCAAGTCGGTACTGTGACTGCACCATGTTGAAGACCCAACAGTAGCAAGGGGACAATGTCCGAATATGCACCACAAAGATACATGCAGTCCTATAAAAGAGCTGTATGTCTTGAAAAAAGTATTTATATAGTAGCAAATTCAGAGTATCATTCTCTATGTCAGGGAAAATATATGGATGCTTTGCTTTCAAGCATATTATAGCTGTACCACTGACAACTTGGGCCCCTGCATGTTGTTGTCTTGTTTGTGTGGTCATCTTTCAGCGAGGATGCTGCTATACACAACGATTGTGTATTCTTTGAGACCACTGGGTAAAGGCCCAGGGACACTGCGCTTTACAGCTTGATCATGGCCATAGCGCGTCCAAAAAAGATCTCCCGTGTAGCAGATGTTGTTGTTCGTTTTTAGCTCGCGCTACAGACGATTTGCAGACGTGGTAGGACGCGGGCGGTAAAAAATCTGAATGGCGTTGGACACGGAAAGAAGTTTTGAACTGCTCAAAAGTTTATTCCGCGGACAACCACAGACGGTGTACGTGGTATAGACATGCAATGCAATGCACACGAAACACATGTGATGATCCGTGTTCCAGCAGTGATAAAAACTTGGAGGAGACGCGGTAGGATGCGAAATTTGAAGCAGTCTGTCATGGCTAGAGCACGTTCATTCGACGGGTGTTCCGCGTTGGAATCATGGGTAAAAGCATGTGTATAACGTCTTGTCACGGATGATTTTAGCCTTAGACGTGGTTGGACGTGGTCAGCCGTGCTTAGGCAGTGGAGCAGCCGGTGGCGGTCATACCCCGTACAAAGCACAGTTGTGGCAAAAATTACCACGCATGACCACGTCCAGCAGATTTTTGAACGTGATTTGGACGTGGAGTGCAGTGTGACCGGGGCTTAACCAAATAAGTTGGAAGGTTGTGCACACCTAATCTGAGTATCTACCATTTGCTATAAATGTGTATTAAGTTGGCACCAATAGCCCATTGGTTTGTGTGTATTTTTTGTGTTTGGTGTTTTGATGCCATGTTTGGTGTTCCTTGTGCCTTTTGTGCCCATTGTCTACTCTGTGTTTTTGCATAGGAGTGTTTTGCCGTGGGTGCTGCACCCGAGTCTTGTTGGAGATCCCCTTCTATCTTTTGTATGTGGACCAAGCTCTTCACAGCTTTATACCATAGTGTAAATTTATATAAACTACTACATGCAGTTATTACCATGTTGTTTGGTGAGTCAACAAATTCCACATTTTGAACCAGCTGTTGGTTGGCCTACCTTCAGTCTATGCTTAAAGTGCATGAAATACCAAGAGAGGCTGGGTGAACCAGACATAAAATCATGCCTTTAGGTCGTAAAAACACATTTTAATACTATAAGCATGAATTTCTCAACTTTCAATAACAATGTTCCACTATTACATTTACAGCCAAGGTAGGACCACAATTGATTATGTAGGAAGGTCAAAATCAAATTAGCAATTGACTATTCACAAGTTTGTATCCACAGCAAAATTTAAAGTAGCGTTTCTAAACTTAATCAGTATGTTGTCTGAAGCCTGCCAACAGGGCAGTCAGACTTTGCTCATATTCCACATGATGTATTTTTGAGAGAAATGAATGCCCCATCAGCATCTTTGTCATTATGAAAAGCTGTTATCAGAAAAGTCAGTCAAAATCAATGGCCAAGGTCACATGGTAAAATGTTAGGTACCATTGAACCTTTCAAAAAATACAGCCACCTAGGATAAAGTGTTTCAAAAGTTCATGTAGGTCAAACTACTAGGCCAATAGTTCAAAGGTTTGGTACTTTACGAGGCTGCGTCTTATTAGAAAATGATGAACTTCTACCCAAGGTATTTTGACTAAATTCGGATTATATAATTGCAGTATTATAAAATTCATTTTATGGGAAAGAAAACAGAAGTTGACCGTTCAGTATTATGTAGGGGTCATCTCAAAGATAATGGCATCTTACAATGAGACCTTGTGGGGTTTTAATGCAAAATAATGATTTTTTTCATTTTTCTGCGCAAGAGATTTTAATTAAATTCGTGTTATTTATTTGTTGTACTTCAAATATCATTTTAAGAAAAAGAAATTGAAATTTCACCGTTATCAAATTTTTCCAATTGTAATCGGCCTCGTTAAAAGGGTCTTGTCATAAAGATTACACATATGCTAAATATGAAATCTCAATTGACTAACCAGCTATAGCCCATGGAAAGTTGAAAAAACCCACCTGCATTAACAAGTTATGGCCAATGTTAAAGTTTTTGACAGAAAGACAGGCATGGCGATTCTATAGGGCAACCCCCATTTGTCAGGGCCCTCAATAGCCTTACTTTCAATTCAAGTGAAAGGTCAAGCTTATGACCATAAAGTTGTGACAACTTTTGCACGTTTGAAAACATTATTTCAAGATTTACGGTACTATAACATCACAATGGTACTTTCTCATTTATTTCACCATGCAAACTGTATAAGGCTATATTCCTTATAAGGAATGTCATGTATCTCGAAAAATTTCACTTCGTTCTAAGCAGGAATAGTGGATTTTCTATAGAAGTCTGTGTGTTGAGTGATTATTATACATAACCGTCATATAGCCTTGTTTCATCCGATTTCAAAAGATTTGCTTCTACTGACAAACAGCATCTTTTTATCAGAAAGTACAATGATGCTTCCAACTCTCTGAAATCTCAATGCATCTTCTCTTTACTTGAATGGTCAAGAATAGGTATGTCACAGATGTCACCATAAATGTGTTGTAACCTTGACCTCGACGATGACCTAGACCTACATATGCAGTCTTATTATCTATACCAAAATTCCATGCCAGTTCCATGACTTTGTAGACAGACAAGCGACCATTTGCTTTGACCACTCACTGATTTTATACTAAACCAAACAATAAAGTTCTGCATTTCCAATGTTTCAAAACAATCATAAATTTGAAGTGATATAAACATTATCTGGAGACAAGAGACCAAGTGATAGTTAAATTCAATGACTTTTCAAGAACTTAATGCTAAATTCCAAGACTTTCCATGTCTGACCCAATTTTCCATAACTTTTCAAGACCCAGGTCAGACTCCATGACTTTCCATGATCAGTAAGAACCATGTTATTATGCTTGACCATCTTCAGACTTGCCTACCTGTTTCTCACCAGAAGTGTAATATTTTGTTCACAAAAGTGTAAGTTTGGAGATTACAGCGTTATATAAACCATTATTGCAATTTTGAGATAAAAACGGTCTTTTGTCCGCTTCGATAATGGTTACAAATTTAAAGAATATATGTGCTTGCCTATATGATATGGAAGACATATAGTAGTTTCAATCAAGCGCTCAAAAAATTGAAAATGTCAATTTGCTCGAAAGTAAGAGTAGGCGTAAAACGGAATCGCAAAAGGATAGGAAGTAATTAAAGGTCGAAAATCGTGAAAAATACGCCAAAACCGTAAAAGTAGGCAGGTCTGCATTTCTGAAGTCTGATAAAAGTATAATACATATGAAGTTATAGCCATATCTTTCAAAGTAGAACTTCCAAACAGACAGATGCTTGACAAAGTGTTCACTTTATGCTGCCCTTGCGATACATGTAACATATCAAATCTAAAACAACGAGCATTTTTTCCTTCCTTAGAATTTATTAATAGTAGAGTCATCAGAAATTTATGATTCCATAATGGTCTCATCAGTATATTTTCCTTTGTCAGCAACTTGTCTTGACCTGGCCTTGCGCTCCAGAATTCGTTTTCTGTCTTTATCGATTTTAAGTTTTACAATCACTACCTGTAAAACAACAAAAACATCCATACAAGAGAATTTTATTAAATTTTTAAAAGATTTAAAACAAGTGTTGACCAAACTCAAAATAAGCTACACTTACATTTGACAGTTGTACAAAGACAAGACACTGTGTCAGATTTCAGGAGAATTTTCCATGGGGACTACCTTCAATTCTTGAATTTGTGTGGAAGTTTTCAAAATTTCCAAATTGTACAAATAGTATTAAACAAGATGAATTCAGATTAGCATTCAAATAAATAATGAACTGTAATATGACCGGTAAGGCAAAAGCATCACTATCAAATGCTTTAACCAGCTATCATATTCTTTTCTCTCCCTTCACAAATTTCTGACTAGTAAACACATGGTTAACTGTCTATAATTTCATGAAGGAGGCGATATGTACTTATTCCTCAAATGGGTGCGATATGTTACGCCATCAGTAATAATAGAAAATAGCAGAGCTCTAAATAATCAATGAAATGAACATTTATGCTTGTAAGGATTTATTCTTTCAAATTCAGCACAGGGAGAAATTTCTAGTTACAATCTCAAAACAATCAAGTCTTGCAAAAACTTTTATCTTGACGCAACCAATTTTCATCTTCAGAGTTAATCATCTCCTGTTCTACATAATTTGGTCTAGATTTACATTTGGGGAGGGTTTTTCTAAATTCATTTTTTTAATGAAATATGCCAAATACAGCTGAGTTAGTCACGTTAAAGTATTGAAATACCAGAGACTTCAGCAATATGATATCTTTATCTAACATATCAGTCATAAAGCATTGATCAACATTTGTGTAGAATACAATACTTTACTGAATACATGTAAATTCAAAATGCACATACTGATTTTTTTTCAGAAATTTGGGAATGGGGTCGGGGCCCGTGCAATTGGGAAAATTAACAACGTTAGGGAATATTTTGGGAAGTACTAATACATGTATAAAGAAACATAGTGTAATCAAAGATTACGAAGCTCACCTCGCGGCAGCAAAATTCAATTAAAACATATCTCTAGGTACATGTATATTGGCTTTAAAAGAAAAATCGCTCAAGTGGAAAAAAGTAGGTCAAGGTCATTTTATGAAAGTTTGATCAAAGATACATCCAATATGCAAGTTTGGTACATGTAGCACTTATACTTTGCTCAATATTGGCCTTTAAAGGCAAAATCACTCAAGCGGAAAAAGTAGGTCAAGGTCATTTTATGAAAGTTTGATCAAAGATACATCCAATATGCAAGTTTGGTACATGTAGCACTTATACTTTGCTCAATATTGGACTTTAAAGGTAAAATCACTCAAGGGGAAAAAGTAGGTCAAGGTCATTTTATGAAAGTTTGATCAAAGATACATCCAATATGCAAGTTTGGTACATGTAGCACTTATACTTTGCTCAATATTGGACTTTAAAGGTAAAATCACTCAAGCGGAAAAAGTAGGTCAAGGTCATTTTATGAAAGTTTGATCAAAGATACATCAAATATGCAAGTTTGGTACATGTAGCACTTATACTTTGCACAATATTAGCCTTTAAAGGCAAAATCACTCAAGCGGAAAAAGTAGGTCAAGGTCATTTTCTGAAAGTTTGATCAAAGATACATCTAATATGCAAGTTTGGTTTATGTAGCACTTATACTTTGCCTTTAAAGGTAAAATCATTCAACCGGAAAATGTAGGTCAGATGCTGCATCCGATGCATGGGTTCACCTCAGCATCCCAAGATGAATCACTGGTGCAAGTTTGGTTACTGTAGCATCGGTACTTTGTCAGATACTGAGCTACCCCAAAAACTTTAATCAGACATTGACAAAGTCATTCAACCGGAAAATGTAGGTCAGATGCAGCATCCGATGCATGGGGTCACCTCAGCATCCAAAGATGAATCACTTGTGCAAGTTTGGTTACTGTAGCATCAGTACTTTGTCAGATACTGAGCTACCTCAAAAACTTTAACCAGACATTGACAAAGTCATTAAACCGGAAAATTTAGGTCAGATGCAGCATCTGATGCATGGGTTCACCTCAGCATCCAAAGATGAATCACTTGTGCAAGTTTGGTTACTGTAGCATCAATACTTTGTCAGATACTGAGTTACCCAAAAACTTTAACCGGACGCGGACGCGGACACCGGGGTTATAGCATAAGCTCATCTCAACTTCGTCGAGGTGAGCTAAACATAGTGTAATCAAAGATTACGAAGCTCACCTCGCGGCAGCAAAATTCAATTAAAACATATCTCTAGGTACATGTATATTGGCTTTAAAAGAAAAATCGCTCAAGTGGAAAAAAGTAGGTCAAGGTCATTTTATGAAAGTTTGATCAAAGATACATCCAATATGCAAGTTTGGTACATGTAGCACTTATACTTTGCTCAATATTAGCCTTTAAAAGAAAAATCGCTCAAGTGGAAAAAAGTAGGTCAAGGTCATTTTATGAAAGTTTGATCAAAGATACATCCAATACGCAAGTTTGGTACATGTAGCACTTATACTTTGCTCAATATTGGACTTTAAACGTAAAATCACTCAAGCGGAAAAAGTAGGTCAAGGTCATTTTATGAAAGTTTGTTCAAAGATACATCCAATATGCAAGTTTGGTACATGTAGCACTTATACTTTGCTCAACATTGGACTTTAAAGGTAAAATCACTCAAGCGGAAAAAGTAGGTCAAGGTCATTTTATGAAAGTTTGATCAAAGATATATCTAATATGCAAGTTTGGTACATGTAGCACTTATACTTTGCTCAATATTGGACATTAAAGGTAAAATCACTCAAGCAGAAAAAGTAGGTCAAGGTCATTTTATGAAAGTTTGATCAAAGATACATCAAATATGCAAGTTTGGTACATGTAGCACTTATACTTTGCACAATATTGGCCTTTAAAGGTAAAATCATTCAACCGGAAAATGTAAGTCAGATGCTGCATCCGATGCATGGGTTCACCTCAGCATCCCAAGATGAATCACTGGTGCAAGTTTGGTTACTGTAGCATCGGTACTTTGTCAGATACTGAGCTACCCCAAAATTTTTAACCAGACATTGACAAAGTCATTCAACCGGAAAATGTAGGTCAGATGCAGCATCCGATGCATGGGTTCACCTCAGCATCCAAAGATGAATCACTTGTGCAAGTTTGGTTACTGTAGCATCAGTACTTTGTCAGATACTGAGCTACCCCAAAAACTTTAACCAGACATTGACAAAGTCATTCAACCGGAAAATGTAGGACAGATGCAGCATCCGATGCATGGGTTCACCTCAGCATCCAAAGATGAATCACTTGTGCAAGTTTGGTTACTGTGGCATCAGTACGTTGTCAGATACTGAGCTACCCCAAAAACTTAAACCAGACATTGACAAAGTCATTCAACCAGAAAATGTAGGTCAGATGCAGCATCTGATGCATGGGTTCACCTCAGCATCCAAAGATGAATCACTTGTGCAAGTTTGGTTACTGTTGCATCAATACTTTGTCAGATACTGAGTTACCCAAAAACTTTAACCGGACGCGGACGTGGACACCGGGGTTATAGCATAAGCTCATCTCTACTTCGTCGAGGTGAGCTAAAAATGACAATTTATACAATCAAAAGTTCAGAATTGAATGTTTAATCAAATAACTTTCTTTTAAAATTAAATGCGATTTAATTTCTTGTGCTTACAACAATATGGCAAATTATGAGTATTTTAAATTTGCTACTTTTGAACCAGTAAATTTCATCAATTTCGGTGACAATTCCATCTATATGTGATTGGGAAATTATAGAGCCATAATTGGGAAAAAAGATACTATTTTTCATTGAGAATGGCAGGAATGGGACCGAATAACGAACCCAAAACGGGGCAAAAAAATCCCTGACATACGGCCCACTTCTTCAATAGGAGGATGTTTTACTTCAGACCATAAATTGCAAAGTCTATAAAGCCGAGGTTGATTGGTTAGTATTGTGAGATAAGAACTCTGCACATTTCTTGAACATTTTGCTTTTTCTTTGACCCTACCTGAAGCCAATTACTGACTAGTGTCAATATCGATTACCTTGGTACCTTGGGAGGGGGGATTTAATTTCACTTACCGTATAACCATTAATTTTCGCGAGATACTAATTTTCGCTATATTCGCGAGGGATATCGAATCGCGAAAAATTATTCTCGCGAAAACTTGTGTTTGATTAGGTTGATCATAAATTGGTATATATCCGTTTCATTTCTTCATATTATACATGTGCCATTGTTCATTTTTCTTGATAAGACGTAAAGAGAAGTGTATTGAGTGTGTTCTCATGATAGAAATAACTAATACTTTAATAATCAGAGGTACAAAACAGTGACCTTATATGTACATATTTGGTTTTAATTAAGGAATCGCAAAAAATTGTACTCGCGAAAATAAAGACACCCTATTTTACCATTAAAACGCGAAATTTGATACTCGCGAAAATTTCTGGTTATACGGTATTTCAAAATTTGATTTTGAAGGTTGAAAACTTCCCTTTTTCTTGAAAATGTAAAAGCTAATTATCAGATCCTTGCATTATGGAATATTAATGCAAAAATCTAGACTGAACTGTGATATGACCGGTAAGGCAGAAGCATCACTATCAAATGCTCTAACCAGCTATCATATACATTTATCTCCCTTCACAAATATGTGACAAGTAAACACCTGTTTACTGTCTCCTATAGCATGAAGGATTTTTTCGTTTTCCTCAAATTTACAAGACATTGAATAATATTATTTCATACTTGTTTTGGCTAAGGAAAGATCTTGAAATTTCTGCTTATACATATATGTAGACAAAGAAGATAGTTGTAATTATAGATAGAGTTTTTTTCATAGCAGAATGTTCATGAAATGCATTTTCACTATCCTGCAAAAGGTTCCAAGAATTCCTTCTTTTCGATTTTACAGTCCTACGTTCGATTTGTGCAGGTATCTGACGTTAAAGTATTGTGACGTCATTAAATTCCTTTGAAAACGTCCTATATGTGACCCTGTTTCCCTGAATTTCATGCTAGTTTCCATAGAATTTGATGAAGTCACAATGCGTTGACATCAGATACCTGCACAAATGGGAAGTAACTCTTTATTTCAAAAAGACAGAATATACTATACCTTTGAAGGGTGGATTCCAACATGTACAGATGCACCATTGGCTTTCTCTCTCTGGATTCGCTCAATGTGAATTACAAATTTTTTTCTGTACACCTGAACAATTTTTCCAACTTGCTGACCCTTATAGTGACCTCTTACTACCTGTAACAACAAAATTTACATTAAGTAATGCTTATGAAATGAATTATGAATACCAAAACTTTTTCTTGAAAAGTAATTTAAAAGCAGGGATTATTATTTAATCTGAACTTTGCGATTAGATTTTTGACATACTTCTTTACTAAATAGAACACTATGAAAATTACATAAGGTCTATTTGACGAATAAAGCTTAACTTTGGTGCAGTTTATCTGCTACATTTTGTACATGTACATCATGTCATGTACATGACATGTGCAATGTAACGTACATGTGCAATTTCTATCAGAATAATTTACCTTGAAAATTGAAGTTGAACAAAAAAATGTACATTGTACTCAGGGTAAATTCTTAGTGATGATTATTTGGATAAAATCGGTGCACATTAAGATTGTCTCTGAAATTTCTGTATGATAGAATGCAAACCACATCAGTGTCTGCAAAATTTTGTGGGGCGTCATCAGATTATCGATCCTGTGTCATCATGATGTGGATGAACTTTACACCAGAACGACATTATTTCTGTCTGACCGGAAATAAACACAGAGAAATTTTCTTGGAGTTGCCCCCTCAAAATACTTTGACATGTATATTTCATCAACATGATAAACAAATGAAATATACCCTGTGATTTTAACAAAATGTTTAAGCAATAGTTTGATAAGCCATTATTTTATCGTAAAATAAGTGATAAAGAGGAAAGCGAATACAGGGAGTTTGTTTAGCACTCGCCCAGTCGCATTTGCGACTAAATTTGGCGCTGGGCGACTTCAAATTCGGAAATTACTCGCCCAACTGGCGACTGAGTAAAATCTTGTCCGAAAAAATCTGTTTCGTATTTTTCCGTTCCATTTAGTTCGAGGCAAAAATCATAGTCAATCATGGGCTTATCTATAGTTGAGGAGTGCGCCGTTGTGAAATCAAGCGCTCATATTACCAAGATCACTCCTTAGTTTCATTTTGCAATTTTTATAAAGAATTTGAGGGGGCGAGTGTCGCACACCCAGCGGCATGTGGCGTTTCATTAAAGGGGTAGGAAAACCTCAAAGTAAGAGGAAAGCAATTGATACCTCTTATTTTAAAGAATACGACAAATCAAAGCGTAGTAGAAAATTCTCGGAGAAATGGACGGAAACATAGAGATGAGGGACAAGGTGATGGAGATGAGGGACAGTGTGATAGAGATGAGGGACAGGGTGATAGAGATGAGGAACAGGGTGATAGAGAATTTTGTGATGGAAGTGACAGTGACAGTGACATAGATGATGAATATGAAATAGAAAGAAACTTATTTGAATTAGAGATGGAAATGGAATTTTAATCTTGCAATTTTATTGTGTCATCATTTCATGTTGAATTGTCATAAAATAGTTAATCAAATATTGCTTTTCATCCTTTTCATAATTGTGATTACAAAAAAAATGCCGAAGAAAAATTTGGCTCCTAAAATTAAAGCTGGGCCCCTAAATTTTCTGTTGCCAGGGGCCCAATTGGCTACCAAGGTTTTCAAGTTAAACAAACTCCCTGGAATATACATAATAATTCAGTGATGCTGAAAAGCGCCAGTCTGAAGGATTTTCATTCTGAGTAGCTGGCAAAAGGTTTTGCTACATGTACACAATTCTTTAATTGGACTGGCATCATTTTCAAAATGACAGGCATGCCTCAAAAGGCTGAAAGCTCCAAAACCTATATGGCACAATTAAAGTCAAGTTCAAAATTGTGCATATCAGACCAATCAAAAATGCGTCGGCTGGTCTGACGGGCCATGAATTTGCCGGACATTGCACATAAACAGTGACAATTTTGGGCTGTGAAATTGAGAGATACTCTCAAAATTTTTACAATTCTCTCATAGAACTTCTTGATTTTTACCACTTCTCTCGTGGAACATTGTTTAAAGCGTAAAATTCTCTCATCAAAGCAAACAGGATAATCCCTGCATATAATCATATCAATTTGAAAACGATCATGTGACGATCAACATTCATCAATACCTGGACTTCATCATCCTTTCTTATGGGCATACTCCTGACATTGTATTTTTGTCGAAGGTCTTTTGACAAAGGGGAACTCATAATCTTCCTTCTGACGTGGGAAGGTGCATTAAAATGCCTTTTTCTGTTTTTCCTCCTGGAGGATGTTACCATCTTGTTGAACTTCATGATGGCCTAAATAAAACAGAAGTATGATAATAAAATAAATATTCATGGCTATTGCCATATTCAACCAGTGACTTTGTTCAGTTTTACTACTAGACATTGTTTCAAATAAGTTCCAAAGCAGGTCTTTGATGATGAACACTAAAACAGGGGCTAGGGGCAAAGTGAAAATAGAATTCAAAGCATGAAATAGCAATGAAATAAGATTATCAGCGCCAAAAATTATTTAGTAATCATGGGAACAGTCATCAAAAAGCTTTTCATTTTACTGAGATGCAATATAGGCTTTGGAAGGACTGATGTAAGGCGATTTTGTGAGTGAGTAAGAACGAGTACCTATTCGCGATGGAAGCGAACCGGAAAGAGAACATGTAAAGTATAAACTTCCGGTTGATAAACTGAAAGTGAAAGTAGCATGTACAAACTCTTACTTTAAGTAACTTTTGTTTGTTTTTATCTTTTTATGTGATTTACCTCGTTGGATTATATACTTACTAACAAAATTATTGAAAGATTTCTTGTACCACATAAACATGACTGATCACTGCTGGATAATCGCCATCTATATCCATTTGTGATTCTAGCACGGATGGACTTATACTTGTAAACAGTAAACAGTTTTTAGTCCTTGGTTTATTTTCTATTGTCGACTGTTGCCCCTAGTATATAAACATCAGTCATCAACAGCATAATAAAATGTAAACCTTTTGCGATGTGGACACGGGCTGTTTTAATTATTATGCAGTGCCGCAGACTGAAGATTATATTGGTCAACAACAGCATAATGAAAACGGCCTGAGGGATGAAATAAAACGGCCCTGTGCCAGAATCCCAAAAGGGATTACTTGCCCTTTGATTCCTTAAATGTTTTTTATCACTGAAAAAATTTAAGTAAATTTAGTCTACAAAATTTTACTACTTTTTGATCATCCCATCACAAATCATACCGGTACTTACCAAAATGGCATTCGATCATATATTTGTTGTGGTCAAGGGTACCAAGCTGTTATGATAGGCTAGAGTAGTATATAGGCTTTATCCACATAGGCTTGAAGTTACTAGAATGTATCCCTAAATTCCCAGCTACCTCAAATATGACATTTAACCCAATCTTAATATTAATTAAAATGCAATGAGTACCTATATAATGAACCTGTGTTCCTGATCTACGATACTGACTCCACTTAGGTGGAGAGTATCGGAAGTTCAAGCACGTTTTAATAAGATTGACCTTTAACCCTTTGAGGAAAACTCAATTTCCTGCCTTGATATACTATATACGTGAAAGGTACATAAGTGGGCAATAGTTAACTTAATAGAAGGGGTTTATATTATCAGGTTAACATCTGGCCCTTCGGGACACATTCTCCATTGAACCTCAAGCTTTAATTTGCGATTCATAAATTAGATTCATTGTAGCTCATGTACATGCAGCTGTAGTTAATTACATGCATTTACCAAATCCAAATTTTTAATGAAATTATGTAATTTATACCTATTTGTTAAAATTAATACTTTAATACAAACTTAAACTGTTAAAAGCATCAGGACTTTTTAAATGCCAGACATTAATATGCATTTTCTTGATGCATTAGTAATTTTATGGTATCCGGTATCAAATATTTACCTTGTCAGGATAAATAGCTGCTAGCTTTTGATTGTGCATGTATGCAATGTTTACAAACAAATTGTTTATAAAATTTCATTTCATTTTTTTTTTCAGTTAGAACAAATACATGCCTGTGAGATGGCTAGTGATTTTGGTACCTGTAACTTGCTTCTTAGCATGGTGGATTCACATTTGGATAAGTTCTTACAATGAAGATTTACATTCTCCATATAAAAAGGTAAATATTGTGCTACAGTGTAAATATTATATGACATGATGTAACATTTCACTGATTTCATGAGATAAGAATTATGTATTTCAGAATCTTACCCTTTGACCAAAGGGTGTGTTATTACTTTGAACCAAGATCATGGGTCAATGTCACCGTGAATTGACTGACAGTATTTGTTCAGGGACTTGTTACTTTTTACTGTTTGAGTGAATTCAAATAAGACAGTACATTTCTTAGAAATTGTACGCAAGACTTGAGGGTCATGACTATCAGTACATTTCTTAGAAATTGTACTCAAGACTTGAGGGTCATGACTATCAGCAAAGGTCATAGGTCAAAATTACTTTGTACATGATTGCTAAAATTTTATCTATTACATAACTTGCCTACATTGATTTGAATACAAGTATTACCATGATTACAGATTTGTTGCAAAGGACTTAAAGATGTGCTCTATTCTTCAATTAAGGTCAAATGGTCAAGGTCATGACGAAAGCTTTCATTTGATATCAAGACTTTTTACCTAGTGACCTTGATCTTGACCTTTGACCTACTTTTAAGTATAAGGGATAGGACTTTGATATTTCACATATAGATTCCTTGAATGATGAGAGCTTTCATTTGATATCATGACTTTTGACCTAGTGACCTTGATCTTGACCTTTGACCTACTTTTAAATTATAAGGGATAGGGCTTTGATATTTCACATGTAGATTCCTCACGACCAGAGCTTTCATATGATACCATGACTTTTGACCAAGTGACCTTGGCCTTTGACCTACTTTTTAACTGTAAGGGATATGGCTATGATTTTTAACATATAGATTCCTTATGACCAGAGCTTTCTGTGATATGTCATAAATGAATCCGTTTACAGAAAAAATGTCCCCCGGGGGGTATAATTCGTCACTTTAAGGGCAGTTCTAGTTCATATTTGTTTTGTTGGTGTGGTACTCCTGTTTTCAGGGTGGAAAGAAGAAATGTATACAAAGTATTGAAGATGGTTCTCAGATATGTCGTCCAATCTGTGATGATTCAAGCTTCAGTCTCTATGGGATGAACTTATGTGAGCCAAAACTAAACTGTACAACTATAGGGAAGGAGGTGAAGAAAGGAGATCTTCTTGGACAAGGAGCTGTCAAAAAGGTATCTTTATTGTATATATGACAATAGAAATATTACCTATACTTTATAAACAATGTAAACTTTATATGAAATTAATTAAAAAAAGGAGCTGTCAAAATGGTATCAGCTATGCATTACATAAGTATAGTATGTATAACCAAACATGTAAACAATGTCAACTTAAGTGAGATGAAATCCACTTTTAAAGATGCATGCATATGATTTTGTTTAATAACTCTCAATGTAGGATATAATCTAAATGTTATAAATATACATGTATATCTAATAATTATGTACAGTGGATTCATCTTTTGGTAAAACTTTTCTATGATATACCTTCTAGTTGTCATACAGGAATATATGCTATTACTTCATACATAATTATATATTAAATCATAAATGATATTCTATTGAAGATAATACATGTATCAATAGAGTCAACACCCAGTGAAGGTCATCGTCATTTTCGAGGTCAAGGTCAAATATTCAGGGTCATTGTCAATAAAACAGGCAATACATGTAATAACACATTGCATTACTCTTAAATTCTCTAAGTTTAAAAGCTAAATTTTCTTTGTATTTTCAGGTTTACCTTGCGAGTTGGAGAGGACATTCAGTTGTGTGGAATGAACCAAACGTGCAAAACAATTTCACAGCAGACTACAATCACGGAACTAAAATGCTGAAGGAACTACAGAGCCCGTATGTCACTCAGATTCTTGGTTGGTGCAATTCTATAGTGATTACAGAGTATCATAAACTTGGCACCGCTCGGAACGTTAATGAAATATTAGACTCCTCATTTGGTAAGGCAGACAAATCAGCAGCAGCTAAATTTAGGATTCAACTCTGTATTGACTATGCTGAAATTTTGAGTTATTTGCATCACGGAAAGACGGACAAAACATTCGTCATGTGCGATTCCAATGACCTTGAAAAAACGCTAAGTCAGTACCTCTTAACGGCAGATCTCCACCTAGTCTTGAATGATGTTGATTCTTTAGCTGTGATTGATAATGAATTGGGAAATATGATTAAATGCGGACACAAGGAGTTGAATGGAGATTTTGTGGCCCCCGAGCAGTTATGGCCGTTTGAAGACAGAGACTTTGTTGACAGTGAGATGCCACCTTATAATGAGAAAACAGATATTT
The DNA here is from genome assembly GCA_033119305.1 of Pinctada imbricata. Taxonomy (NCBI): domain Eukaryota; kingdom Metazoa; phylum Mollusca; class Bivalvia; order Pterioida; family Pteriidae; genus Pinctada; species Pinctada imbricata. Next base: position 30,750,817 of record VSWD01000008.1, on the reverse strand, counting down.
GGAAAATTCCGAATGTCTGCAATTTTTTTCTTGACTCGCACACAAAAAACAAGCTGCAGCTAATGGACATTCATTTGAAATGCAAAAATGTTCACCCAAATAGAAGACCTTCAGCCACTGAAATATTAGAAACATACAAAAACATTTTACTGGAATGACTTGATTCTTTCATTAGCAAACAATACATTTTTCTCCTGCAATTACCCAATTGGACTGTACAAGACTAGAAATTAATTGCACATAATGTCTTTTTACTTGTTTTATTATTATTTTAGCAATTATATATAAAAAAAAGATGAAAATAGAATATTTGAATTGGAAGTAGTCAAAACTTTTTTATTTCTACTTGTACTTTGTCAGTGTGACTTTAATGTATTGCATGAGAGATTTTAATTATATCGCCCTCAATGCACTAATTCCACACTGTCTTTCTGCTAGTCAATATATTTTTTAAAAATTCTGCACGGAAGTCTGTGACCTGCAGTGATTGAAGGAATACACATTTGAAATATTGAAGTAGGTTCTATCACTTACAGCCATAGTTAAAGTTTTTCAAAAGTAGGTCAGTGTAAAAAGTCAAGGCCACAAGATAAGAATAAAAAAAACGTGTTTATGAGACAATCACATGAATACCCCTGGCATGGACATCTTTGTCAGCAAACAGCTGTAGGTCATACTCCAAGGCCACAAGGAATTACCTTGTAAAATATCAAAGCCCTATCACTTACCATTCTAGAGTTATAGACAAGGTTGAAGTTTGTCAAAAGTATCTCAAAGTTCAAGGTCCAGGTAAAAAGGTAAAAAAAAATTTGGTATCAATGGAAAGGTCTTGTCACATGGAATTCACATGAAAAATGAAAGCCCAATCACTTACCTATCAAAGCTGTGGCCAAGATTAAAGTTTGTCAAAAGTAGGTCAACTCTAAGGTCAAGGTCACAAGATAAAAAAAAATTGTACTAATGCAAAGATATTGCTATATGGAATACACATGTGAGATATTAAAGTCTAATCACTTACCAATCATGTTTAAAAGAAGGTAAAACTTCAAGGTCAAGGTCACAAGATAACAAAATTAAGTATCCATGGAGAGGTCTTGTCACAAGGAATACAGATGTGAAATACAAGGGCCTCATAAGTTACCATTCAAAAAGTTATACCCCATAAATCTCAAATTATGGGGACATAAAAATTTGGAACCAATTCAAAGATCTTGCCACACAGAATACACATTTGAAATACAAAAACCCCATCACGTACCATTCAAGAGTTATAGACTAATATGGCCAAGGTTAAAGTTTTTTTGCGGACAAACCGACAGACGAAAAACTGTATGTCTACACCAGGGGCATAAAATATGTTTCAATGCACTGAAAGGTGGAAATGCATAGAAATAAATATCAGACCATGATATTGAGAAACAGTCAATAAATTCTGCATATGGATCGGGATTCGATCCATGCTATATACCTGTCCAGTTGTGAATTTATTCTTGAAGCAAAAATGTCCATATCAAAGGGACCAAAAACACTGTTTAAAAGATAAAAAACGTCCCTTTGTAAAGACCATTCTTTCTGATCATCGAAAGTTCTAGAACATTTATCTGCTATACTGCATGTTCTCCACACCTGGCAGGTGTGTTGCTGATAAGAAAACGTTTCTCTCTATACACTAAATCCAAATTTTTCTTGAAATATTGCAATTTCGAGACATATATCTTGACCGAAAATGATGAAGGTGAAGATATACAGCAGATTACTGACCTGCTGATATTTGGTCAAACAGTAAAGGTCAAGGCTATCCTTTGCTTTTATTGAAAATTCAGACGTTAATTTTGACCTACAATGATTAGAATTCCCACATTCAATAAAGGAGGATCTTTAGGGGGGGGGGCTCAAGAGGTCAAAGGTTGAGATTTGCAAATAAGGAAAATACTTTCCAATCATGTGGAAAGTAATTGAAATATTGATCTACATCAATGAAATTGACCTTCCGATTGCGGTACAAAATGCAAAATTTCGTGACGTCACATTATGCTTTTACCTCGGACAAACCAGCTTCGAACCTCGGTCAAACATCGAAATTGCATTGTGACGTCATGGAATTTCTCAATTTTTTCCCGCGTTCTGAAGGGTCAATTTGAGATATATACGGTCAATGATGAAAAAATGAGCCCTATACAATCAAAGTCAAACTCTGCTTTTATGAAAACAACCACTTGACACCATAAGCAATTGGCGATGAGATTCCACAAACTAATTTCCCATAATACTTCTGTGATGTTTGTGTCTTGAATGGTGATTTGTTGGCTCTTTTTTTAAACCTGATAGGTAGTGTCTTTCTGGATATTTTTATTTATTATAAAAATCTGCCATTATGACTATTTCAGTAGGTTGACAAAGGAAACAACAAATGACACTTTAATAGATATACGATTTGGGTTGGCCATATATATAAATGATTCTCGCGAAAAATTGTGTTTGATAAGTTATAACATTTAAATTGGTATAAATTAACATTTCGTTCTTATCGTACATGCGTCATGATTTTCTTTTCCAAATTAAACGCAAATAGAAGTGAATTGAGTGTACTCTTATCATAGACCTAACTAAAATTACATGCAAAACATAAGATCATATGCACGTATTTGCTTGTAATTTAGGAATCGCGAAAAATTGTTCTCGCGAAAATAAAGACACCCTATTTCACTATAAAATCGCGAAATTTGATGCTCGCAAATATTTCTGGTTATACCGTATGTGCTGAAAAAATCTTGATATGTATTTTTTTTAAATTGATAAACTTGATGTGTATACATTTGATTTTTAAACAGACATCAAGATTTTTAATTTTGCAACGTTTTACACGTGATAGTCCTGAACCAGACTTTCTGGAAATTTTACAAAAAAAAAATAAATAAATAAATAAATAAAAATTGTCAACTTCTTTTGTAATTTAGACCCATACAAGCAACAGAGTATATTACTTTGGGTATTTCACAACCTGCATTTTATGGTGACATAATTAACAAAATACCGGTAAGAAGGATCAAAGGTAGACAGGATTACCATCGATCATCAAACGCCTTTTATACCGAGGATATAATCCTTCAGTCACCAGACGGACACTTGGCTTGGTACTAGACCAATCTACAGGCTTGTACCAGCGTATTCCTAAGAATTGCACTCTGGCTGACTGTGACGACAGGACTCCATGATGGACCCTGTCCAAACCTCTTAAGAGAAGACAGGGTCCCGACCACCTGTCCTCTCTGAATCTCAAGCGGACTCCTCGGGTGATAAAATGCATGAGCTCGCTACAGCCGGCAGAGCACGGACTGTATTTCATGGGCCTTCTGTTTATATATATTTATCCATTTACATATCCATATGTGTTTCTTGGGCCCCTGCGTCATGCTGTCTGTTTGTATGTCTACCTTACAGTGAGGAGGTTATTTTACACCACAATTGTACATTCTTCGAGACCTCTGCATGGGTAATCGGAAAAGTGGTAGGGTTGTGCACACGTAATTCGGATAACCACACCGTCTGCTACTGGCATTGCAGAAGGCCGTCCCATGTTGGCTCCGATTTCCCATTGGTCTCGTTGGTTAATGTGTAGTCATTTGTGCTTGACGTTTCTATGTGATTTGATGTCCCTCGTACCTTTTGTGTCTCTTTCTGTGCGTGTACGTCTGCTAGATGTGTTTGTGCATTAAGTGTTTCTGTGGGTGCATCTTCATAAATCGCGGGTCCGATACGTCCGTCGTCCTACTCTCTGTAGAGTAGGACGACTGTGGGTGCTGCAACCGACTGTTTTTGGAGATTCCCTCCTTTCTTCCAATGACGTCATGTAATTGCTCCTGTTGTCTGTTCCTTTTTGCTCATATTCTGCTTGTGTGTTCCGCTGCGGTCATTACAGCGTTAACATCAGTGAATGAAAGTCAATCATTAAACTCGAAATCAGATTCACAAAAAAATCAAAATTAAAAGGCTGACAAATGCTCAATACATATACTCACGAAGAAAGAAAAATAGGACAAACAGACGGAGACAACAACACAGACCTACAGAAACAACTTATGTAATGAACTCTTCAGAGTTCAGTGCAAGTACGGAATGCATAGCATGTGGCGTTTTCAAAACGCGATGCCATAATAATTATTACATTTTAAACATTGTCAGATATTACATGAATCATGTTAAACATATGATGCATAGCTAATTACCACTCGGTAAAGAAACCCGGCCTTTAAGAGGATCTCAACAACACTCACAATAGAGCACACATCGACGGACCCCTAGCAAGCTAGAGATGGGACCAGGTGCCCGGGAGGAGTAAGCATCCCCTGTTTGGCTAGCCGCACCCGCAGTCGATGTTCACGCACGAAAATGAAAAAAATATATAATACATGCACTGTCTGAGGTGAGTCATAGTATCCAAGTAAGCAGGATCAAAATTGAGGCTTAAAGCTTATTTAGATTTCTCTCTTCGTTCTACCGTGGCCAATGAGCGACCCACCCCCCTAAAAAATCTAGGGGGGTGGGTCGCTCATTGGCCACGGTATGAGAATCCAGAACAAGAAAATTACCAAAATGATTGTAAGCAGCGCCATCCTGAATTAATTCGATGAAGAAATTAGATGTACAACATAAAAAAATAAAGATATCGAAATTAAAGGAGGTTAACAACTTAGTACCATCCCTCCAATGCTATTTTGAACATAGATTTTGTTTGGAGATGCTACTGAATCGAAATTTTGAGGCATGCACTCTCTGTAAAGTAAATGCAGAAATTTAAATTCAAAAAATAACACCAGAGGGCGCTTAAGTGAAATCAATTTGGGCTGTTTATGAAAAGCTTTGGATGGAAGCATCACTGATGAGAATTTGATATTCGAGACACGTGTCTGGTGCATGGAAATTGGTTTGAAATTTTCTTAAAGAAGGTATATAGAGTTGGAACCATTTGGCATTATATAATTGAAAAATGCAGTTCTATGTTGGAGTTTGAGATCCCCTTCTTATGATTCCTTATCTAGATTCGACAAGTGATGGCCTTAACATAAAGTATACTTGATCACTTAATATCGAAGATAACAATCACTATGAAAACATGCAAGTTGATTATTATAAACCGACATAATATAAAAAAAGTCAAATACACAGATTCCATTTTCGTGCATGAACACCGACGGTGGGTGCGGCTAGCCAAAGAGGGGATGCTTACTCCTCCCGGGCACCTGGTACCACCTCTAGCTCGCTAGGTGTCCGTCGATGCTCAACATTGTGCTCTGTTGTGAGTGTTGTTGAGATTATCGTCAGGATCTTCTTTAACTCATTTGAGACAGCAACGGTCCCCCCCTAATATTGACGTTGTATGGTTTTGAAGACGTATTAAATTGGAAGACGTTTATCATTTGCTTATAATCCTTTCTCTCTGAATGTGTCTGTTATCCCTTTTTTCCTTGTCTTAACATTTGTATGGGTGTATGTGGGTGTGCTGTAATATATATGTTACTGCCTTGTTGAAAATTGTGGAACAGTTGCTTTTATCGTAGAAAGTGATTCCACATTTTGCGTATAGATTTTTATACAAAGTAGTCACATGCAATGCCTCAATGAAATTGTAAAGAACTGTAGATTTCGTCAAAGTCATTACACATAATGAAAGCAACTCTTCTCTTTAATTGCATTTCGAAAAATTTATATTTTTGTACATATGTAGCACTTCTCTAGCTGAAGGCCTTTTCCTTGGATCAATGTTTTTGCATCTAGAATGGATTTCTGAAAGCTGCCTCATCATCATACTATTTTCCTTTCCTAGAAAATAATTACACATATTTGGAATTTTCCATATTTCAATCTTTTCATCATAATAAAAATTATTTCTGATTGTCCAAGGTTTATTTTGAGATGGCTTCAACATTTCAGGAGCCATCAAATCGAACTGCTCCCTTTTTCCACAAGTTATCTTCTTTTTTCGAAGATTGTCAATAACTGCCATATAATCGACATCGTTAAGGACTAACCGCAGTTTGTCCGTCAGAAGAAACTGGCCAACTGCCACTTCTAATGAATAAGTGTCACACATAACATATGTTTTGTTTGGGTTCCAAGAATGAAGGAAATCAATAATTTCAACATAATCTATACAAAGCTGCATTCTTGTCATTGCTTCAGTTCTGTGATCATTGCCGTAGACAGCCTCCATGACCTGGTCGAGGTATAGAATGGATCCTACTTGGTAATGCTCTGTAATCGTGATGGAATCACATTTCCCGATAATTTGGGTAACAAAGTTGTTTGAGGACTGCAGATCATCCAATGTTTTTGCCCCATGTGAAAACGCTTCCGAACTCTGGAGAAGCGATAGGTCAGTATTGAACACATGTTTTCTTATTTCATTCCAGACAACAGTATAGCCATTCCAGTATGCCAAATATACCTGTTAAAAGTATAAAAAACAATCGTACAACTACAAAAATCAATGCTATAGTTTTTTCAATGAACGAAGTAAAAAGGGCGTTAGCTAAGCAGTTCAAGACATATATGCTCGTAAACCCTAGCATGCGATATTCAGATGACTTAAAATTTTGAACATGAAATAAAGAAGATCCTGGCGACGTTCTCAACAACGCTCACAATAGAGCACCAAATTGAGCATCAACGAACCCCTAGCCAGAGGTGGGACCAGGTGGCATCTCCTGTTTGGCTAGTCGCACCTGCATGCAAAAGTCACACTTGTTTTATATCTAGAAAATTGAAGTGTTCATACCTGTCAACTTTGAAATCTTAAAAAGAGGGAGACCTCCCTCTTTGGCACTTGAAAAAGAGGGAGATTGTGTGTGAACCCATTTTTCTACATTTTTAATGGATCGTGACATTTTGTGCAAAACCAATTTTCAAATAATTACATTGTGTTGACATTTCAATGCAAAACATTTATAAACTATGAAACATGTATGAATAGTTTATTGCATTCTATTCATCTCTTCTTACAATTTGTCATGTAATTTCTCATGAAATGCTCTGAATGTCGCTATTTAGAGTGATTTTCTTTGGTGAATATGCCAAAAAAGGAGGAAGAGGGAGATTGGACCAAAAAGAGGGAGATTTTGGTCTCCCGCGAGGGAGAAATGCCAAAGAGGGAGATGAGGTCAAAAAGAGTGAGTCTCCCTCCAAAAGAGGGAGAGTTGACAGGTATGAACTATGTTCCACCTCGTTACCTTCTTGGACAAAATTTCAAACCAATTTTTATGCCCTAGACGCAGAGTTGTATCTCATCAAAGGGATACAAATTATAGGTTGTTTCCATGCTGTCAGAATAAATTTTGGAAGTTTAAAATTCCGAGTTCGATACGTGAACTTACCGGGAACCATACTACGACACATTTAATTTAACTGAACCATTTCGTCAAACCAAATTAATGCTTCTCAGTGGTGCCCACAACGACATTTTTTAAACTATATATCTAGATCGAAAGCCACCAGGAGAAGAATTAACATAAGCTCTAAGCTTCTGTTCTGATCCCACATATTTGTGTTTTCTAATGTCTTTATATATATTTGTGATGGAGTCAAAAAGTTTAAATTAAAGCCACCAGGCCAATTCATTTTCTATATGCTTAACGAGGCTGAGTACAATTAGAAAAATTTGATGACGGTGAAATTTCAATTTCTTTTTCTTAAAATGATATTTGAAGTACAAAAAATAAATAACATTAATTTAATTAAAATCTCTTGCGCAGAAATATGAAAAATTTGAGAAAAATCATTATTTTGCAGTAAAACCCCATAAGCTCTCATTGTAAGATGCCATTATCTTTGAGATGACCCCTACAAAATACTGAACGGTCAACTTCTATTTTCTTTCCCATAAGATTAATCTTATAATACTGCAATTATATGATCCGAATTTAGTAAAAATACCTTGGGTAAAAGTTCATCATTTTCTAATTAGACCCAGCCTCGTTAGAATACAAAAACAAAAAAGCTTGTTTGCTTGCCTTTCAGACTTATATAAATACATATCGTAATGTCCGCCATGTTTCAAGGATGTGATGGAATTAAGCTAGCTTTCCCCGTCTGACGTATTCCTTTTCTTGTGACATGTGTGTGTGTTCTCATGTTACCACACTGCATTGTCGTCATATTGGATACTCTCCCTTATTTTACATACTAGGGTTAAGAATGAAACAGCGTAATTTTAATTGGAAGCCTGAATATCCAGTCTTATCTTGAATGCAATTGTTCATATTGAAATATTTGTTCCCTTGTAAAATTTCAGTGCACCATATGCGCATTTCAACAAGTTATGTCTCATCAGTGATGCTCAAAGCCCCCCCCCCCCCAAAAAAAAAAAATCCAAATAATATAAATTATGGAAAGCAAAAGTCTAGACTTGACCTAAAATGTCTACCAAACAACCTGTCAAGGACAGAGCTATTGCGATCAAGCATGACCTAACATGTAGTGAAATTTATAGAATATTTTATTTAATTTCTTCTATACATTTTCTATTTTTTTTTATTTATCATTTTACTCATATATATTCATGGATATTTCATTTCAATGCCAACACTGTCAGATATTTTTTGTCATATTTTGCGATAGTAGTCAACGTAATGAGCTGAATCTATTACTGATCGCAATTCGAAAATGAATCAAAGACATTCATGAAAAATTTAAAACGAATAAGCGTAAAATATGCAAAAATGGCTGATTTCTTTGAAAAGGTAACATCAATGGCTGTGGGTGACAAACCTCTTTAAGGCTTCCTCTATCAAGATATCTTCCTTTCTTTACATCTTTGTATATTTCGTTACAGGTCAGTCTAGGTGAGCAATAATCCATCCCATATAGGCTAAATTTGTTTTTCCCACACCCGGGTCGCCATTTAGATTTTGCATTGTCATATATTTTCCGTATATGTTTTCCTTCCGTATTCTGTAAATACAAAATAAAAAAAAGTAAAAGCAAAATATATGTACCATAAGTCATTTAAGAAAACAAACATGAAAATTAAGAATCTGGACAGAAAGGAGATACCGGTATCCACTGGATTTGATAAATGTCTGCCGAGATGAGGTAAAGACAGTGACATGTCAACAGAAGATGCTCACTCTTCCAGGGCACCTGGTCCAAGTCAAGTTTTTGGTGATCACTTCTGCCACAGTCTGTTTCGAATATTGTGCTTACCCCTTATTGCTGGTTTTATAATGATGAGAGTTTAGTAAGTGCGAAACCTGGAAAACATTATACTAATCTATATTGACATATTGATTGATAGTGGTCTGGCTGGCCTGACCTTAAATACCGACCAAATGACGAAATTCAAGGTTAGACAGAATAATGTATGCAATGTATGCATAGCAAACACGGTAAGTAATCGCATTATCTTGTCATCTTGTATGACCTGGTCAGAATTAAACTCTTCTGATTACTAGGTGAAATGAAGAGCTTAACCCGGTCAGGTTACTTTGCTATGACAATACATATTTACATAAAAAGTTACCTATCCGAGTCAACAATTGACGACCGGTTCCCCACTTACAAAAGTCTTCGATGAAACTCAATCAGTGAGTGAAAGTCAAAATCAGAATCCAAATTTACAGTCAATTGACCCTTACGACCGCGGGAAAAATTTGAGAAAATCCATGACGTCACAATGCAATTTCGATGTTTGACCGAGGTTCGAAGCTTGCTTGTCCGAGGTTAAAACATTGTGACGTCACGATATTTTGCATTTTTTCCCGCAATCGGAAGGGTCAATAGGCATGCAAAACTTTGAAAAATACAAAAAAACATAAAGAGCAAATCTCCAACACTGAAAACTGCGGAATATACCTTCATGAGACCAAAAAAAAAAAACAAAACAAAACAAAACAAAACAAAACAAAAAAAAAAAAAAAAAAAACAGACGGAGTTTACAACATCACACCATGACGGTTTTTACGAACAATCTCGACTGAGTTTAACGTAAAAACGAAATTATCATAGGTTGTACGATTCAAATGAATGTGCCAGGCACCATACACATATAAAAAATGGTAGAAACAATAAAGTTCCGTTGTCAAGCTATGGTCAGAATTTTATGGTTATTGAATAATACGGAAGTGTTCCAACTCTACACCTTCACGAAGAAAATTCCTAACAAATTTTCCTGCACCAGATAAGTGTTTCGAATATTAAATTCTCATCAGTGATGCTTCAACCAGAGCCACCAAAATTCATTTCAGTAGCGCTCTCTTTAATGTTTTGAATTTAGATTTACGTTTACTTTACAGAGAGTGCGCAGCTCAAAATGTCTTGTATGGTCGATTCAGTAGCATATCCAAATAAAATATATGTTCAAAAAAGCATAGGTGGGATGGTGCCAAGATGTTAATCTCCTTTAATAGAATAGAATGACAAATGTGGATAACTATATCTCCATAAGTACAAGACCGATAATTCAGAAAATAATAAACCGAATGCATACAAAGTCAGGATAAAACAGGAACCAAAGCAAACAGACCAAAACCCCCACAACACTAAAGGTGCAAAATCCCAATTTGGGTGCGAGACCAGGTGCCCAGGAATCGTAAGCATCTCCTGCTTGCACACAACACCCATCGCTTCGATTCGGTAGAATCAGAAAGCTTCAAAATTATATTCTGACAGCGTGGAATCAATCCCGATGACGTAGATGATAATAATAAATGGTCTTTTGCATGGCTTATACAATGAAGGAGTAAGGTTGGTTGTATAGTTATAGTACGTTCAGGATTTATCCATTGAGTATACATTAAATGTAAGAGCATCGCAAGCACCGATACACGAAATATTGCGTTGACAAATATAAATAATGACCATATCCCAATACACAACACAAAATCGACAATTAAGAAAATCATGAACCGAAGGCATACAAAATCAGGATAAAACAGAAACCAAAGCAAACAAACAAAAAACCTCTACCTCATGAAAAGAAGAAAGCTTTCATTATGGGAGTGAGAACAGGTGTCCAGAAGGAGTCAGCATTTCTGCTTGCATGTAACACCCGTCGCTTCAATTCAGTAGAATGGTCACATCCGGTTATTTCCATTCGGAAGATACAAGTATATTCTGTGGTTGGATAATTCAAATGGTCTAAGACAGAATATCATCTACCATTCTGGACATCATAGTGTATGACGGGTTCCCAATATCGACCGTTGAACTTCCTCAATGACGACGATATTTCGACCAAAATGGCACCTTCGACGTACAATGCTTTATTTGATTAGAAATATGTATAATGATATTAGTTATAAGGTACGTCAATAAGTGACCTTGTACCCCAAAAAAATCGTGATGTAAAAAAAAAATCCGTATTGGACGAGGCGAACTATGTATATATTTATTTTTTGTAAAAAGCTTTTGGAAGTTTTCTTATCCTATTTCCGATTCCATCACCATATTACGTCTTCCATTTATCGATTTTATTTCTCGTTTACCAATATTAATATATGATTATATTTCTTCCACTTCAAACTCATCCAAATAGTGTTATTACTAATCATTTTGGTGACTTGTCATATATTGAATATTCATGTATCCGAAACTACAGACTCTATATATACTAGTAAACAAACTTCATAAATGCATTAGAACTATTACAACTATTAATTAGATAACTTGTAGTTTGGTTCACACGAGATGTTCTCCAAACATGAATGGCATTGTCACTCCTCTCTGTTTTATCGCTACTACTTATGAATATGAAATGTACTTGAATTCTGACTTTAATATTTAATCCTCTGATAGCTCTCAATTTTGTTTACCCAAAACAAATTTGATGAACTTTTAAGACAGCGAAAAAGTGTTGTCTTTAATCTAGATAGTTGCTCGTCAAGATGTTCCAAATACCCTTACACCCGATGTCCTTGAATAAGTATTTTCGTATGTGACATGAGCATTTGTATTTCCGACCAAAAAATAAGGAAATTTAAAAATGAAAAAAAACCTCTTCACTCGAAAATCCAAGTTTTTTTCTATTGATGGGGGAGTTAGCCCATAGAGGAGAAATAGATGGGGGTTGTAATAGTATGTCATACGCGTTGAATAAAAAATTGTTCAAAGACGAAAAGTCGGCATTAATGCTAGGGCAAGGGATGGGTGAAATTAGGCAAGGGTGGACTTGAGCGTTGTCAAGGGTGTGGTTAGAATGTTGCGTAGTAGTTTTGAACGGAAAATGGTAATGATGAATTGTATTGAAAAATTAAATACGCCCAGATGTTTGGAACGGGCATTTAAATGAAAGTCAAAAACAGAAACAAACTCTACTAATCTCGATTAGTTATTGATCATGTTTATTGGGAAAATAATCCAATCTCAAAACGAAGTTAATTGTGCATGAGCCTATATACACAATTGTGCCAGATTTTATTCAAATTTACCGGTAACTAAGAAGACTCGAATAAGTAAGAAATTTACGTCAAGGATCTATGGAAAACTGATAATAATGACATTTGCCATATCTGAATTAAATTTAAACATTCAGTGATGATGTCAATTCTAATTTTTATATGTCATAGGGCAATAAGCTACACGGCGCTTTTTGAGTAACCTTTCAGAAAATGTATGACTATGACGCACTTATCCCCTATCGAAAGATCAAAACGTTAAACTTGAATTTTAAACATTGATACACCAAGAAGAATATTCTGTATTTCAATGTACCATACAAATTTGCTGAAAATAGATTTTTGAACAAGGTGTAGAAAAATTTAGGGACGGAGCACATATATTTGAAAAATTTCATTTCCTAAATGCGTTAAAAGAAAGGAGGGAGTCTCCAACAACACTCGGTTGCAGCACCCACAACAAAACTCCAAGACACCAAATACAAAAACACAGAGCAGACACCCACAAAAAGAGACACAAAAGGGACAAGAAACACCAACTCGCAACGTAGAAACATGAAACACAAAAGACCACAAATAAACCAACGATACCAACTAACACCATAGAAACATGAAAACACAAAAGACAACATTCAATTTGAAGACTTTTACACCTAAACCAACGAGACCAATGGGCAACCGGTGCCGTTTTAGGACGGCCATCTGCAAAGCAAGTGGCAGATGGTGTAGTTATCCGGATTACGTGCGTATAACCCTCCCACTTTTCCGATTACATTGAGACTTCGAAGAACGCCCAGTTGTGGTGTAAAATAACCTCCTCACTGTAAGGTGGACATACAAACAGACAGCATGACGCAGGGCCCCAAGAAACACAGATGGATATGTAAATGGATATAAAAAAATATAATATACGTTAAGATATATTACACAATTGGTACTATAGAACAAATATTTCAATATTAACAATTCTATAAACTATAGATAGCGACGCTCTGATTCCAGCTGATAACGTCGCCGACGCTACTGGATAAATCACCATATACCACGGTCTAAAAATAGACCGGGATTACCCCACTAACTTCTGCAAATGGCGACGTTATTTACTGTGCATGTCCTCAGGTTTTCAGTTCATTTCACTGATTCATTTCAATAGCTGTATTTTCATTTTTCTCCTTTTTTCGCTCGACTTTAAATTGTATGATCTTCGATTTATGATCGGGATCTTGGTTATTACTGTGAAATGATTGTATCAAATTTTTCAGTTTGATATTTCAAATCATCTCTAAAACATATTAAACAGAATAACATTTTCAAAGCATACATGTGCTCAGCATATGAAGACAACATTTTATGCTGAGTATTACTATAAAAGGGATACGGAAATATTTCGAGTATACTTGAGCTACTAATTGTAATCATAATGAAAAAGGTATATCTAAACGATGAGTGTACAAAATGATGATTGGACTATAATCTCCACAGAATAAAGGAAAGGAAGACGACAAGCGGTTCATGTCATGGCTTTATTCAAAATGGTTCACGAGTTCAATGTGCAAGAGGCAAATAAATTTTAAAATGCTCAGTAAGTTATTTTTTTCTCTGTTCGTGAGTATATGTTCAGTTCAATTGTCCATCAAGTTCAATGCTCAATAGTTCATAGCTAAATGATCAATAATTCATAAGTTCAAAAGTGCAATATTTCAATATCAATCAATCAATATAATGACAATATAAATAAATCGATGGTCTTGAGGTAGTAATTGAAATCAATGAAAAGATATATTTAAACGATGTACGAAATGATAATTGGACTAATATGCTCATTTGTTCATTTTTGTCGTGTGTCCTCTACACTTTTGTTCTTTAAAATAGGTATGCATATTAGTACATACGAAAAGCATTTGAAATCAGAATGAAGAAATATTCAGTTTTATGATTTGCGAATTTGTTTGCTACTATTGTACTTTTTCAATGGACAATGGAAAAAGAAAAAAAAGCTATTCAAGACTTTAATTTCTTCGTTGTCAGAGGTACTTTGAATATATTTACATTACTAGTAGATTCCCCATGTTAAACGCCCATTAGGCAACTAGAATTATATTCCAATAACTTGGGTTGCTCACGTGCAAGTTTTGCATGTATGGAGAATTTACCAACGTTCAAATACATTTGACACTAAAACAGGCAAAATATGCGAAGTGCATGCAAATAAAAATGACCGATATTTAGAATAAATGTAAATATAAGTAATGACTGTCTTACTTTTGGTGTTCATGGGTGTATAATTCTGGTTGGACACGTGCAAATTCCGTGAATCGCGAAGCGATTTGCACGTTTCCAACCAGAATTATACACCCATGAACACCAAAAGTAAGACAGTCATTTCTTAAATAAAAAAAGGAGAAAATTCTTCGGAGAAGAACGACGAGGTCCAGCCTTGCTTCTAGAGAGACAGATTAACAAATGTTTTCAACGAATCAGAGATGTTTGTTTCAGATATTTAACCTTCATCTGTTGTACTCCAAGCCAAAATAATTCAGAGAAGCCTCCTTTCCTAATTTCTAGATTTCTATTAATTTCTATTTAGTGAAGAGAAAATAATTCAGAGAAGCCTCCTTTCCTAATTTCTAGATTACTATTAATTTCTATTTAGTGAAGAGAAAGCGTCCGAGGAATTTAAAAATTAATGAGCAAAATCCGTTCGAACCTTGGAGTCGTTAGATTTGATAAAACTACTTGCATTTAATTTTCTTTATCAAATAAGTACACAAATAAAAATGTTTCACGTTTTAATTCAATATCATCATAGCATTTCAAGTAATCAGATTTTCATTTTTGTATTTTAACTCATGGGAATAACTCACAGAAACATCTAAAAATTGAAACACAATCATTATTCTTAAAGATGTAGTTTAAAGGCATTTCAGATCAAAAGACATGTATAGAAAACCCCTACTTACCTTGTAATGGTGTAAAATGTAACAATATGCGAGGAAAAACCAAACGCATGTCAAAAATATTTTAAAACCTTTCTATCCGTCTAAACGATTGGAAAATTGATAGGAAGTTAAGTCCATTTTATCTAATCAAAACTGTTTTCTCTCTCTATTTAATAACCGATGGCATGTTTATATATGAACAAAAGTTTTGTATGCTTTGGGTGTGTCCTCGATACGCATCATGGCATGTTTCAAGTGTTTTGATTTCCATGTTTCCCACTCTGATGCCGAAGAGAATCTTAAGTTGAGGAAAGATAAGGAGGAGAAGAGAAGATCCCCAACAAAACGACATTGCAGCAGGACACTGCTGAACACACACGTATAAGATGAGAACGCGTGAACAGGACACATAACACTGTAAAGAGGAGGGATGGACAGGGTAAAAGGGAGGTTGTGGAAGGGGGAGGGAAGGGGGTGGGAGGAGGGACTGCACCGAGGGGGAGGATGAAAGGGAGGGGAGAAAGGGGTTGGGAGGGATAGGTAAGGGGTTGGGAGGGGAGAGGAACTCCCCAAAGAGGACACTGTCTTGATTTTGTATACAGGGGAATTTTCGCTCCCGTTTTTTTTTGCCCTTGTCGCCCACGGCCACGAGGGAGAAATTTCGGCGGGCGAATAAAAGTTCACATACAGGATTTCTTTACGAAATGCGCATGTGGGCAAATTCGATACTAGGGAATCGGCCTCCTTTCTAAATAGAGCCAAAAAAAAAAAAAAAAAAAAATAGATAAAGGCTGCGCTCGTGACGTCACAATGTATTATATCTAAAGAAACATGCCGTGACGGCTGTTGCAACCTGCAAACTGTACCCGTGACCTGTGACATGAATATTAACGTTACCTTGTTACCTAGAAAAATGCGATTTCAGAAAACAAGAATTAGACAGACAACTGCATGTGGTGCATAAATGCATATGTAGAATAAATGTCATAATTTATGTTTTGTTACGGGTATGCAACACTCAACAAGTGCATTTATCGCATGAAATGCGCTAACGCTAACGCGCATACATATAACATAAATGCACTTGCCGTGTGTTGCATACGCGTAACAAAACACAAATTAAGACACTTATTCTCTATATGTAGAATAATCGCTATCCTCCTCTTTTTTCGTCGAAAGTACAAGATTATTGTTATTCATTGTTGTCCTTCTTGTCTCTATGGTGATGTGTTATTGTCTCCGTCTGTATGTCAGCTTTTCTTTCTCATGAGAAAAAAAGTTTTATAGTTTAAAATTTGTAAATTTGTAAGCCTATTAATTGCGATATTTGTGTTTTAATTTTGGGTTTTGTCTTTGTCGTTCATTCTAATTTTGGGTTTTTCTTTGTCGTTCATTCTAATTTTGAGTTTTGTTTTGTCGTTCATTCTAATTTTGAGTTTTTTCTTTGTCGTTCATTCTAATTTTGGTTATTGTCTTTGTCGTTTATTCTAATTTTGGGTTTTGTCTTTGTCGTTCATTCTAATTTTGGGTTTTTCTTTGTCGTTCATTCTAATTTTGAGTTTTGTTTTGTCGCTCATTCTAATTTTGAGTTTTTTCTTTGTCGTTTATTCTAATTTTGGTTATTGTCTTTGTCGTTCATTCTAATTTTGGGTTTTGTCTTTGTCGTTCATTCTAATTTTGGGTTTTGTCTTTGTCGTTCATTCGCTGATAATTAATTTTCAGTGCACCATATCGGCATTTCAACAAATCATTTCTCATCATATGATGTTCGAGTCCAAAATAGAGGTAGTTCAAATATTGAATATATGAAAAGGACAAAATCAAAAGAGAGACTGTTACATCAAAAGACATATCAAGTTGAATGATCTATGGTAAAAGTACCGCATGGACACTACGATCTAAGCCAATCGAAAAAATGTAATGGACAATACTCGTAGTTTTTGGTGAAAGATGTTGAAAGATAAGGAGGAGATCCCCAATATGACAACAATGCAGTGATCGGAAGGAATGGAGGGGATCTCCAACGAGACCAGGCTGCAGCACCCTAAAAAAATATAAATACCCCAAGTCAAATGTTATATTTTCAAATTTATACCATCAGATATAGATAGCGATCATTTAAAAACAGATACATTTGCAGCAAGGACAGACATGAAACACAGAGAAGACATACACAGCAAGAGATACAAAAGGGACAAGGAACACCAAATACGAAATCAAAACATCAAACACAAAAGACTAAACATAAACCAACGGGACCAATGGACAATCGGTACCCGAATAAGAACGGTCAACTGCCACGTAAGTAGCAATTGTTGTGGTTAAGTGGATTACGTGTGCACAGCCTTCCCAATTTTTCTGTTAACAAGATGTATCAAAGAACGCACACTGTAAGATGACCACAAACACACGACAGCAAAATGCAGAGGCCCAAGAAACTGACAGATAGATTTGTAAATTTGTAAACTAAGGGCATATGAAAGACAGTCAAGGCCATGTTCTGTACATCTGTGGATCGAACACATGCATGTTACACTGTATCACCCGACCAGTCCGACCGACATTCAGAGAGGACAGGTGGTCGTGGCCGTGTCTTTTCCAAAGAGGTTTGGATAGCGCCGTAATGGAGTCCCGTTGACACAGTCAGTCAAAGTGCAAATCTTAAGAATGCGATTGTACAATTGTGTAGTGAAAGTATAATTCAGTGGGTTAAGATTCTTAATACTGATATCAAAGCATCAGTTCTTCAAAGTGGTTTTCTTTCGGAACAAATTAAAATTGAGTGTGTATATGTATGGGTGACACTGTATCTCCTTATATCATCTTGCTTTGTGCAGAAATACTTTCTTTTCTGAATAAGAATAATTCATACTAATGTGTTTATATGTAATTGTGATGAATAAATATGTTTAAACTAAGAATAACACAAGACATTAAAGATACGGAAGTGTGACAACTCTATACCTTCTTGAAGAAATATGCATCAGACACGTGTTTCGGATATTAAATTCTCATTAGTGATGCTTCCAACCAAAGTGATTTTCATACGCCGCCAAAATTCATGTCAGTAGCGCCCTCTGTTTTTTTTTTAATTAAAATTAAAAAAAAATTACTTTATAGAGATTGCGCGGCACCAAATTTCCTGTAGGGTCGATTCAGTATAATATCGAAATAAAATCAATGTCCAGCATTGGAGGAATGTTGCTATGATGTTAACCTCCTTTTAAGGTATAGTTTTAAATGAAAAAGAACACAGCATTACCCAATATGCGGACGACACCTCTCTCACTCTTGATGGTTCAGAGAAATCATTATTTTCAGCACTTGAAATGATTACTACTCTCGGTTATGTGGTTTGAAATTTAATTAATCCAAAACTAAGGTTGTCAATTTGTCTGGATAGGCTAAAAACAAATTCCAATGAAGTTTATCATCATACAAGATGAAAGCTAGAATGGGGTTCTTCATCTTTAACACTCCTTGGTATTCATTTTTCTATAAATCTTGATAATATGATACATTAAATTTTGATATTCAAATTCCAGAAATTAAAGCTTCTATGAATCAGTGGAATAGAAGGATACTCACTCCAATAGGGAAACTTGGGTAACATTTCTGAAAACATTGCTCATTCCAAAGTTAAACATTATATTTTTATCTCTTCCTACATCCTTAAAATAAGATAATTCAACAACTTGATAAAGAGTTTTGTCTTATGAGCTTAGATGATGGGTCGTGCATGCTGGCAGGAGATATAAACTCTTCCTGGGCATATGATCTCAATCCCAGTTCAGGATTCATTTTTGCTCACATCGTAGACTTCTTTTGAATAAAGACACAATCAGTCAATTACACATTTTCGGCCCCGACCTTGGCCTTAATCAAGGGTAAAAAAAATGATATGACAGCTAAGTAAAATCCATCGTTTGCATAGCTAGCGTTCATTGAAAAAAACCACACCAAATCAACACAAAACCAAAAATCAAGTAAATTGCTAGAATTAATTGTTTTGTTTCCTTCATTTCAAATTTGTGCATTGTTTTGGCGTGAAAGCAATTTTCATTATTTTCGTTTCAATGTTTGAACCAGAATGTGCAAATACACACAAAGGAGGGGACAACGATACATAACATGTAAATCTACTAGCAAAGACGAAAAATTGAATTGAGGTTCATATTAATATATACGCATGACCAATGTAATTCCCTGAGATGAAACTATTGAAAGGAACGTGCTTGTAATCCGCATGAAAACGCTTGTGACGTCATAATGTATGCAAGATCTAAAGAAGCATGCCGCGATGACTGTTCCAACCGGCAAACGTGATTCGCGGTGACCTGAATGTTTACGTTACCTAGGAAAATGCGATTTCAGAAGACACAATTGAAACAGACAACTGTGGTTCATATATATACATATAGAATAAATGTCATAATTTGTGTTTTCTTACGGGTATGCAACACGCAGCAAGTGTATTTATCGCATTGCTGTGCGTTGCATACCCGTAACAAAAAAGAAACTAAGACACTTTATTGTCTATATATGTAGTGCTGTCCTATATGTATCAATGACGTAATGTGATTGCTCATGTCGTCTGCGCCTGCGTCTGTTAGTTTTTGCTCGTATCCACTATTTTCGAAAACCAGAGTTACTTCCCATTTGAGACGGTATCTGACTTAGGCTGATTATGACGTCATCAAATTATATGGAAACAGTCCTAAAAGTATGGGAAATGACGGTATAAAATCGACGTTTCCATACCATTTTCATGAGGTCACAATTGTTTAACGTCAGATACCGTCGGTAAGGGGAAAACTCTATATTCCACAAAGACTAAATTGTGCTTGTCTGTTCTGTTACGGTCATTAGAGAGTCTACATCAGTGAACAAATATCAAACATTAAACATCAAATCAAAATCCAAAAATTACAATCAAAAGACTTACAAATTCTTGAAAACATATTTATTCATGAGGAATGTAAACAGGACAAACAGACGGAGACAACAACACAGTCCTACAGAAACAAGTTATGTAATGAACGATCTACAGAGTTCAGTGCAAGTACGGGATGCATAGCATGTGGCGTTTTTAAAACGCGATGCCATGATGGCCGTCCTAAATCGGCACCGGTTGCCCATTGGTCTCGTTGGTTTATGTGTAGTCCTTTGTGTTTGGTGTTTCTGTGTTGTGCGTTGACGTTCCTTGTCCCTTTTGCGTCTCTTTCTGTGCTTGTCTGCTCTGTGTTTTTGCATTGGGTGTTATGGGATTTTGCTGTGGGTGCTGCAACCTGGTATTGTTGGGGATCCCCTCCTTTGTTTTGAAGCAACTTTGAAAAGATTTAGTATTTTGAGGCAGAAACGGTCGCCGCCTTTTATTGTAATTGTATGGTTTTGCTTATATTCTTTCGTCTCTGATTGTGTTTGTAATCTTTGTTTATGTTCTATCATTTTTATGAATATGTGTGTGGGCTTTGCTGTGATATTACTGCTTTGATGTTGAAGTTGTTGAACAGTTACTTTTATGTAAAATTATCAATATCGGAATATATGTTCAACTGTAATCATTTAGTGCACAATTTAGTGCACAATAGATAGTGATTTCACTTTTTGCGTAGCGATAAACTAGAAGAGTGCACAACTTAGTGCACAATAGAAAGCGGTTCCACATTTAGTGACTTACTAAGAAAGTTATTCACACGTGCAGGGCACATTGAAGGGGTTTTATACAAAGTAGTCGTGCAATATCTCAATGAAATTGTTAAGAACTGTAGATTTCGTCAAAGCCATTAAAAGTAATAAAATCGAATCTTATCATCAATGACATTTCTAGAACTGCATATTTTTGTACACATGTAGCACTTCTCTAGCTGAAGGCCTTTTCTTCGGATCAATGTTTTTGCATCTAGAATGGATATCCGAAAGCTGCCTCATCATCATACTATTTTCCTTTCCTAGAAAATAATTACACATATTTGGAATTTTCCATATTTCAATCTTTTCATCATAATAGAAATTATTTCCTATTGTCCAAGGCTTATTTTGAGACGGCTTCAACATTTCAGGAGCCATCAAATCGAACTGCTCCCTTTCTCCACAAGTTATCTTCTTTTTTCGAAGATTGTCAATAACTACTATATAATCGACATCGTTAAGGACTAACCGTAGTTTGGCCGTCAAAAGAAACTGTTGTAAAGTCAGTTCTAATGAATAAGTGTCACACATAACATATGTTTTGTTTGGGTTCCAAGAATGAAGGAAATCAATAATTTCAACATAATCTATACAAAGCTGCATTCTTCTCATCGCTGCACTTCTATGATCATTGCCGTAGGCAGCTCCCATGACCAGTTCTAGGTATTCAATTGATCCTAGTGGGTAATACTCTGTAATCATAATAGAATCACATTTACCAATAATTTGGGTAACAAAGTTGTTTGAAGACTGAAGATCATCCAATGTTTGTGCTCCGTGTAGAAACGTTTCTGACCTCTGGAGAAGCAATAGATCAGTACTGAAGAAACCTTTCTTTATTTCATTCCAGACAACCGTATAGCCATTCCAATACGCCAAATAAACCTGTTAAAAGTTTTTAAAAGATGCAATGTGTGTGAAGGGTAAATTGATTTTTGGTTCGAATCTTTATATACATATATATATATATTTCTTTTTATATCCCTTGATCAATTTATCAAGAATTAAATGTGTATTGTACGTCTTCAAATTCAATATCATCATTTAAGAACAGATCAATTTTGGTTCGAATCTTTATATATATATATATATATATTTCTTTTTATATCCCTTGATCAATTTATCAAAAATTAAATGTATGTTATAAGTCTTATGATTAAATACCATCATTTAAGAACAAATTTGCTGCATGGACCAGAAATCCACGTTTCGGGTACTTAACCCTAATCAGTGATCCTCAATCTAAACAATGTAATATGACCAATGAGTGTGAAAAATATTATATTCAAAAATGTTCCTAGAGACGTAGCAGGACTGGTAGGATATGATTTTAAGAAATTTTGATCACAGAAATGTTCGAAAGCAATGAAGAGACGATCAACCGAAGTTGACCGAACTTGGCTACATGTGCCCTCGGGGACTCCCAGGCCACCAGCTCTGACACTCACCAAGTGGTGCAAATATTATACTTCTTCAAATTCAATAGCATCATTTAGGAACAGATAAATTTGCAGCGTGGACCAGACTTGCACGTTTCGGGTACTTAACCCTCATCAGTGATCTTCACTTTGTTACATGGCCAAAGAGTGTGAAAAATATTATATCCAAAAATGTACCGAAAGACTTAGCAGGATGGGTGGAATATGATGTTACAGGACTCTCTTTTCAGAAATTTCTGGACATTTTGATAACAAAAATGATCGAAAGCGTCGATTAGACGATCAACCAAAGTTGTATGTTCTATTGTAAAAAAATAGTTCCCCATATTGTATTCCAACTAGAGATTATTGAGGCCCTAAATTAATAAATGTATAAATGTATATTTGAACAGCGAAATTCTTAAAATGACGTTACATTTCTGCCAATGAACCTGTCAAAGTCAGAGCCTACTATGATTTGGGTAAGGTACTCCTCAGTTCAATAATGATATCAAATTTCAGGACGGAGAATTTACAAATACGAGGGCTGATTGATATGTTGAGAGCCTCGTAATGAAGAATTTGAATTTTATCAGACATTTTGCATTATTTTTCTACATAATTCATTTCAGTATCTGTACACTTTTGCCACCGGTGTTTAAGGGCCTCAATATCTCTTTTAAATGATACAGAAGTGTTCCAACTCTATACCATCTTAAAGAAAATTCAAACCAATTTTCATGCACCATACACGTGTTTCGAATACTTAATTTTCATCAGTGATGCTTCCGGTCAAAGACATTTTGCAGGAACCGCCTAAAGTCATTTCTGTAGCGCCCTCTTGTACCATTTTTTAAATTTAAATTTGTGTATTTACTTTACTGAGAGTGCACGACTCCAAAATTCCCCACAGAGAGTGCGCGGCTCTAAAATTCCTGTAGGGTCGATTTAGTAGTGTATCCAAATAAAATCTATGTTCAAAATTGCATTGGAGGGATGGTGCTGAGATGTAAACCTCCTTTAATTTCGATATTTTTTGATGAAATGACAAGTTTCCGAAATAGCACAATAATATATATGATGTCAAATTGATAAAGGGCCAAAACAAAGCTTCCTTCAGGCGACAGAGCTTGAAAGAAGTAATTAATACACTTCTAAACATCAAATCACGGGGAACGATTTTAGCTGCTCCACAATTTTAAAGAACTCATTATCTCGACAGGTCAGGAAGCCATCCACTGCAAGTATGACGTTATCATCGGAAATCATTGGGAGCCAAAAAATAGCTGCATTCAGTGTCGTGAATAATTGAAAGTCTGATGGAACAAGATCAGGTGAATAAGGCGGATGCTCAATCAAATTAAAGCCACAATCATGAATGGCAGCCATGGCAGTGACAGACTTGTGAACAGGAGCATTGTCCTGATTGAACAACACACCTTTAACTAGTTAGCTTTCCGTGTCGCTTCGTCTTAAGTTTAATATTTTCCCGTATCTGTGTTAGAAGTGAAGTATAGTATATGCCATTAATTGTTTGTCCTTTTTGAAGATAATCTATCAGCATGATACCTTCTGCATCCCAGAAAACCGATGTTCACAACATATCAATCAGCCCTCGTATACCGTATAACCAGAAATTTTCACGAGATACTAATTTTCGCTGTATTCGCGAGTGATTTTGAATCGCGAAAAATTGTGTTGGATAAAGTAGATCATAAATTGGTAATCCGTTCATTTATTCATATTGTGCATATGTCATTGTTCATTTATCCTTATTAGACGTAAAGTGCAGTGATTTGAGTGTGTTCTCATGATAAAAATAACTAATACTTTAATAATAAAATTTACAAAACAGTTACATCAAATGTACACTTTTGTTTCTGATTTAGGAATCGTGAAAAATTGTACTCGCGAAAATAAAGACACCATATTTTACCACTTAATCGCAAAATTTGATACTCACGAAAAGTCTTTTCGGTAAATGCTGTTTTTTCGGTAATTCCTACTACCGGAAATATATGATCTATTGCAAAAATTTTAAAAGAAAGGCGGGGATCTCCAACATCACTCGGTTGCAGCACAACAGCAAAACCCCAAAACACCCACTGCAAAAACACAGAGCAGGTACACATAACATATACTCCTGATCATAACAACAAGCCGAGCCAATCATCAATAGAATAAGTTATTTTACTTTAAGTTTCTCACTCATATATATTCATGGATATTTCATTCCATCGTCAACGTGTATATTTTGTCTTGTTCGACGATTGTATTCAAGATTGGATAGACAATTTCAAAATGAACTGAAAAAATCATGCATAAAGATTTTGAACCGATAAATGAGCTAAAATTGTTTAATTTCAATTTCAGCATCAATTGCTGTGGATGACAAACCTGTTTGATAGTTCCTCTGTCAAGAAATGTTCCTTTCTTTACATCATTGTATATTTCTTTACAGGTCAGTTTAGGTGAGCAATAATCCATCCCAAGCAGGCTGAATCTATTTTTCCCACACGCGGGACGCCATCTAGATTTTGCATTGTCAACAATTTTTCGAATATATTTTCTTTCTGTATTCTGTAAATACAAAATAAAAAAAGATAACTCAGGTACAAGAAAAAAAAAAACCTTAAAACAACCGAACAAATAAAAGAATACTAAAATGCCTGAAAACATAAAAATAAAGTAAGTGATAATACATGTTATTGGTCGTTGGTCTATGTGTAGTCTTTTGTGTTTGGTGATTTGATGTGTTTTAATTTCCTTGTCCCTTTTATGTCTCTTGTAGTGTATGTCTTCTCTGTGGTGAGTTTTGATGTTTTGCTATTGATGCTGCAACCGGGTCTTGTTGGAGATTCCCTCCTTTCTTTGAACTAGAAGTGAAAAAAACTCTGAAAGCATTAACTCCGCTTTATATTTCTTTCGTAGCGCTGCCCACAACGAATTTTGTTTATGCAAGTGGCAATCACAGATACGACACCTCGTTTAAAGACATTTTTGTCAAGGAATTCTCTGATTCAAAACACAAGTAGACTGAATACTACAGGAATATTTGATAGACAATATTTTTGTTGTTGTTGTCGGTGACCAAATATTCCAACAAACTGTTAAAATTACAAGAAAGGAGGGGATCTCCAACAAAACTCGGTTGCAGCACCAACAGCAACACACCAAACACCCTAAGTGAAAACACTGAGAAGACACATACAGCAAGAGACAAGGAACAGCAAACGAGACATCAAACATCGAACATAAAAGACAACACATAAACCAACGAGACCCATGGGCAATCGGTGCCGACTTAGGACGGCCATCAGCCACGTTAGTAACAGATGGTGTGGTTATCCTGGATTACGTGCGCACAACCCTCCCACTTTTCCGGTTACCAAAAGGTCTCGAAGAACGCACAATTGTTGTGTAAAATAACCTCCTCACTGTAAGATGACCACGCAAACAAGACAGTACAACGCAGGGGTCCAAGGAACACAGATGAATATGTAAATATATATAAAAAATAGGGTAGGGGCGTACGAAATGCAGTCCGCGCTCTGCCGACTGTAACAAGCTCATGCATAATATCATCCGAGGAGTCCGACCGATATTCAGAGAGGACAGGTAGTCGGGGCCCCGTCCTCTCTAAAGAGGTTTGGACAGGGCCCGTCATGGAGTCCCGTCGTCAAAGTCTTAGGGATGCGCTGGCACAAGTCTTTAGATTGGTCCAATACCATGCCGAGTGTCCGTCTAGTGACATTAGGATCATATCCACGGTATAAAAGGCGTTTGTTGATTCTGACGCACTTTCGATGTCTATGCTGTCTGCCTTTGATCCTTCTAATTTTGTTTACAAGTATTAGCTTTCCAAAAAAGCTTGGTCGATATCAACATTTATTTAAAAACGAAAATAAAAAATTGGTTCAAAATAGGTTTAAATTTTTGACTCTTAGAATAAAGAGTAAAGAGTGGTGTTAGTAAGGCTATGCATGAAATTCACACACACACAAAAAAAAAACTGGTTGTATATATAATACACAATAGGAACTTATGTGTTGATAATTCTGAAAAGTTAGAAATAGTGCATTTCCAATAGACAACTCAAGTCACAGTCATTCATAAATTGCTTGACCTGTGCGGTAGGAAAATTCCATTATAACGCAAATTAAGTTGACCAATCAAAATCATTATATATTCGCGGGAAAAACGGATAGTTCCGATTAAAGAATTTGGGGGAAATTAGGGGAAACTTCCAAAAAAAAAATTCCTATTAAATTATGTGACCACGCACAGTCTTATCGATTTTTATATCGCTCATTTAATAATTTCTTTGTTGCATTTATCAATTTGTCTTTGGAAAGAAAATATACAAACAAAATGGAGTATCCTCAACGAAACAGCTTAGTCGACTGGATGGTGAGAAACTTTTTAAGGAGGCTCAATAATCGTTTGACGTCATCAGATATAGAGTGCAGTACTTTTATATGTGGCCTTTTTTAGTTTTCGGCCTTCAAACTCCTCCGTATTTCGCTTGTTTCGTGACGAATTTCGACATGTTTGGTATCGATGGAAACAGAAAATTATCATCTACGATCTGAGTGTAATAAATATTTAGTCAAATGTATCGTTTAATTTATATATACAAAAATATCCCGAAAGTGAGACACCCTGGCTAACGCCGTAAACGCATCGTTTTTATAACGTCATCAGCGGAAATTCAACCGCCTGTTGTCTTTGAACAAATTCAAGAAGGTAAACTTAAATTCATGACAAAACAAGATATTTCTTGGAGATTTTAGCGATATCATAGATAAGATATTTCAAGTTTGGTTTCTCTAATAATCTTTGGTTTAAAGAATTTTTCTTCAATTTTGTCAACTTTCGTACTTTGCAACGAGATGTTATCGAATAAAGTTTCCCTATTTGAAAAATTTAAGCGAATGAATTTTAGTTTTAAGCCTGCTTTGTTCAAAGACATATCCATTTCACAGATAACTGCACGCATTATCGAGAACGAGGGAGGGGATTGACGTCCACTTACTGACCTTGAACGTCAAAATGTTTAAAAAAAAAACGCTTTCGTTTACTTTAGTTATATTTCTCTTATATATATTTCCGTATCTCTAAATAGATTAATGGAATCAGATATGAAATTTTGAACGAAACATTTTTTAAGCTGCCACTACAACAAAACATGAAAGGTGAGTTTATAAAAGAAAAGGTCGAATAACGCTTTGCCAAGGATATTTAGAAGTACACGTGTTACTTTCCTTTTCTTGTTTATTTTTTCGACAAATCATTTGTAAACTTGTTTATTTTAATTGAATTTCGATGATAAATGATAGTTATGTAAGTATTCTTCCTTGTATCAGAATTTGAAACTTTCACTGAATGTTGGGAAAGAATAATTTTGGCTCGGAGTGTCTCATTTTTAGCTCACCTGAGCTATTGTCATAGCGCGCCGTCCGTCCGTCGTCTGTCGTCCGTCCGGCATAAACCAAGTAGATTTTTACAATATGGACACGAGGTAAAACGGAATGTCTTGTACTTTTGTTAAAAGATTAGAGTCTGATCTTGAAAAATATGTCAATTATAACAGTTTTTAACAAATATTTTCATCGTTATTATGTCAACTAAGGGAACAGGGCATTTTAATTTGACTTGTTGCAAATTGTTACAAAATCGTTACTATGACAACCATATATTCTAAATAAGAATGAACGATTACATGTACTTTTTTATATTTCTTTTCGAAGGACAGAGTTTGTCGTTGAGAAATATGTAAAAGAAAATAACTTCTGACAAAGACTTCTTATCACTTTGATGCCAAATGAGGGTATACTGAGTACTTTTTTTAGATTCTCATTTTGGGGTGGGGGGTACCCAAAATGTACTTTTCTCGAATACTTTTAGCTATTTTACTCTTTGAAAGCATTATCTATAAAGAAATATACATATTTAATGACATTATGGTGAAAATGATCACAAGAATGGTTTCAATCTGGAATCATTATCAATATATCATGTTTTTATCTATCAAAATTCATTGTTTTGCGATATATCTCGGGGTTGGTTTACTTATGTATATTCAGAGGACCACTGGTCAGTCAAATGGTCGATGATATGTAATCTTAATTACAAATATAAATCATCAGATATCAATGTTAAATAAACAGAATATTTTTTCTCCTCTGACAAAGAATTCTTGGGTTATTGAGCCACCTTAATTAGCCCACTGGCAGCCTCGCATTCTATCTTTGATGCAATGGATCCAAGGATCCAGAAATGTCATTAGGGATTTTGAAGGCATAGGGTTTACTGTATCACACACTAATTGGTCTAAAAGTAAAAATTGTTCAAGAAAAAAATATCATTGTAGATATTACATTAATGTGCAATATTTCAATTCAGAATTTCGATACCAAAGCGTTGTCATGACGACATGTCCTACTTTTGTGAAGTGGATAGTTCTGCATGGTCACGTGTTTTTCACTAGTCACAAGAATGTTTCTTACTATCGGACAATTGCCCCTATTGCAATGTTGAATCTGATGAATCAAATCGAAAGTTGACAAACCTGTACAAATCTAGAATTAGTCGATATCTTGATATCGACTAATTACGTCACCATAAAATGCAGACTGTGAAATACCCAAAGTAATATACTCTATTGCTTGCATAGGTCCGAACTTTAAAAGAAGCTGACTGTAATTTTTGTACAATTGGCACAAACCGTGGCCCTCTCCTTGCCGACAATTTCCGTTTTTAATACGAGGCAGAATTTATACAGTCTCTGCTGTCAAACAACGAAAAGAAGCTAGCATTGCAGTTCAACTGGACATACAGATACATTGATGACGTACTCAACTATTCTGTATTGTAGATGGCGCCAGGAAAATTCACTTTCGCTTTATAAAAACTTTTTGGCATAAAGTATTACTGAAGAGAATTAAAATATCCAAAACACCAGTGATGAAACTATTGAAAGGAACGTGTTGTATTGTGCATACAAATTTGTGTTTTGTCACACAGCAAGTGCATTTTTCGCATGAAATATGCTAACGCGCATATTACAATTACGATAAATACACTTGCTATGTGTTGCTTACCCGTAGGAAAACACAAATTAAGGTAAGGATTGCGATTTTACATAGAAATGAGGTAGAAGAATGATGAATGTGTTCACATGTAGAGGAACATCTCCTCGAACTACTGTATGTGTAATTATTTTAGCGCAACCAAATTTCAGCACAAACCGGGCAAAAATGGGCAATTTGACATATTAGCGCAATAATGAATTATTGTATTGTATCGTTTATTCGTCAAAAGCACATATAGCTTATCGACAAAGCGCACATGACTTATGTCCAACATTAATCTGTAAAAGTTCAATAATTAGTCCCCTACCGGCAACGCCGAAGGGGACTCTTAGTTTCCTCTCGGTCTGTCTGTCTGTCCGTCTGTCTGTCTGTCCGTCTGTCCGTCTGTCCCATTTTCAGTTTTCCGGACTTTTTTCCGCTGTTGTTGCATATATTGAACTCATTTTTGGTATGTGGATATATCTCAATGTGATACAGATCAAGTTTGAGTTTGCTTTCGATTGACCTAATTTTACAAGAGTTATGGCCCTTGGACTTAGCAAATTCTATGAAAATTTCAGTTTTCCGGACTTTTTTCCGCTGTTGTTGCATATATTGAACTCATTTTTGGTATGTGGATATATCTCAATGTGATACAGATCAAGTTTGAGTTTGCTTTCGATTGACCTAATTTTACAAGAGTTATGGCCCTTGGACTTAGCAAATTCTATGAAAATTTCAGTTTTCCAGACTTTTTTCCGCTGTTGTTGGAGAAATTGAACTCATTTTTGGTATGTGGATATATCTCAATGTGATACAGATCAAGTTTGAGTTTGCTTTCGATTGACCTATTTTTTCAAGAGTTATGGCCCTTGGACTTAGCAAATTCTATGAAAATTTCAGTTTTCCGGACTTTTTTCCGCTGTTGTTGGATAAATTGAACTCATTTTTGGTATGTGGATATATCTCAATGTGATACAGATCAAGTTTGAGTTTGCTTTCGATTGACCTATTTTTACAAGAGTTATGGCCCTTGGACATAGCAAATTTTATGAAAATTTCAGTTTTCCGGACTTTTTTTCGCTGTTGTTGCATATATTGAACTCATTTTTGGTATGTGGATATATCTCAATGTGATACAGATCAAGTTTGAGTTTGCTTTCGATTGACCTAATTTTACAAGAGTTATGGCCCTTGGACTTAGCAAATTCTATGAAAATTTCAGTTTTCCGGACTTTTTTCCGCTGTTGTTGCATATATTGAACTCATTTTTGGTATGTGGATATATCTCAATGGGATACAGATCAAGTTTGAGTTTGCTTTCGATTGACCTAATTTTACAAGAGTTATGGCCCTTGGACTTAGCAAATTCTATGAAAATTTCAGTTTTCCAGACTTTTTTCCGCTGTTGTTGGATAAATTGAACTCATTTTTGGTATGTGGATATATCTAAATGTGATACAGATCAAGTTTGAGTTTGCTTTCGATTGACCTATTTTTACAAGAGTTATGACCCTTGGACTTAGCAAATTTTATGAAAATTTCAGTTTCCGGACTTTTCTTTGGTTCTATTGCAAATAATACACTGATTTTTGGTTAATGAATACATCTCAGTGTGATACAGACCAAGTTTGAGTTTGGTATCCATTGGCCTATTTTTACAAGAGTTATGGCCCTTGGACTTAGCAAATTTCATGAAAGTTTTAGTTTCCCGGACTTTTTCATGCCTGTTATTGCAGATAATGAGCTGATTTTTTGTATGTGAATACATTATAGTGTGATGCAGATTTGAGTTTAATTTAGATTGACTAATTTTCACAAGAGTTATGGCCCTTGGACTTAGCAAATTTCGTGAATTCAGCTTCCCAGACTTTTCTTGGCTGTTGTTGCAGAAGATGAACTGATGAACAGAGATGCAAGTCATAAATTTATGCCGCCGGTAGGGGACTTATATAGCACAGCGATCATTGCATTTTTTTAGCGTAGTCTTGAATTAGCGCAGTTTTTATAGCGCTAACTCAGATAAAATATAAATTCCCTTTAAAATAAGTACACGTATAGTATTCCGATCAAAAAATCAAAATTTGCCCGTCTCGTTGTTTGGCTGTAAACGTCCATTTTTGGCCTATTTTAACATTTTCGTCTTTTTGGAGAATACTATATGACAACTTTACATACCTTTGCAATGCATGAAATTTCAAAAATTCATATATACCCTTATTTTTCGAGATTCTTATAGGTTGTGTATGAATTAAAGCCTATTTTAAACAGATCTAAGGAGAATAATTTCTTATAAATACGATTTTGCTGGTTGCCATGACAACCGCTTGTAATTTTCATTAATAGCTAGAAGGTCGACTGTTGCATTTTTCCCTACGTATAGACCTATGGTATTGCATTATCCTAAAGCAGTCGAACCAAGATATACCCGAATTAGTTTTTGAGTAAAATTACAATAATTTATGCTAAAACAATCAACATTTTGACCCAAAAACATAGAGTTTAACTCGAAGTTCGAATTTCTAACTATCTCATTTTAAAGAGTGTAATGAATATTCTGATGTTTTCTAACTATTTCTAACTATCTCATTTTAAAGAGTATAATGAATATTCTGATGTTTGAATCTTTAGAAGCAGAACTCATGCGAAAATGAATTTTCCCCTATTTTCATTTCCCCAAAATACCCATTTCAAGGAGTATTATTTTTTTCTGGAATAATGTAACAAACTGAGCTTATACCATTTATCGTCCATGTTGATTTCAAATAATACGTGATATGAAATCCATGTAGTCGCAACCCAAATCTTAATATATCGTGTGAAAGCATCTGTGTTAGCTAAATTGTTCGTGGGCTAAAATGTTTTAGATTTTGCTCCCCAAATATTCATGTTCAATCTCGAGTGCTCAAATGCAAAATACCATGAATTTAAATGAGCGATCGATCTACCGTGGCGCGCAAATGAATATCATTGAATAGACCAATCTTATGTAATTATATTCAGATGACATAAGTATAATTAATGGTTTTAATTGACTTTTGAAAATGTAATGAAAGTGAAAATAAATTAATGGATGGATCAAGGCATCTTCGCGAGCCAATGGTATAGATCCGCCGTGCTCCTCAAATACTCATGGTATAGATCCGCCGTGCTCCTCAAATACTCAGTATTTGAGGAGCACGGCGGATCTATACCATTGGCTCGCGAAGATGGGTTCAAGGATACTCCCACCGAATCATAAATCACTAAAACAATTTTATTTCAATGCTTTCAAATTTCAAATAATTTCAAATGCTTCCAAATTTCGAAAGCTTATTTAAAGGAAGAGATGAAACTGCACAACAATATATCATTTTTGTTAAACTTGATTTAGTTTCGTCTTGCATAACACTGCACATAAATGAGCGACATAACCATTATAGAACTTGACCAGTACCTCATAATGCAAAAGCTATATCCAAAAACAGAACTGATTGTCTTTGATGGTAGTCCCTTAAATGTTTGGAACCTTATCCATATTGATTTTTTTCCAGATTCCAAGGGTCATAACTTGGGCGATATTAACCATTTTCGAAATTGACTTATATTTCTTGAAGTAACAGCTAATCCAAACAAATTAATCTTCATGATTCAGAGTAGATTTTCTGAAACGGTTTTCCTTTATTAGTCCCCTACCGGCCCGCCGGAGGGGACTTACAGTTTCCAACCCGTTTGTCTATCCGTCCGTCTGTCTGTCTGTCTGTCCGTCTGTCCGTCACACTTAAGTTTTCC
This sequence comes from Pinctada imbricata, assembly GCA_033119305.1. Taxonomy (NCBI): domain Eukaryota; kingdom Metazoa; phylum Mollusca; class Bivalvia; order Pterioida; family Pteriidae; genus Pinctada; species Pinctada imbricata. The sequence goes on along the minus strand of VSWD01000008.1, from coordinate 30,717,539 downwards.
AGACTTTTTTTTTTCGCTGTCGTTGCATATCTTGAACTCATTTTTGGTATGTGAGTTTATCTCAATGTAATACAGATCAAGTTCGAGTTTGGTTTCGATTCACTTATTTTTGCAAGAGTTATGGCCCTTGGACTTAGCAAATATGCAGATATTAAAATAATTTTTTATATGTGAATACATTTTAGTGTTATACAGCTCAAGTTTGAGTTTGGTTCCGATTGACCTATTTTTCAAGAGTTATGGCCCCTGGACTTAGCAAATTTCATGAAAATCTCAGTTTTCCGGATTTTTCACGGATGTTGTTGTAGATATTGAAATAATTTTTTATATGTGATTACATCTTAGTGTTATACAGATCAAGTTCGAGTTTGGTTTCGATTGACTTATCTTAACAAGAATTATGGCCCTTGAACTTAGCAAATTTCATGAAATTCTCAGTTTTCCGGAGTTTTCTTCCATCATATTGCAGATATTGAAATCATTTTTGGTATGTGAATATATCTCAGTGTGATACAAATTAAGTTCGTGTTTCAATTTGATTGACCCATTTCTACAGGAGTTATGGCTCCTGGACTTAGCAAATTTCATGAACTTCTCAGTTTCCAGTCTTTTCATGCCTGTTGTTGTAGATATTGAGCTGATTTTTTGGTATGCAGATAAATTATAGTATGATAAAGAATAAGCTGAAGTTGGGTCTGATTTTTTTTTCTTATAAAAGGTATGGCCTCATAGCAAATCTCACTAAATTTTCCTGTTATCCAGGCCTTTTTCCAATATACATATTGAACTTATTTTGATGTTGGATTCATCTTTTGGTGTAAGAACAGGTCAAGGCAGAGTCGAAGGATAGGGATTAATGCCGATAGGGAACTTTATCGCTTGTGATTAATAAATTTATTAATATTTATTCTATTGTAATTATGTCTCCTTTCCCTAACAGGGATGGTCTAAGATGTATCACTGGGTTGGGTGCATCCCCTTGATCCTCCAAAACCGGCCTAACTTTGTAGCACCTTTTGCTCTTTTTTCAGATAAAAAATTGTCTCATGGAAATTTTCATTGCAAAAGTGGTGGGTTTTTTTTGGAGAAAAACATGTTTTTTTTAGTCAAAAATCACTGAAAATAGGAAAAAATTAACTTTTTATAAGGTTGATATTTTTGAAAATTGAAAACTGTGAATACATATTATTTTCGATGCTCTTTCAGATTAAATAAGTTGCAAGTTCCAATTCCTGTGTATTTTAGGGTAAAAAAGTCGACTTTTGCCAAAATTCAAAGAAATTTGAGGAAATTTTTATTCCAGCTTCTCAGCTCCTCAATATTGCATATGATAGTTCAATGATGGTTTAAAACATCTTTAAAGTCTCCTCTTTTAAATGACATATATTTCATATTCTTTTTTTTTCGAAAATCCTCGAAATTGATTATTTTATACAGAAAACTGTATTTTCAATTAGAAATCTCAGATTTCTAAATATTCATTTAAAGAACCCTTATTAATTATGAAAGCATTGATTGAAAGCTATTTTCTAGTGTAACTTTACACACTGTTTCAGATTATATAAATTTTACTCACATTTCATTCAAAATCAAAGTGTTTTGAGGGAAAAATGTATTTTTTCATCTGAAAATAGCTGATTTCTGGAGAATATTTATTTAATCTACAGAATTTCTTGAAATGATAGCAGGAATGTATTTTCAACTGTTATTATTTAGGTTCACTCATGTATTACATATTGAAACATAAAAAGTATATTTTCTACTTAATTTTGGGGGAAAATGCCTGCTTTTGTCTAAAAAGAACAGATTTCTTGGAAAATTCTATTAATATATTATCTTTGCTAAAGCTATACATTTGAAGCTATTATCATTATAGAAATTAAATGTAATAATTCATTAAAACCATCACTTTTGGGTAAAATATGCATTTGTTTTATGCAAAAACCACTTATTTTGAGAAAATAAGTACTAGCTCTTTTAATTTGCCTAAATTGATATATTTTAGCTTTGATATTATGCTGTTTCTTATTATAAATGGATAGGAATGTCATTTGATAACTGATATTTAATTATCTTATTTTGGGGCAAAAAACCTAATTTATGTTCAAAATTCACTTATTTCTGTGAATATTTTTTTAGATTAATATTTTTATTTAATCAGACATTTCATATAATTGGATGGCATAAAAGTTTTCAAGTTTAGAGTTCGAAAATTTTTCTTTGATCATCTTGCTATTTTGGGTGGAAAATCTCAATTCTTTTTTAAAAATCGCTTATTTCTGGAAAACCCTTATTACTATGAAATGTGTCATCATTATTTATATTCAAAAGTGTTCCTGGGTATAGCATAGTTTGTACTTGAAAATTCATAGGCATTTGAATTATCCTCTGTTAATTTAATTGGTATTTTTGGGCAAAAGATATGTCTTATATAAATTTATAACCTATATTAATAAACTTACTATTGAAAGTCTTACTATCGAAACAAAGGGTTTCTTTTCCACTACAGAATACCAATAATACAAATCAGGGCCATTTAGTGACCTGTGTATTGCCTTGTCCTTCCTTTTGGACGACATTTATGAAAGATTTGCTGAGAATCTCTGCGTGCAAACTGCAGGGATCCCTATGGGTACTAATTATGCGCCTCTCGTTGCAGATTTATCTTTATACACGTATGAAAAAGAATCATACAAAATCTTCAAAAGCAGAGAAAATATTATGATTTGAAATGTTTCATTGGTACTTCTAGGTACCTGGATGATATTCTTACTATCGACAATCCTGTTTTTGAAAAGTATAAAAATGTTATTTACAAACTTTCCTTTTCTGAGTAGCAACATTCCTTCATCGCCTGCTTATGGCGTGTTCATATCTCAGTTGATACGCTATGCAAGAGCAAGTACCAAATATACGGATTTTGTTCTGAGAGCTTGGCGTCTTTCAGATAAGCTTCTCAGTCAGGGATATGTTTGTGACCGACTAACATCGTCACTGAGGAAGTTCTACGGTCGATACGGGGAACTCGTCATACACTATGATGTCCCACTCTCCAGAATGGTGGATGATATTCTGTCATAGACCATTTGAATCATCCAACCAAAGATTGTACTCTATGTCTTCCGAAATGGAAGTAACCGGATGTGACAGTTCTACCGAATTGAAGCGGCGGGTGCAAGCAGGAGATGCTTACTCTTCCTGGGCACCTGGCCTCACTCCCATATCGGGAGTTCGCTTCTTTTCATATGGTAGAGGTTTTTGTTTGTTTGCTTTTGTTCCTGTTTTATCCTGATTTTGTAAGCCTTCGGTTTCTGATTTTCTGAATTATCGATTTTGTGCTGTATACAGGGATATGATCATTATCCATATTTGTCATTTAACCACAAGAATTGACTCTAAACAAGACAAACGTTACAAACACAGAAACACAACTTTTGGACCTTGATATCAAAATTGTTAATGGAGAGATTCATTCAAGTGTGTATGACAAAAAAGATAATTTTGGGTTCAACATAGTAAATTTTACTTGGCTTGACAGTGATGTTCCTAGATTACCGTCATACGGTATCTTCATTTCACAGATCATCCGGTATGCTTGAGCATGTACTGATGTTCTAGATTTTCATAGTAGAAATTTACAAATAACCAAGAAACTTTAAGGTCAAGTTTTTCGCTTTCGCAAACTAGTAAAGACTATCTGGTAATTTTACAAAAATCATCGATAACTTCTTTTGAAATTCGGACCCACACAAGCAACTGAGTATATTACTTTGGGTATTTCACAACCTGCATTTTATGGTGACATAATTAACAAAATAAGAAGGACCAAAGGTAGACAGAATTACCATCGAAATTGTGTTAGAATCATCAAACGCATTTTACACAGTGTAAATGATCCTTCTGTCACCAGACTGACACTTGGCTGAGTACTGGACCAATCTACAGCCTTGAACCAGCGCTTTCTTATGAATTACATTCTAACCGACTATGACGACAGGACTCCATGACGGGCCCTGTCCTGTCCTCTCTGAATCTCAGCCAGACTCCTCGGGTCATCACATGCATGAGCTCGCTACAGCAGGCAGAGTACTGACTGTATTTCGTATGTCTTCTGTTTTGTATATCAATTTACATATCCATCTGAGTGTTTCTTGGGCCCCTACGTCATGCTGCCTGTTCATCTTACAGTGAGATTTTTTTCACCACAATTGTGCGTTCCTCGATACCGCTGGGTACTCTGAAAAGTGGAAGGATTGTGCGCACGTAATCCAGGATAACCACACCGTCTGCTACTGACGTGGCAGAAGGCCGTCCTCATGTTAAACGTCTTTAAATTCAATAGTATCATTTAAAACCTGATAAATTTACAGCATGGACCAGACATGCACGTTTCGGGTACTAAACTCTTGTCAGTGATCCTCAGTCTAAACAATGTAATACGGCCAAAAAGTATGAAAATTATTATGTCCAAAAATGTACCAAAAGTCAGCACCGATTGTCCATTGGTCTCATTGGTTTATGTGTTGTTATTTGTGTATGATGTTTCTGTGTGATTTGGTGTTCCTTGTACCATTTGCGTCTATTCCTGTGCGTGTCTGCTTTGTGTTTTTACATTGGGTGTTTTGGGGTTTTGCCTCTGGTGCTGTAACTAGGTGTTGTTGAAGATCCCCTTCTTTCCTTGCCCCGACCTGCCCGATTAACGTCGTACTTACCGGTATATCGATTGTCCGGATTTAACTCCGACGTAGCCCCAACTATCTAGAGCCGATTATTTAATACATTGTACAATTTTTCAATAAAATCTCACCCTGAATGGTTTTGTTTCAGTACTACCAAGGTACCCAAGAGATCTAGAGGCTCAAAACAGTGCTCAACAACTCAACTGTAGATAAGACTCCTATGAAAGTGTGAAAAAACCATTTCATGCGAAGAACTCGTTGAACAAGAACATGATTAAAGATCATGCTGTGCTTGTATTTTCGCATGGTGTGCTTCCTTGTTTTGCTCTGGGTGTTGCCTTCAAGTCTTTTGTGTAGATTGCCTCCATTCATCTATGATAAACACTCGGGACGGGTTAGCGCAGTGGTAGCGCACTCCCTTCTCACCTCTAAAGTCCCGGGTTCGAATCTCTGATTCGGCAAAGGTGACTTTTGTGGGAGGGTATGTTGGTCGCCCATCGATGTTTTCCCCGGGTACTCCGGTTTACTCTGCACCAAGGACCCCCTAACGCCAACATCTGAGCCAATGTGATATATTAATTTAAGTTTCTAACTTGTTTGTTAAACGTTGTAAAATATATAAAGTTACATTTTGTTATGATAAAGACTCAATATATCAAAATGTCTTCCATTACCGATAAACGAATGTCTTATTTCAACGCTATATACATGAAGCAAAGGAGGGGATCTCCAACAACTCCCGGTAGCAGTACCAACAACAAAACCCCAAACACCCATTGCAAAACCACAAAGCCACGCACAGGTACAAAATGGTACAAAAGAAAGGAGGGGATCTCCAACAACAAGGAACGCCAAAGCACATAGAAACATCAAATACAAATGACTCAAATTTGACATCCTTCTCAAATGATTTCCCAAAAGACCAATAAGCTAATCATAAAGGTTGATTATAAAGCTATTATTAAAACTATAGGCTAATTATAAAGGTCAATTATAGAGCTCACATAATGACATACATACATGTATGACTTTAAAAAAATCAATTTAATGATTTTTGTTTAATTGATCAATGCATATACTCATGAATTAATCCTATACCTCTTTAAATTTATGATTCATATTTTCGATTTAACATGAATTTTTACACACACTATGAGTGCGTAACCTTACTATGATCCATACAAAAACCGACCTGAATGCTTTCAGAATTTTCTTGGCTAATTTTATCACTCAACCTTAAAATTAAAATAAAGATTCAAATAAAGGTATACCAAAAGGTAAAAGCTTTTCACAAAAGGTACTACTAGTACACTTTCCAGAAAAGGTGTACTAAAGTATCTTGTTGTTTTTTGGCACGTTATTTATATAATGATTTATATCATGACAAATATGGATAATGACCATATCCCTGTATACAGCACAAAATCGATAATTCAAAAATCAGAAACCGAAGGCATACAAAATCAGGATAAAACAGGAACAAAAGCAAACAAACAAAAACCTCCACCATATGAAAAGAAGCGAACTCCCGATATGGGAGTGAGACCAGGTGCCCAGGAAGAGTAAGCATCTCCTGCTTGCATGCAACACCCGTCGCTTCAATTCGGTAGAACTGTCACATCCGGTTTCTTCCATTTTGGAAGATATAGAGTACAATCTTTGGTTGGATGGTTCAAATGGTCTATGACAGAATATCATCCACCATTTTTGAGAGTGGAACATCATAGTGTATGACGAGTTCCCCATATCGACCGTAGAACTTCCTCAGTGACGATGTTAGTCGGTCACAAACATATCCCTGACTGAGAAGCTTGTCTGAAAGACGCCTAGCTCTCAGAACAAAATCCGTATATTTGGTACTTGCTCTGGCATAGCGTATCAACTGAGATATGAACACGCCATAAGCAGGCGATGAAGGGATGTTGCTACTCAGAAAAGGAAAGTTTGTAATGCTGAAATTGAAGTCGTCACGTTTGTCATAGAGTGAGGTGTTCATGTGACCATCAGTGTCGTAGGACAACATTATGTCCAAATAGGATGCTGAATTATTTGTCTCTGTGGTTTCTTTGACTTCAAGCTCCGAAGGATAGATACTGCTCAGGTAATCCGCGAATTTTGGATTATTGATGGACAACACATCGTCTATGTATCTGTAAGTGAAGTTAAAGTCAGAAGCTAAGTATCTTTTCCCTTCAGAGACCAAAGATTGTATGAATTCAGCTTCGTACGAGTAAAGGAAAATGTCGGCAAGGAGTGGGGCAAAATTGGTCCCCATTGGAATTCCGACAATTTGCTGGAAGACCTTTCCTCCAAACACCACAAAAATGTTGTCGATCAGAAAGTTTAACATCTGAATAATGTCTGTTTCAGTGTACTTATTATCAGAATCGGACTTTTCTTTTACAAAGTAGGTTTTGTCATAGTAAACAACAATAAATTTGTATTTGCGATTACCGTTCTTACTTGTAAACGCATGACTTATAATTTTTGCGAGTCTTTCTTTCAATTTAGAATGTGGAATTGTAGTGTAAAGTGTCGAAAAATCAAAGGCTTTGATCGAATGGACTCTACTAAAATGAGTGGATTTCATATAAGGAAAGAGAAGTTTGAAGTCACTTTACTTCGATATTTGTTGATCTTTCGGCTGTAAAGTTGTTACGTAAAATCCTATCTTACAACAACATTTCTACCGAAAATGGCTTTATTACCGCGTGATCTTATTTTAAGTTATATGTTCAAATAATTTCTTTTTCTAACACTTCTCTGATTAAGTCCTACTCTTTGTTAATCTTCAAATATTTTCATGTTTCTACGGTTAGCCTCGTCGACACTTTCATTTCTTAATTGATATGTATATTCATTGACTTGCAAGTTCGATCTTGAAAGAAGTTAAAGTTTGATGTAAGGCATCTTTACATTTTATGCAGTTATGCCTCCAAAATTTATTGATCTTATTTTATACCAGAGTGGCTTTCCATATTGATCCAATATAGTGTTACGCTTTGTGGATCATCATGAATGGTTGACATCAATGTGGAAAAGTGTGTCATGTTTTTGAATTTGAAGACGTTTAGGGAAGGGATAGGGTATTAAAGATGTATTTGTGATTGATTACAATAAATTACATTTTTTTCAAATAATTGAATGTAATGTGTGATTTTTTCAATAACAAGTAATTGTAATTTTCATAATTACGAAGAATATGCTGCATGTTATGCCAGTTATATTTTAATTACATGTCAAGTACATTTGCAACTAAAAAAGAATTTGGATACACAAATTGATCTTTGAAAAAATAACTTATTGTGTAATCAATATATCACAATTTATTGAGAATTGTTGAATAAATGAACACAATACCTAATGTGAGTTATAGTTATGAAAACAAAGCTTGTGTGGTCCATGCTGCAAATTTATCTGCTATGAATTTAAAGACGAGTAACATTTGTACCACTTGGTGAGTATCACTGCTGGTGGACCAGGAGTCCCCGAGTCCGATCAACTTCGGTTGATCGTTTCTTCAAGCGCATTCGAAAAGTTCTATTCTCAAAATTTTCCCGAAATTTCTGAATAGTGGGTCCTGTAGCATCATATCCCACCAGTCCTGCTTCGTCTTTCGGTCTATTTTTGACATAACTTTCTCAGTTTGTGGCCATATTTCATTGCTTGGAGTGAGGATCACCGACGAGGGTTAAGTACCCGAAACGTACATGTCTGGTCCATGCTGCAAATTTATTGGTTCTTAAATGATGCTATAAATTTGAAGACATTGGTAATGTGTTTCTGTTCAAATTAGCTAGTTTGTCACTTCTGCATGGCCCTTGTGAATTTAAGTCTAAGATATATTGTTTACCTAGTTGTCCATAATAGAAAGAATGCATGAATAAAATTGTTACAGGTCACTGTTAAAGTACTTACAAATGATTTCCATTGATTCTAATGTAACACAATTCAGATGGAAAGACTCATTTATCAAAGAAAAGTTCAAATTGATAAATGAAGTATTTTTAAAGGCCAGAAATTCTGGGGGAAATTTCAAGGCAAAATGCGTGCGTTGGACGTTGGATTTCTCAGGGAACCTTAAAAATTGGCTGTAAAATGAATATTGTCCTGTACTTTCTTGCATTTTGTAAGAAACTTGAAATGACTATTCGGCATTTTTTATAAAAATGATATGCTAAAACTAAATTTATTAAATGAAATGTAATGCGTGATTTAATTCATTACATCTGTAATTTTATTAATTTCATATGCAATGTAATTGTAATTTAATTAATTGCATAGTAAAAATTGGCAAAGTTATGAGCAATTTAATTAATTACATTAAGCATAAAATTAAAGCCATCTTTGTAATACATGATAAATAATATAAAAATATAGCATAAATAGCATAAAATTAAACATTAAATATAAAAATTAAACATTGAAAATTAAGCATAAAGGAATAAACATTAAACAAAAACATAAAAAATTAAACATTCAAACTGAAAACACATAAAAGATGAACTAATTCAATAACAAAATAAATTTCAAAATTAAGAAAAAGCTGCAAAAAATTGATGTTCTATTATTGCATTGTCTATTTAAAGTTCCAGATAAGAGTTTATTTCACATTTAAAATGTTCATTTTTTTATTTATTTATTTTTTTATTTATCTATTTTTTTTTTATTTATTCTTATTTTTTATACATTTTTATACATAAGAGTTTATTTTATACATTTTTAATTTTTTTTATCTTTTTAAAATACATTTTTATACATAAGAGTTTATTTTACATTTAAAATGTTTAATTTTTTTTATTTATTTATTTCTTTTATTCATTTATTTATTTATTTTTAATCTTTTTTTATTTTCTGAACCAGAATGTAACCTCCAGAAAACAAATACACCGACAAACAAAACCAAATGCAAAGAAGAAAAAGTCAATTTACAACTTACCTGAATATACTTAACAAGATATGAATATGTGAGGTAGAGCCAAATGAATGTAAGGAGTATTTTGAATCCATTTTTTCTTTTAATAGATACGTAGCGATCCAAACATTGAAGGAAAGAGAAATTCATGCTTTGTATACAGGTTAATGCGATCGAATACTCCAAAGATGCATGTTATCATACAAATGTAATATAGCATCCATGGAATTCATCTAACCGTGGAATTCATTTAACCGTGGAATTCATCTAACCGTGAAATTCATCTAACCTTGGCGCTAAAAAGGAATCATAAGATAGTTACATATAGGCGACATGACTCTATTCATATGTATAAATTTACTTTTGAAATCGTAATGAATATGAAAAGAAAAATTTCGATGGATCAATCTTACCACCGCCGTACTATAAATCACTGAAGCATTTCAATTCAGTCTCCTCAAACATGATAAAGCCAATCATTTCTGTTTTAGCTACTACTTATAAAAATGCACTTGAATTTTACTTTAATATCTAATCCTCTGATACCTCTTACATGTTTACACAGAACAAATATGACGAACTTTTAATACAGTGAAAAAGTCTGTCTTCAATCTCGACCAACTTGTTCGAATCTGATTCGCTCTTTAGCTTTTTGGTCTTAAAGTTCAAAAGAGTATGTTTGTCAAATGCCCTTAGTAAACCTGTCTTCGAGAAAAATGTTTCATTAATAGCTATTCTCTGTAAGCATTTGCACTTTTATGAAGGACGCATGGCACGGCATGTCTCAGATTTTGATAAAATCTCTACATAAGGTTGAGTCCGACCCAAAAGTAAAAATTTGTTAAAACTTTTCTTAATATCACATCTGGTTGCCATGGAAACGGACTTCGAATATTGAAAAAATGTTTTTTGGGCATTTTTGAAGTCACATACATCATTTATGCAGCATAATCTAAAACAACCACTGACGGATTATCAGTACCCTTTCATTGCTCTTTCAAGTTAAGTAATAATAATGTTGGGTTTATGGTCTAATCTATATGTTTCCATAGCAACAACACAGGTACCCTATCAAAATAGTGTTTTTGGCATTTTTTTCAAAATCCAATGATAAATTATTTACATTTTTGAGTTTTTTATGCAATTAAAATATGAGCATTCACATTGGGACAAAGTTTCTGTTCGTTGCTATGGCAACATGACCTCAAATCGCAAAAATGTAAGCAATTTTGGACAATATTTAGAGTCCTTTTTTACTACAACATTGAAGTTTAATTCAAAGTGATGAAAATGAATAAATGTATTCAAGTAGATCTTTCATTACATGAAAGAAAATTGTTAAAAAATATTCAGGAAATAGCCCGTTGCTATGGGAACGATTGTGTAAAATTGCACATAGGCCCACTTTAAGTCCTTGGATACGGGCATCAAAAGTTAAGTAATCTGAAATTTTTTAAATCTAAAATAAAGTTTAGACTTTGCTTTATCGTATATGTAAAAAAGGTTGTGTAAGCCTGTTTAGTTTTTGAGGAAAAGGCTTCGAAAAACAACAAAAAATGCTTATTTTTACAATGTATGGCCAAATTACTATAGCAACCATTAATTATTTGAAACTTTTTTATTGTATTTTGATAGAGGCTTACTTGATCTTTATTGATATTGAATTTAAACTTCCTGGGATTAACAATAACTGTTTTATGAAAATAATAAAAAATGGTTGCCATGGTATCATATGTTCCCCATAACATTTTCACGGTTTTTGAAAGAGCTCTTTGTGTTGGGTATTTTCCAACAATTTTTATCTGTTCATCATGATGCAAAATTTTTTTAAATGACTCTGAAGTTGCAAAATAAGTAATATTTTAGACCATAGTTACCGTTGCCAAGGTAACTTATGTACATAACAAGAACTGGCTTTATCTTGAATTTGCTCATTTTATAAAACAAATCCTATTTCCTTATCATATACACATCAAGAGAGAAGGAAAATTGGAAAATACAAACAGCATTTTGAAATCAATATATCAAAATAAGCTAATTATGTTGTCATTGTAACCAGCGTTTTTTTACAATATCAGACACTACTAGTGAGCTTATTTAAAATTTTATGTCCTAATTTTTAGGATGCATAAAAAATCTTCCATTAATGTCGTATATAGACCAAATTACAGAGCTTCAAATTAGCTCAATTTTGCCAATTTCTCAACTTTAAAGGCCGTTGCTATGGTAACAGATGACCTAGGAATAAAATTTTTGTCAAATTTTCCTTTTTTCATTGGTCCCTACTTATGTGTGAAATTTCATGAAAATCGGAGACAATGCGTGCCGAAATTGTTTAAATGGTTACAGAGAATTGCTATTAATATTTATCAAGTGTATGAAATGAAGGTATTTGTACTTCCGACTTCCAAAAATAAGCAAATTAATCGAAAATCACACCATGCGAAAATAAAGTGGGCTTTTCTTAGCGTATAGAGGTAAATTTTCGCCCTTTTATTTTATACAGTAATCTTGATGATATCTTAAAAATATTTCCCACCACTCCGGAATGGGTGTAAGGATGTTTCGATTGACCTTATGGGCAGTTTGAAGAAATATTGTTGACTGTCTGATTTGGTTTGGGATGGTAAGTGAAAAATAATGTAGAATTGGAAGGGCGAAATATCGGCACCAGCGTTGGGATAAAATGAATTTTGGTGGCTCCGCTGGAAGCATCACTAAAGAGAATTTAATATTCGAAACACGTGGTGCACGAAAAATTGGTTTGGAATTTTCTTCATGAAGATATAAAGTTGGAACACTTCCATATTATGAGATCGTGTTAGGAATGGGCCTATTTGGGCATGGATGGAGTTGGGCGTTGTCTAAGGCATACCAGTAGTAACTTTCATTTCTTTTTTTTAAATGTATATTCAATTACTGACAAGTTCGATCTTGAAAGAAGTTAAATTATGTCGTAAGACATCTTTACAGTTTATGCAGTTATGCTTCCATAATTTACTTACACAGCTTATTATAGCAAAGGATAGGATCTCCATATTGATTATATATAACTTTATGGAGCATTATGAATGCTGTATTTTAAAATAGGTTAGAGCCATAAAAAACCGCCGAATTTAACAAATTTACCGGATATTACTTTTTCTGCACGGCCTAAGCGATGTTCACGTCTTCAATTTCAATAGCATAATTTTAATGTCAGGGTTGCGATTTTTAAAAGACTTGAGGTAGAAGAAAGATGGATATGGCTACACTGGACGGACAAGTTCAATAGCCAAATCAAACTGGGTATAATTATTCGGCAGTAATAATGAATACCGCCTTTCCGAAAATCATAAATCGAAGATCATGAGGCCCAAATAATGAAAATACAGGAGATGAAATGACGAACCAGTCTAACGTGTGAGCAGAGAAGAACTGTCGAACCGGAAGCGAGAGCAAGTACCCAGGAAGAGTTAGCATTTCCTGCTTAACATGTCACATCCAGTTGAAAAGTTAAACACTTATTTCGCCGCAATTTTCGTTCAGTTCGTCGAAAATATTTTTGCTCGGGGGTCAATTCAATAAATCATTTTGCTGAAAAGTAATCTAACTCAATTCTCGTTCGAAACACTACAAAAAGAATTTACTTTTCTCAGTTCCTTGTTTCCTTGTTTGACAGTAAGTGTTTTGAGTATTTTTCCCTGATATTGTCGCCATAGCACTTTCTATATAGACGTGGCCTCAGACAGTGTATGTATTTTATATATTCTTTTCATTTTCGTGCATGAATGCGGATGCGGCTAGCCAACAGGGGATGCTTACTCCTCCTGGGCACCTGGTCCCACCTCTAGCTTGCTAGGGGTCCGTCGATGCTCAATTTGGTGCTCTGTTGTGAGTGCTGTTGAGATTGTCGTCAGGATCTTCTTTAACTTATAAAACGTCAAAATATTTTGTTTCCCTTGTGTAAAAATTTTGCTTGTGTATGACTTGGCAAAGGTTGAGAAATCGCCATCCCTCCCTCATGGGTGTAAGATTATATCAATATTTTTGGGCATTTTCGCCTACCACGAGTGAACACATATCTTTTGTGGAAGATTCGAATCGGCAAACGAGATCGATATTAAAAGGAACAACAGATGAAGAAGTGAACTTTCAGCTTTCAGTTATCCATTCTACACGCAAAGAAATCAAGCCTACATGTATAAATTACCATCAACATAAGAAGTTCTTGGGGTTTACAAAAGTATCAGTATTTCAAAGGAAAAAATGGTAGCTCAGAGGGATGATTGTATATGACCTTTTTTCTGAAAAGTTTGCCTTCAAAGGGTACTATTCTATTGTATCCATGTAATCATACATGACTCACATTTGATTGATATTTATGGTGCTTTCCATTCAATCCTCTGATGTCCGTATATTAATGTTAAACGTCTTCAAATCAAATAGCATCATTTAAGAACAAATCATTTGCAGCATTGACCAGGCATGCACGTTTCAGGTGCTAGTACTTAACCCTCGATCGTCAGTGATCCTCGATCTAAACAGTGCAATATGACCAAAGAGTGTGAAAGTTACGATTTACTGTCCAAAAATGTACCGATGGACGTAGCAGGATTGGTGGGATATGATGCTACAGGACTCATGTTTTAGAAATTTCAAGAAATTTTGATGTCAGAATGCGTTGAAGAAACTATCAACCGAAGTTGGTCGAACTTGGCTACATGTGTCCTCCGGGTCTTCTGGTCCAACGGCAGTGACACTAATCAAGTGGTACAAATGTTAAACGTCTTCAAATTCAATGGCATCATTTAAGACCTGATAAGATTACAGCATGGACTACACATGCACGTAATTAATATGAGGGCATCAGAAGATTAAATAGTTTGTGGATGGAAAGCACCATAAACGTCAGAACTCCGTGAAACCATAGGTGAACATGTATATATGTCATTTAAAACTACGTGAAACCATGGGTGAACATGTATATTTGTCATTTAGAACTCCGTGAAACGAAAGGCGAACAAACTCAGGAGAAACGAAAACGAAGATAAGAAAACAACAAAAGGTCTAGGGGAAAGATATCAAATGTCCCAACTCGCAAACAAGGTCATAGGCGGCACAGGCTTGCAATATAACTTTGCCGTCATCGCTATTTTCCTACACCATTTCAAGCAATGATAAAACCCGAGAGGCATCGCAGGTACGGTACGGCATGTCGTCACAGTGACGTCATTAGGACTTCTGACGTAAACAGTGCAAAAGATTCAAAGGTAGAAGTACATATTTGAGTGTTTAGGGGCGAGTAAATGGGCAATGAAGGAAAGATTCTTATCTTCATGTAGGAAAATTTACAAGACTCGCGTCTAAAGACGGTAGGTTTCGAATTAAAGCTAGAATTTGTATTTTTACTGGAGACTTCTCGCTCAGCTGATCGTGTTGGCAACGTACGAATGAAGAAAGAATCCCCGATACTGCATCGATTTGCATCGAAAAAAAAAGCATTGCATGTACACTGTATACCTCATAAATGTAGTCAAACCTGATGGTATATGCTTGCAATACTTTATTTACAAATATGAAGCCCAAGTTCCAATCTGCAAGAATCTTGCAGACAAACAATGGGCGATGACGGCAGAGGTAGATTTCAAAGTGAAGAAAAGCGGAATAACTGAAATTGGACGCATGCGTAGGAGATTGCAAATGTCCGTAGAGATTAGGCTTCTCCTGCTTCCTAACAACACCTGCCACTAAGAGAAATGGACAATGTTAATCCACACTTTTTAAAATGTCAATTGTTAGAATGTTGTAATCTGATAAACATTTTTTATTATTACATGTCTACTAAAGAATTTTCACTCTGTAATTTTCAGGAGTTCATAAATGAAGTTCAGGAATTTGAATTTTTACGATATACCCCCTACCTATTTAATGCTCGATTTCAAGGCCATGAATTACTAGTTACTTACAACATTTAGAATTACAAGGAAAGGCTGGATTAAGATTTCAAGGTATCTTTTTGTTCACCAAACCTAGACGGGTGTTGCATGCAATCAGGAGACGCTGACTCTCCCCGGGTACCTGGTCTCACATCGGAATGTTCTTCATTCCGAGGTTCGCGACCTTTCCAATGGAATTTCTAATGATTTTGCCTTGCCTTCTCGACTTTGAGGCTGAATAACTGATAGGTACTTCTTTGATGTTTATTTACTAATCTTGTCTGATTGAAAATTTCAATCTTTTCACATATTGAAAATCAGGCCACTTCTTTTAATCCGAATAACATACCTGTCAACTTTGAAATCATAAAAAGAGGGAGATCTCACTCCTTTACACTTGAAAAAGAAGGAGATTGCATGTGAACCCTTGCATTTTCTACATTCTTAATGAATTGCATCATTTAATTTGCGTAAAACCATTTTTCAAATAATTTTATTGTGCTGACATTTCAATGCAAAAACACTTAAATATACTTATAAATAATGAAACATGTATCGAGAAATTATTGCATTCTATACATCTTTTCTTGCATTTTTGTCATGCAATTTCTCATGAAATGCTCTGAAGATCGCTGTCTATCTAATTATTCTTCTATGGTAAATATGCCAAAAGAGGAGAAGGCACTTTTAAAAATGTCAATTGTTAGAATGCTGTAATGTGATAAACATGTTTCAATATTACTAAAGAATTTTCTCACTGTCATTTTCAGATGTTCAAAAATGAAGTTCAGGAATTTGAATTTGACCTATGTTTGTGCCACCTTGCCATATTTAGGATATCCCCTACCTTTTTAATTGTCAATATTGAAATATATGTTCAATAGTACCAATTCTGTTGTACTAGACATGTGTTTTGGATCAGTAGTACTTCATGTCAAACATGCTCGATTTCAAGGACATGAATTACAAGTTACTTACATTATTTAGAATTGTAAGGAAAGGATGGATTAAGATTTCAAGGTATCTTTTTGTTCACAAAACCTAGACTTCTTCTTTACTGATCTAGTCAGAATGAAAATTTCAATCTTGTCACATATTGAAAGTCAGGCCACGTCGTTAACTTAGATTGACATAATCCGATTAACATACCTGTCAACTTTGAAATCTTAAAAAGAGGGAGATCTGAGTTCTCAATCCTTGGCACTTCAAAAAGAGGGAGATTATGTGTGAACCAGTTTGCTGCATTTTTTTTAAATGAATCGCAACATTTTGCATAAAACCATTTTTTCAAATAATTTCAATCCAAAAACATTTATAAACAATTAAACAAGTATCGAGAATTTATTGCATTCTATAGATACATCTTTTCTTGCATTTTGTAATGCAATTTCTCATGAAATGCTCTGAATGTCTCTATCTAGGGTTATTCTTCTGTGGTAAAAATGCCAAAAGAGGGGGAAGAGGGTGATTGGGCCATTAAGAGGGAGATTTTGGTCTGATAGGAGGAAATAATGCAAAGGAGGGAGATGGGGTCAAAAAGAGGGAGTTTCCCTCCAAAAGAGGGAGAGTTGACAGGTATGCCAAATCGTCACTCTTATTTTGTCTGTTTTGACTACATGCCGTCTTCACACTTTTCTATCTTCCTGGCAAATCATAAATATAAGACAAAGAATCTTAAAAGTCTTTATATCTTTATTCTTTTCACATGGAAATGACAATTTGCTGCATTTCAACAGTCAAGAATTATGTAATAATTACATATGGAGCATTGCAATAAATTTGTCAAAATTCAAACTTCAAAGACATAATCTGTAAGACATAAAGTAAAAAGATCAGTTCGATTCTAAACAAGGCAGAAAGACAATTTCAAAACTGTTTGTTAAAATAGCTTTATGTCACCTTGCAAGACTTCTCTCATTTGATAATGTTGCTGATTAGGTTGAAAAGAGGTGTCACATTAGTTTTGTATCATTTTCAATAAATCTAGTCAACCTTATTCATCTTTCTTCTAATATTCATTTTGAAAGTGCAATAAATCTGCATAAGACAAGTGTTAAAACTGACTGACAGAGAGACAGACAGACAGATAGACAGACAAAGAGAGATTGCAATACACAATTTCAACTTCTATTTTTCTTACAGCAAAGTAAGCACTACGTTTTGAACAAAATAAAAAGCACTATTGAGCTTAACATGGAGAAAGTAAAAATTCGATCTCTTGAGATTTTTTTCCTCTTTATAAAAGTTTTTTTTCAACAAACTTAATTTGTCATCATTTTCATATAACATATCATTCTTATAACAAACAATAATTTGAAACATCATTATGCAAACATTATATATTTAAATGAACAAAAAACCCTTAAAGCCAAGCAAAAATCACTCAAAACAATATTGAAGCTGCCACAGATTTCTAACTTACTCTGTGAATATACAAATCAACTCGTTAGGTGACAGAAATTTAATTCTTAGTTTTACGGATCTGCCGACCCTAATTTTACCACAATTGGAAAAAAATTAAATGAGCTGATTGTGCATTTTTTCTTCCGCTCATCCGAATTACTGGTTTTTACTTTTCATTCTCACTTAATCTTTATCATGCAAGTGTTTAAGAGAATGCGGCTTTGAATAGATGATAAACAAGCTAAATTAAGATCGTATCACAAAACTTGAAATGTTGAAATTTACTGATTTTTTTTTTTCAATTCCTCCTCCTCCCCTATGGTATTTTGAAAAAAAAATCCCTAAAACTAAAAATTAAATTTCTGTCACCTTCGAGTAATTAATGAGCTGCAACAGTGCAGTTAAGAGACACATAAAAAATGCTAACACACATGTAGATATGGTATTTTGTCACAAACAAAAGGATCCATTTCAGCATTATAAATTCTTTGTTCAAATTCTTTAAGAGTAAATGCTAAGAAACCCCTATCATGTATTTGATAATCCAAGCAAGCAACAAAGTTGAGACAATTTTTAATAAATAATGCATGAATCGATCACAGTCACTCGTGGAATAAGATGCTAAAAAATTGGTCAAAAGAAAACTTCCGATTTTTCATTACAAAAAAAAAAGAAAATATAATTGATAATTCATCAAAGTTCAGGTGCATGTACACATTGGCCAGGAAAAATATTATGCAGTGATATAAATAAATATGATTAAAACCTGTATGTAGATAGCAGGTTGCTTCCCTTAGGATGATTTGGTGGTCGCAACTTAATTTCATAAATTTTAAAAATAGTTGGATGGAGTATTGTAAGTATAATTTGCAAATTATGGAGTATATATCTTTAATCTCCTTTAATCTCTGAAAGTATAAGAATTTCATAATGATCCTGCAAATGAAAATATTACTTTCTAATCTATACATTAGAAAAAAATGTTTATAAAAGATAGTTTTCGATATTCATTTATTTTTGAACGGTTGTCTTGACCTTGAAAAATATGTATTGTGGACGAAAACAGAAAAAGTATGTATCACTAAAATGATAAATGTCTGGACAAAAAAAATTAACATCTTTGTAAGGTTATCATAAAATGGCAGTGTCAGATCAATGTTTAGATAGTAACAAATCAAATTCTACATTTTATTGAGACATATGAAAATAAATATTTACACCAAAAAAATATCTGGAGTAAATCTCTATCACGTCAACGACATGGCATCATATGAATACATGTATTATGAAATCTTAAAGTCTTTACAAGTTATGATATGGAAATTTAGAATTGACTTAAGGTATTAGGGGTATAATAGCCATATTGTGGTAAAACTAGAAATTATGTACTTCCATGTCTTACATATTTTTAGATATTAGATTTTTTTTTCATATTTTATTCAACTCGCCATGAAAATGTATGGTCCCAAACATTGCCAAGGTCATGCGTCTTTTTTCTGTTATCAAAACAACCCGAGGTAGAGTATTATCACCCCTAATACCTTAATAAAGTCATACATGCATGTACAAAGAAATCATCAGATATTAACAAAATCTTACTTAAAACCTTTTTTTAGCAGATATGTTTCTAAAGAGAAAACAAGAAAATATTCACCTCAACGATGAACAAATTTGGAAAACTTATATTATCACACTTGAAAAATTAAACTTATTGATCTCTAATCTCTTTTAAAAAATCTATTACATTTCAGGTATTAAAACAATTTCATCTAGTTTCTGAAAATTTTATGACTTATTTTTCAATTTAAAAGTATTTTTAATTTCATTATGAATTAAATTCCTATCATATGGGCACCAATAATATGTCACAAGAAAATAATATATAGGAAATGAAAAAAAAAAAAAAGATTTGCTCAATTTCTTGAAATTTTGTCAAATAAACTTTATGTGTAATAATTATGACTGAATGAGATTCAATTAATACTTCACCTCCTTTTGGAATGAGTAAAATATCAAAGAAAAATTACTATAACAGGAACACATTTCCATCGATTGGCACGATCGACTGTACAATATTTACATCATTTATACAATTCCAGATTTGCCACTTTGTGACATAACATAAAATGATAACAGCTCTCCCATAGCTTTCCTTTGGCATTATATGCCCTTTGAGCAAACAGTACTTCGAGCTAATTAATAAATATATTTAGTCGTTGTACAATGTATATTTAGCTGTTCTATTCATTTGTTCAAGATATACGTTCTATAAATTTGTTCAAGATTACACACATTTTTTTTTCAAATTCATAATACTGGAATTAGAGACAATATAATATTGCAACATCAAATTTCAAATAGCAGAAAATTATTTAATCTTTTAATCAATCATAAGTCTTTCTTCAATATTTTGTAATTTGTGAAATTTTACACTTGCGTTCAAAATTCTATAATTTTTTGGAACTATCAATGTTTTGTTAAAATATTTTGTAATTGTCTAAATTTTACCCCCGAAGTATTTGGTGATACAGGTAAAAAATGAACTAAACATATCACAACACAAGTCCGTCACTTTGTAGTTCTTGCATTTCTCATATCACAGACTCTCTAACTCCTATAATTCGTAATCACACTAACTCTCTCAGCAGCACTATATGAATCTAAATATAAAACCACTAAAGAACGGTTTTCGTCAACATATCGCCGATTCCAAATCATTATTACTATGTGTGTTTGTCATCATTACCAATGTTGGATTAAGACCTGAAAAGAAAGCAGTAAAATTTTATCTAATTTTAATCACATTTTGTTTTTAAAATATGAATAAAGAAATGGAAAGAAATAATTTTCAAAAAAATTAATAAAATTAGAGAAAAAAGTTTAAATATGGTAAAAGAAAAATTTAATTTTTTTAACTCAATAAAATTTTATTGAATTCTAATTTTATAAAATTTCATATTCAATTCTGAATAGTATTTTTTGTAAACACTTTGATAAAATCTGATTTCTAATAAATGTTAATGTTTTTATTCTCCATCTGTTTATATTCTTTCATTGATAAAGATTTAATGATCAGATTCTTTTTTCATAAGGTTTTCAATCTTTGAATTTCTTTGGCCAAAAGTGGGAAAATATACTTGTGTAAAAGAATTTGCAATGTCACCATTACTGAAACCGGCCTTACATATCAATATGTAATAATAATTATTATTTCTTTACACACATTGAATAATATCAAATACCTACCAGGATTTATAACAATATTCGTATTTCCATCTTCACTCTCAAAATCATCTCCTCCTTCTAGGAAATCGTCATCGTCAAAATCATCATCGTCTAGAACTGTTTGATCTTGACGTCCTCTATTCATTATCAAAGAATATCTCTGGTCTCGTCGTCTTGATTTTCTATGAAAAAAAAAATTGTAAATTCTATACTTCCTATGTATTTTCATACGCATAGTACTCTCTATATGAAATGATAAAAGCTAGCTTGCAGCTAAGTAAAGTTACTTAAAATTGGGATTAGGAAAAGGATGGGAAGCACTACCTTTAGTAATGTACCAATTTTTTTCTTATTAAAACCAAATCTTTTTTTTAAATGTAAAGTTATTGTAAATTGTCTATATAGAATAATCAGGAGACATTTAAATTGTAAATAATGTGACCTTATACATCATTATTTGCAAGCACTGCAGGAAAAATAAAATCAGCAATCATTTTTTTAAATTATTATCATTGAAAATGTTTAAAAATAATGCACATGATTTGACTTCTTTTTCATTTGCAAAGAAACAAATACAAGTATGAAGCATTATGGAAAGTTATTATTTACCTTCTATATACAAAATAAACTATACTGCTAAGAACTAAAACAACTATAACAGCAGGTACGGCTATCATAACTGGTAAATTGTTTTTAGAGATTTTTTTCTCTACAGTCGTTTTGACAGGAAGAGAACCGTTGGCTGAATTATGTGCTGGTATAATACTTGGAGTTGTAGGAGAATGTACATTAGGTCCCACATCTAGAACATTAAAAGAGATTTGGGTTTTTTTTGTTTTGTGTGTTTTTTTTTAAATAATTATATTCAACATACTCATATACATGTACTTCGGGAAAAAAAATTCTTTAAAAGATATTCTGCTTGTATTAATGAACTGAGTGGTACTTTTTGAATCTGATATAAGGAAAATACACAAGTTTGTCACATTTAGGTTATGATCACTTAATTTAACATGATTTTTTTTGTTGAATGATACCCAGTTACCTCTCCATTAAATAAATTGATTTCTGATGTGAATTTGTAAAATCATGAAATTGTAAAGTTCTGTGTAAAATTCAAGGAAGTTGTGAATTTTACACAAAGCTTGACAATTTCATGATTATACAAACTCACATCAGAAATCGATTTTTTAATTGAGATGTACATGTAACTGGGTATCATTCAACAAAAAATAACAAAAATGACTTTAAAATACAATATGTAAGGTGTCATGATGGCATTATGTCATATCAAAATATATTAATGCAATCTGAAATTCATATGAATCTAACTCACTGAAGTGATTGTAATCTAAATTCTTGGCGATTTACTTACCAGAGCCACCAAATGTATGCACACTGACAACTCTTATAATATCATCATCCGATAATAACGAAAAGATCAGCTCTTGTGCTTTTACTTTATCTTGTATCTCTCCCAACACCTGAAAAAAGATTTCATCTTCATTTATTCCTCTTTTTTTTTTTAAGTTTAAACATATTTTATTTCCATAAACAAAATGGGATCGGACAAAAGTTTGACAACATTACTTATATGCCCTCTCCTCTTTTTTTCAAACATTTCCTTGTATGATTGCTTTTTATATTAGAAACCTGAAAATGAGTCTCAATGAAACATTTAAAATTTTTCCATTATAAAGACTGACCTGCTGCATTGAAAGACCTCTGGTTTTAGGTGGCAATATAGTAATGTCTGCCACTGTAGGTAAACCTGGTGGAATGGTAACGATTAATCTAGACGAAGGAATGTATAAGAGCTGTAACAAAAATAATACCAAAATTATGAAATACATGTATCTATAATATTTCTATGAAGAGAACAACGAAACTGTGATGTAAGACAATAAGAAAATAAAGCCACAATTTTCAACAAAGCAATGTATTAGAAAAGTAAAAACAAGCAATTATTTTCAATTATTTTCAATAAATTCTATGAAAATAAATCAAATCAAGGGAAATTAAGAAAACATTTCTGTTACCTTAGCAATATCAATGGCAAGAAGATGAGCAGAAGCAGATCTCCATAGAAACGAGTCTTGATTGAAGGAATCAAAATTTTTGGTAAATCGTAACTGCACGGTTATAAGACGTGCTGAAATAGAAATCAACTTTCTAAATAAATTTACACATTTTTCATCTTCTTCAGAATTTGAAAAAATAATTTTATGAAATATCAGACTCAAATTACAAAATTTCACTTAAAAATTCTGAGCCGCTTAAATTAATGTCTACATGTATGTTGTTTGCCTTATCAGGACTAAATACAAATATTTATGTTCCTCCATAAACACGCCCATCTTTTAAAGAATAATTTTTTTAATTTCTGGAACTTACGATAAACGGTTAAGGTGAATTCTTGCTTGGTAGAGCTGACAGAATTGACTGCCTCAACGCTGACATTAAATTTCCCAGTTTTATTATACACATGAGGAGTGTTAGCATCCCATGTAAGCAAGGGATTCTGAATGATTGGCTGAAAGTAGGAAAAGAAATTGAAATTTTATATTTCATAATGAAAACTGATTATAGTACATGTATCAGCAAATTCATTCTCACATTATGGAATTAAATGGAAAAGAATATATATTTGGAGAAATATCTTCTCTATTTACAGAAAATGCAAGTATGAATTCACCATAAAAAGATTTAAGAATGTGATTTCTTTTTAAAATGTAAAATAATGAAGAAAAAAAAATTATTTTGATGTAAGGAAAGTCTTATTTTCGATGAATTCTTATTCTATAATTTTATGGCATTTTTGAAAAAATCAAAATAGATATAAAAAAAATAAAAAATCTTATTTCATTCTAGAATTCCTCTACTACTTGTGTTTGAGAAAGGATAAAAGTATTACCTGATCACCAAATTTCCATACATAATGAACGAGTCCAAATCCTGAAGAACCTTTCTTGCCCAATAAAGTCACATTAAACCAAGTCATTTTTCCCAACTGACTTCCGAAAGGAATGTAAACCTCTAAGGCAGACAACTTGTCTGAAAGAACGCAATTAAGCAAGATTTTCAATGATAATTTAGATGATCGCTTTTCTATATTAATTGACACTAAATTAAATGTACATTGATAATTTCATCAAAGTAAATAGAATAATCATAAAATGAAGAGCTGTTTCAATTTTATAAAGTGGGATGAAAATTGAGTTCTCTGAAATGGGTAATTAAAAATTCACATTGAATGAAAAATTTAAAAGTACCTTCAATTCTTATTATCACAAAGCACCACATTTTTCCAGCATCATTCTCTGCATAAACTGAAATGTTATAGGTCCCAGATGTATTATATCTATGGTAAATCACTGAGGAATTCTTTAATCCTGTAAACTTGTGCTGGGTTGTGCCATCCCCCATATTCCAAGTGTAAGTTGTTACATATATAGAGCCCTGAAAGTTAAAATGAAATTGTTACCTAAAATTTTCCTCTGTAACCTTTTATGCCCAAGATATGAAAGAAGGTAAATTAACTCTTTCCATTAGCAACAATGAAAAGTACAACATGGAATGAAATTTAAGTGATTTCTGATCAATTACAAGGTAAGATCATTAGTAATATGATTCATACAGGAAAAATAAATGACAATTACTGACTTAAATATATTTTTACTCAAAACTCGGTATCAATTATTAATGCAGATAGAGACCAAAATAGACAAATCTTATTTTAGTGCGCTAACCTTTTCTTGAGAAAGTGTGAACCTTATTTGGTCATTTACGGCAAATGCTTCCTTGGGGGCCCGTAACTTCAGACCTTGTGGCGCCACCACAGGACATGTGGTTGTCATAGGCCGATACTTCACTACATCATCAGCACCACCCACACATTTGTCTGACGCTATTTTTCTATATCTGATAGAATAATGATGAATATTTCATGAATTATCCTCAGTAGAAGAAAAATCCAATTTATATGTGACCCCCAAAATATAAATATAGGCAATGAAAGTAAAACTGTATGTTGGGTAGAATTTCAACTTTTAATACATCTTTTTTAAGAACTTGTATTTACAAGAAGGTATGAGGGCCAAATAAAATCACAAAAAAATCATAAACAACAGATCAATTGTGAGTTTTGTTGCTTGCAAGCAAAGCACCTGAATATTATATATATATTTTGTACAATTTGAATTATGAGACATTAAAAGATAAACATGCATTCTGTATATAGCCATTTGTGTACATACCCCTGCGATACATTGTAGGGTTCTCCATCTTTACAGTTGAGCTTTATCAGGGACACGTCATACCAGTCTGCCTTAGTACACACTCTGTTAGACATGTCAGTCATTTCATA
>VSWD01000008.1:30082033-30087033 GCA_033119305.1 Pinctada imbricata | reverse complement strand
AAGGTGGGGGAGGGGTTAGATAAATATCCATGTGTCTGTGTGTCTAGTAGAGTTAAAATATACGTAGATTTAAAATAAATAACTGGCGAGCAGAAGCGATCGAGCCAGCATTTGGACTTGAATTGTCAGAAAATGCTGTCTATTTCCTCTTTTTTAGTATAATCATATTTGGAGTTTATACTCTATTAAATACCTTTGTATATTTGCATTCATATGGATGTGAAATAACTCAGATTAATTATACTATTTGAAAGAAAATATGAATTGGCGAGCAGTAGCGAGCCAGAAAATTTTATGAAAACTGCCCTAATAATTGCGGCTAGCTAGACAGGGGATGCACCTCTAGCTTGCTGTTCAATTTCGTGCTCTATTGTGAGTGCTGTCTGATCTTCTTTGAATTGATTGAATGAATGATGGGTAATGATATGGACCCAACTCGAAAAGCTCACTCAGTTTGCCTTAAATTATTTGTCTTTGTATCTGTCTGTTTGTCTATCTGTCTGTGTCTGTCTTTATGTATGTCCTTTCCTTTCTTTCAATAAAAAGACTTGTCTGTTTGTACGTGTGTCTATTTACATGTCTGTATCATTGTGTGTGTCCGTCCGTCTGTGTGTGTCTGTCTGACAGTGTATCTGTGCTTTGTGTTTGATGGTTTTTATGTTTGTCGTATGTGTGTGTCTGTCTTGTCTGTGTATGTTTATTAGTGTCTGTCTATCTGTGGGTGAGTGCCTCTGTATATCTTTTTGTGTCTGTTTTCCTATCTGTCTGGATATCGTCCAGTGTGTGTCTGTCTGTGCGTGTGTCTGTGAGTTTTTCAGCCTGTATCTTTCTGCATGTATTTATCTTTTTACTTGTCTGTATATGTGAAAGGGTGTTTGTTTGAGTCAGTCTGTTATTTTGTGTGTAGGTGTCTGTCTCTCTCTCTTAGTTTGTCTTTCTTCTTCAACGGAAATTTTCTGAAATGCTGTGACAAATTGAGGTGATACTGAAAATCATAGTAATGTGTATTTGTCTTTTTGATGTTAATATGTCCGTGTCTGTCTACGAGTGAGTACGTCTGTTTGTGTTTATATGTCCGTCTGTCTGTCTGTCTGTCTGTCTGTCTGTCTGTCTGTCTGTCTATCTGTGAGATTCTCTGTATGTGTGTCTGTGTCTATCTGTCTGTCTTTGTGTCTGCTTTTGTTACTGTCATATAGTATATATCTGTTTTTCTTTGTATTTGTCCGTCTCATGCTTATCTGTCTTTTCTGTCTGTATGTCGCTGTGTGTCTGTCAGACTCTTTATCTCTTTTTGATTGCATATTTGTCTTTGTGTTTGTCCGTCTTTGTGTCCCCTATTCATATGTCTGTCTTAGTGTCAATTTATTTATGTGCCTGTCTGTGTGTCTATTAGTGTCCGTGTGTCTGTCTTTAAGTGTCTGTCTGTGTGTTTGTCTATTTGTCTGTCTGATTTACTGTCTGATTTACTGTTTGTATGCCAGTCCGTATGTCTTCTTTATAGATGTTTTTCCTTTCTGCCAGTCAGACTGTCTGTCTTGAAATAATTCTTACTCAAGATTAGCTCTGAAAGGTCAAGGACAAATGTGTGGCTACAGTTTAAACCTATAAGTTAAGGCCAATCGAATAGGTCAAGGTCAATACAAATATATCAAGTGTTTTGATGTTTTGATATCAACGTAATATATAATCTACTATAACATGGGGGAAAGTCTACTATATTGCAGAATTTCCCTCGTGGAAAAACTACTATATAGTACATTTTCCGGGGGGGGGGGGACTATATAGCCATTTTTACAGCTAGGGGAAAGATTGCTATGGGGAAAGACTACTATATAACACCGGTATTGTTCACTGATATTAATAATAGTATAGCTAGGGATTGTATGGTATTCAAGATCAGTTACTGATATTTTTACATTAAAAAATGCATAAATGTGTTTGTGATGGTGTGTGTGTTTGTGTTCCTCGAGCAATTCTTCGATAAGATACCCACTCACGATAGTAAAAACAAAATATTGAATTACTATGACCTAAGTATCACAAGTGAGTTGAACCATGTAAACTGGCCAACACTAGAAAACGAAAGAAACATACAGAGACACAATGCTTTATACATTTATCTCCACAGAATAAAGCAAAGGAAGATATGATTGGCGGTTCATGTCATGGCTTTATTTAAAATAAATAATCAATTATAGTTCATGAACTCAATGCACCATTTAAGGCAAATAAATTCAATAAAGCAAATGCTTAGTAAGTTCATATTTCTTAGTTCTTGAATATAAGTTCAGTTCAATTGTTCATGAACTTCAATGCTCAATAGTTCATAGTTCAAAGTTCAATAGTTCATATAAATGTGCAATATTTCAATATCAATAAATCCATATTTTGACAATAAAAATAATCAATGGTCTACGACGACATTCAATTGTATATGTCGTAGATAATCAATACAAATTAATAATAAACCCCAATTATTGGCTCAGAGTCTGGAAGACAACAGAAACTGAAGCGAGGTTTAAAAGCAAAATTCTGCCGAACGCTAAGACAGTTGTAGAACGGCACTGTTTTGAACCAATGAATGCAGGAAAAGGGAAGCCATGACGCAATTAAGGCAAGGTGGTATGAGCGGGTGAGTTGGATTCCGGATCTGGAGCGGGGCTTCCGGCAAAATTGGTTAAGATTCGGAATTATAATGTCGTGAAACACTTGAACAGTTGATTGTAGACACTAAACGCTGCCTTGATAAATGTATAGAAACTGTTAACAAATCAGTGATGAAGATCGTGATATACCAAACCCAAAGGAAAAACAGAGATGAAAAACCCAGTTTTGTGTTGGGGAAAAATCCTCTGAAAACTGGGCATGTTATATCACTGCCGCACTCGGAACTAAATGATGTCACAGTCACTGCAAACGAAATGTTCGGAGCTTCACAAGATTGAAGCAGTTCAATCCAAAGGTAGGAAAATTGGAGGATGAAAGGTCCGATGTAAGAGGTTCACGGATGTAGGCAGGGCTCCTAGGTATACCTTCAAGTCCCATCAATGGCGAATTAACGTCGAGGGTAATCCCGAGCCTTAGAATATTGCTGAAGTAAAAAGAAAACAAGCGCAGAAGGAGGAAATGAATGTAAACCCTGCAATAGAATATTAATTGTATGAATAAGATGCGTATTTAAATGATATGAAATAAGCACATCTGAAGATTAAAATATGTTGTAATGTATCATAAGAATAAAAGAAAGGGTGTGGAGGGGAGGGTTTTGGTGAAATGTTTATAATGATTTTCCTCCTCACTGATACTGAAAACACGCTAGAGTTAGACCGGAAGTGTCACAGCCAGAGTCTGCGCAATCCACTCAACACGGTCAAGGGTGAAGGAGTTATCTTCCTTAGAACTTAGTTAATGTTAATTATAGGCATCATTTAAAGGCAGATTAATTAACAGCGTGGACCAGACATACAAGTCTATATGTGAGGGAAGGTTATATTATGCTTATTCGTTGAGATAAAATTCATTTATCCTTTAGAGGATAAATGATATTATCATAGGTTCCAATATGTATAGGATAAAGACCGAGTTGAGGTCTGTATGAAGGTTAGAACAGGGTGGTGTTTAAAGACCGAGGCCGAAGGCCGAGGTCTTTAAACACCACCCTGTTCTCTCCGAGAACATTTGATTCTTTTGTTATTCATCGGTCATTTTATTTCATAAAGACCGCGGACGATTCTAAATGTACCTAGGTTTTATGAACGTTCAATGAAGTGTGGAGGTCAATAAAAAACAATGAGGGGCGGAGAAAAGAAAATCATTTCAGTCGCGGATGTGAAATTGTTTTGATTATTAAGGGTACTCGGTCATAGTATAGAAAATATTGTGTTTCAAGTCCGCGAAAGAATCTTTTAATGAGAATTGTGAACAGAATATTGTATCCCTAAAAGCTCAAAATGCCATCTCAAATCAATCTAGATCCCTATAGCGATTCTTCTAAATGCTCTCCAAATAAATATATATTGAGGAACTTGATGGATTATTGTCCTTACTTGATTAGAAAACCTTTCCTTAAATATAATCACCTATTCAAAATTCTCTATGGAGAAAGAACTCATTGTTTACCTGTTATTTTCTTCTCTGATCGAATACAGGGTAGGAAGGGTACCTTTCAGAAAATTTCAGAAAATTATTGGGATGTACAACAAACTATTTTACTACTATGGCCTGATAATTGTTACCGTCCACCCGATAATTTGCATGGTCAGTTTCATTTTGAAAAACAGGGGTGTATTAAATATTTGGATTTTTATTTTTCTAAAAATTGAAGAAAATCTGCGGTTTGTAAGTCGGATAAAGACCTCGTTGAGGTCTATATGAAGGCTAGATGCCCTCGGAGAGAACAGGGTGGTGTTTAAAGACCTCAGCCTTCGGCCTCGGTCTTTAAACACCACCCTGTTCTCTCCTTGGGCATCTAACCTTCATACAGACCTCAACTCGGTCTTTATCCTATACTTAGTTTCGTATTCGAAGAAATGGCCAGGGTATTTCTATGTGTTGAGACTTAAATATTTTGTATAGAAGGCATAGTTAGTGAAAAAAACTTTGAATTTTGGGGTCTATATGAGTTTGGAGGGATGTGAAGAAGAAAACTGGACATCAGTTTTAGCCATTGATTCATATAGTAAACAACCATTGGAGATGAAGGCGAAGCGAGTACCGCGCGTCCTGGGCTCATGACGTTGGTAGTGACGGAGGGGTACTTCACACTCTTCGGGATATATCTGAAAATTCAGATGTTGAAAATTCAAATCATTTTTCATGATAAAAGCTACTGATGTTCTCTTTCAATTCAGTATTAAATGATGTAGATCATGTTTTGAGAACATTATGCTGTATTGACCTCACTACTTGGGCTACTGCATCCATTGAACGCATGCGCTCGACTTCCATTTTCACATAGTTCGATACTGATTAACGATTAAACGGCAAATCTGGTTGTACTG
>VSWD01000008.1:28802438-28841533 GCA_033119305.1 Pinctada imbricata | reverse complement strand
TTTTGATCAAAAATCACTGAAAAATGGAAAATTTTTATAAATTTTATTCGAATAGATATTTGAAAAATTAAACCATGTGAATGTATACTTGTTTTGATCTTCTTTCAGATGAAATTAATTCTAAGTCTCAATTTCTTCTTTTCGTATGATTTTTTGGGGTAAAAAGTCGATATTTTGCAAGATTTCACAGAAATTTTAGGTAATTTTGACTTTTTACAGCTTTTCAGTTCAACGCTATTGCATGTGATCATTCATTGATGGTGTAGAAAATAACTTTAAAGTCTCCTCTCTAAAATTGCATATATTTTGTATTTCTAATTTCTTGCAAAAGCCTCGAAATTGTCATTTTTATACAAAAACTTATATTTTCATTTTGAAATCTCTGATTTCTGTATAAAGATTTAAATAAGCCTTATCCGTTATGAAATCAATGATTGAAAGCTATTTTCTAGTGTAACTTTTCATTCTCTTTGAGTTTATATATTTTTTATTGACATTTTGTCATAATTTTGGTATTTTGGGGACCCTACTTGTCTTGAAATGCAATGCCTGAATGAACCTAAGTAATTTCAAGTGAAAAATATGAAATATGAAATTTTAAAATAAGTGATTTTTTGCATACAAAAGTTTTTTGCCCCAAAATAGCATAGAATTTGAATTTCAGATATCAAATGACATTTATCCCCTTTCATAATAAGAAATAGCATCCTACCATAGCCAGAATGTGAAAATTTTGGCAGATTAAAAGGATTTATAAGTATTTTCTCAAAATAAGTGGTTTTTGCATTTACACTCAGGATAATGAATTTATAAAAATTTTCCAGAAATCTGTTATTTTTAAACAAAAAACAGGCATTTTACCCCAAAATGAAATAAAAATATACCGTACTTGCTTTGAAATGCAATGCCTGAATGAACCTAAGTAATTTCAATTGGAAATATATTGTTACTATAATTTTAAGAAATCCTATATAGATTCAATAAATATTCTCCAGAAATAAGTGATTTTTGAATGAAAAATATGTTTTTTCCCCAAAATACCAAAATCATGACAAAATGTCAATAAAAAAATATATAAACTCAAAGAGTATGAAAAGTTACACTAGAAAATAGCTTTCAATCATTGATTTCATAACGGATAAGGCTTATTTAAATCTTTATACAGAAATCAGAGATTTCAAAATGAAAATATAAGTTTTTGTATAAAAATGACAATTTCGAGGCTTTTGCAAGTAATTAGAAATACAAAATATATGCAATTTTAGAGAGGAGACTTTAACGTTATTTTCTACACCATCAATGAATGATCACATGCAATAGCGTTGAACTGAAAAGCTGTAAAAAGTCAAAATTACCTAAAATTTCTGTGAAATCTTGCAAAATATCGACTTTTTACCCCAAAAAAATCATACGAAAAGAAGAAATTGAGACTTAGAATTAATTTCATCTGAAAGAAGATCAAAACAAGTATACATTCACATGGTTTAATTTTTCAAATATCTATTCGAATAAAATTTATAAAATTTTTCCATTTTTCAGTGATTTTTGATCAAAAATACATGTTTTTCACCCAAAACTAGTAAAAGCCCCCTAGTTTAAGTGGGGCATGGCCCATTTCATATTCAGGGGACATCCATTGAACAAAAAATCAGGGTCCCATAAATTCCCCCGGGGAGTGCAGGTATTGCCCAACTAGCTCATGGTCTAACTGTAATCTATTTCAGTATCAGCGAACACAACAACCGAATTTCAGAATCCTAAACCCGTTGTCAATCGGCATACAAAACTTTGGAAAAAAAAACAAATACTGAAAACAGCGAATCAATCTGGACTGCCCGTCGAGCTGAGCCGACGTGTTTTAGCGACGCTCCTGGGGATTAACACGTAACAATGCGAAACTCTAGTATGCTTTCGGCGCTACTTACAAGCTTTACCACGCTAACAAACAGTTTTAGGGGAAAATGAAACGAATGAAGAAAATGATGACGAGAAGATTGTGCTATTGAAGAAAGGAGAGGACAAACTTTTGATGTCAGACATAATCAACAAAGTGAAACGATCAGTTACCCACCGGAATTTTTGGACAGTATTACGCGCTTTTTATGTGTGAAACTATGAGTTTTGTCAAAAAAGGGAAAAAGCATGGTGACATTTACAAGAAAGAGGACTCTACTGTGACAGTGACGCTGTACCAGACAACAAATACGTAACACGTACACGGACCACATCACGGATCATGGACGGACAAATTAATGGATAAGTCCAAGAACTGACAAACTGTAAGTCAATGAATTCATTTTCTATTCCTCGACTGACTTCGACACCAAACGCGATCCTGTTCCCGCCGAATCCTCTAAACAAAATTTTGAAGACAGTTTATTTGGCGATAGCCCCACACAAATTTCGATTTTGAAAGACCTTGCTAAAGATATTATGACACTGAGGGAAAGAATTAACTTTTTGGAATCATCACAAAATTGTTCTAAAACTTTATCGGACGCATAGACCCAAACTGACAAGAAACAACAAAAAGATAAATGCACCACCACACTGACTTCGACCACACCAACAGGCGTAAATACATCGACTTCGACCTCAACAACAGGCGTAAATACATCGACTTCGTCCACAGTATGCGAACAGAAAACATACGCGAGCATGGTCTCTAGCTCTCCAAAGCAGAGAACAGAGAATAATCCTACCCCGAAAAAAGAAAACTTAAAGGTTAATGCATCGTTCAATGAACAAAATTCCAGAAGCGAGAAAACCGATAAAACCCTGATAATTGGCAGTTCTATTCTTCAGCGTATCCATCCACGTGGTTTACAACGAAGCATCCGTGTTAAAACATCAAGGGGCGCAAAGATGTACACAATCAAAAATTATATTAAAAAGATGGATGTTAGTAAGCTGGAAAACGTCATTATACAAGGAGCAGGAAACGATGTCCAAAATGGTAGATCGATCAGTGCGATAGAGAGCGACATCAAGGAAATCATAAAGGATCTTCGAGACAGGGCACCGAATATATCCATCTTCCTTGCACAGGTTATCCCCCGTGTGGATATTGATACCACCGAGATAAACTGAGTTATACAGAAGATCTGTGTGTCGAACAGAACCACCCTTATACCGACCACCAACGCGATACCGTCAGTGACAGCCGTATCACACTGGATCGATAGGAAACATCTCTCAGATGCCGGTACATCAATTCTTCTGAAGGAATACAACCGATTTGTTCCGATTCTGAAATCAAAATCCTCCGAGGAAGATTGCTATTTTTGCGGACAAAAGGGCCATAACAAAAAACGCTGCCGTCATGGAGAGAAAGTACAGTGCTACGCGAGCGGAGGATACGGACACAAAGCGAAACCGTGTCTGCAACAAGTGCGAAGACATTAGGAAATCGGCGATGGAAAGAGGGCCGCGACTAACCCTGTGAAAATTACAAATAAATTTGATTGTCTTCATAATCCCTGTAATGAATGTGAGATGTATGTATGTACATGTTATCAAAATCTTCCCCTTACGTTATTCTTTGATACAAATGTAAACGTGAGTCGAAATAAGAAAAGCAAGGGAAATTTTAAATTTCATGAAAAATCTACATGTAATGCCCAAAACTCAATCATGAACGAGATAAAAGCAACCACCTCAATAAATTCTATTCGCGAAAACTCAAGATCTAAATCACCCGATCAATAAAAATACCAACAATACGTTTGATTTACTGAAAAGAGGGTTAAGGATTTAAAATATAAATATCCGTCATCTCTTAAACAAAATTGATGAGATAAATTCACTTTTGAATGCGAACCAATCAGTTGAAATCTTAGGGATTTGCGAAACATTCTTAAACTCAGAAACACCAGACGAATTACTAAAATTAAATGGATTTAATTTCGAAAGAAGGGATCGTGTTGGGAAAACAGGAGGAGGTATCATTGTGTACATTTCTGAAACAATAAACTACAAACGCCGTAAAGATCTCGAAAGCTGCGATATTGAAATCATATGGCTAGAAATACTTATCCCGAATTCCAAATCATTTCTTTATCGTTCAGCCTATCGCCCCCCATCCGCTAATACTTCCTGGGTAGATTTATTTGCAGAAGAAATAGATAAAGCCACATGCGGAAATACAGAAGCTATTATTTCCGGGGATTTTAACATTGACTTAACGAAAGAACCCCCTCGATATTGGTCTCAGGCACTAGAGGTGTTAAACCTTACGCAAGTTATATCCACACCGACACGTGTCACCGAAAATTCTAGCACACTTATTGACCATGTTTACACGAATAATCCCGATCATATCACGGAGGTAAATGTGGCAAATATATCAATGTCCGACCATTATCCTGTTTGCGTAAACAGATGTACAAAAAACCTTAACAAAAAGAAAACACATATGACTATAGAATATCGAGACTACAAAAATTTCGACGAAGCTAACTTTTTACTAGATATGGCTGATATTAACTTTAATAACGAACTTGCAAATGTTACTGAACCTTATTTGGCACTTGATCAATCTTACAAACTTTTCATTTCAGTTCTAGATAAGCATGCTTAAGTAAAATCAAAACGTGTAAAATGCAAAAACACTCCCAAATGGATTACCACTGAAATAAACGATGCCCGACACAAAAGAGACTTTTTTCACAAAAAAAGGCGAAATGGCAAATTTTAGAAAATGGCGCAATAAAGTAACAGAACTTATTCGAAATGCTAAAAGAGATGATTACAAAGAATCTATTGAAGAAAACACCCGTACTTCAGACATTTGGAAACATTTAAAAGAATTCACTTCTCACAAAAACGAAGTGAATATTAATTTTATGACTCATAATGGCACCTCATCAGAAGACCCAAACGAAATCGCCAACATGTACAATGATTTCATAACTAATATATCAAAAACACTCATTAACGAAAGCCAAAGAGAAACGCTGGAAACTGCGCATATAACAGACTTTGTTCACTCTAAAAACCCAATGGATATAAAATTCTCATTTAATCACATCTCAGAGGAAGAAGTACTAAAACTCCTTACTAAGCTAAACATTAAAAAGTCTGCAGGAACCGACAATATCGGCCCAAAAATACTAAAGATTGCGGCGCCAATCATATTCAAACCACTGACTCATACAATTAACTTGAACATTGCAACATGTACGTTTCCCGATAAAATGAAAGAAGCCAAAATAACGCCTATATACAAAAAAGGTGATAAGTCTATACCCGGAAATTACCGTCCAATTTTTATTTTACCAACTCTATCTAAAATATTCGAAAAACACTTAGCATCACAAATACTGAATTATCTCAATGATTTTGATCTCCTAGTAAAGGAGCAATAGGGTTTTCGTGAACATCATTCGTGTATGTCTGCCTTAACTAAAATGACTGAAAATTGGCTGTCGGAAATGGACAAAGGAAATCTTACGGGCAAGGTGTATTTAGATTTAAGTAAGGCATTTGACTTGAATCATGACATCTTATTACAAAAACTGCAGTTTTATAAAGTTTTATAATTTTGATCATTCATCGCTAAACTTACTCAAATCAAATCTCAAAAATGGTAGCCAAAAAGTAAGACTTGGAAAATATGTCTCAAATAAAACCGAATTAATTGCAGGAGTCCCACAAGGATCAGTCCTAGGACCACTCCTATTCATTCTTTTTATAAATGACATGCCCTTAGTTGTGAAACAATTAATCATAGACATATTTGCGGATGATGCGACCTTGCAAAGCTCATCACAAAAGATAGATGAAATAAGTAAAAATCTCCAGACAGACATAAACTATATTCAAACATGTTGCAAACAAAATGATATGGTACTAAATGAAACGAAAACAAAAAGTACTGTAATCGGAACAAAACAACGCATCTCAAAAATAGAATCAAATTTACCACTTCAAATAAACAACCAAACCATAGAAAGTTCCAAATGCGAGAAATTATTGGGTGTTTTTATTGATCAAAACTTAGACTTTGATAAACATATTATGTATGTAAAAATGTATCTTCAAAAATTGAACTATTAAACAGAATAAAGAAATTTTTACCCTTGCACAGACGAAAGCTTTATTACAATGCCTACATTTTACCAGTGATCGATTATTGTCTCACTATTTGGGGGTCTGCCCCAAAATTCCAGTTGGAAAGAATACACAAATTACAAAAACATGCAGCGAGAGTAATTTAAGATATGCCACCTGAAACACCATCATTGTCTCTCTTTGAACAATTAGACTGGTTAAACATATATGAAAGACTAGAATATAACAAATATATTCTCTTGTACAAAATCACCCAAACTCTCACACCTGAATACATAAAAGAACTTTTTTCGTTCAATACTACTGAAAATTACAGCTCCAGGTCATCATCAAATAACGATATGTATATCGTTATTTGATGATGAAAAGGCATAAAACAAAAATTTTCGAAAAGTCACTTCAGTACAGTGGTCCGAGATTATGGAATTCACTACCAGTAAATATACGGGATTCAAATAATATAAATCAATTCAAGAAGAATGTAATACCTTTAATAATTTCTAAAAGAGAGAATTTGTGAGCAAGTGCAGGGACTGGCGTGAAAATATTTTCAGAAGCAAAAACTCTAGTGGACATTTTATTTATTTCATAATTTTATCACTTGTATATGTTTTAATGTAAGAGTGAGAGTGTGTGCGTGAGAGAGAGAGAGAGAGCGAGAGGAATTATTACTTATGCCACATGATTCTTTTCATATGATTTTTTTTTGTTTTGTTTTTTTAAATCAGTATGATAGATAGTGACAAAGGTGGGACGAGTATGAGAGGGAGACTTTAGAATATGTTTATAAAATTCTTTTTCAGGCTAATTCTTTTTCATGCTAATTCTTTTTCAGGATTTGACACATAATCTTATTCACTTCAATATTATATATAAGAACGAAAGATGGAAAGAATGTCAGAGAGAGAGAGAGAGAGAGAGAGAGAGAGAGAGAGAGAGAGAGAGAGGGGGGGGGGGGATAGAGAGATATTTTAAAATGAATGTATCATATTAATTCTCTTTTCATGCTTTTTTAAGGATTGTGACACTTTTGCTAAACATAAGTATGTCAGATGGAAGGACGAAAAAGAGGACAGAGTCAGAGAGAGAAAGATGAACATTATAATATACGTTAACATATTTACATAATAATTATTCTCTTTCAGGAAAGTGACTAAATTCTAGATCTTTTTATATAATTTTATGTATCAAGGAAAGAATGTCATAGAGAGAGAGAGAGAGAGAGAGAGAGAGAGAGAGAGAGAGAGAGAGCACTGGCAAAACCCCACTTGTGGGGAACTCACACCTGTCAAATGACCTTTCTTGTGAGGAATGTTGGAAATTGTGGGGAAAATCGCCATTCCCCATAAACCTAATCGGTATTTCGAAATGGTTCGAGGTATCCACAGGCAATAAAAAAGATATTTTTTGATAGTTTTGTTGTATTATTTTTGTCAGTAAAGAGTTAAGGCATCGCAGAAGCGTATACACCAATGGTAGGAGGGATTTTTCTTTGTGGGGAATTTCTCTCTCTTTCGTACGATCAAAATTATCTCTTCACCGTAAAATTGGTGTCTTGGCATGCTGGGTAATTTTTCTGTTCGGAGCCTTCTTTTTTTTTTTTTGTTCTTGTGATGTAGAGCTGATTGATTTATCGATATTTCATTCATGATGGGTCGATAATTATC
This sequence comes from Pinctada imbricata, assembly GCA_033119305.1. Classification (NCBI taxonomy): domain Eukaryota; kingdom Metazoa; phylum Mollusca; class Bivalvia; order Pterioida; family Pteriidae; genus Pinctada; species Pinctada imbricata. The sequence continues at coordinate 28,833,794 of VSWD01000008.1, read as the reverse complement.
GATTAACGGGGTGTTGTAGTCATCCGATTTCGGTAATCGATTTGGAAGTAAAATAATCGATCGCCTAGCGCGAAAAATGCAGAAGTAGGGGCTGCCGCTGATGTATCAGAGGAAATTCTGTCCGATGGTCAAAAACTATTTCTTCATACCGCACTATACATACAAGTTTACGTTATCAGATGAGCCCAGCATAAAGGATCCTACAGAACCTGCACTGGAAAACAACGATACAGTAAGTAATTCATTTTTATGTAAACTGATCAACAGGTGCCTGCGTACGCCCCCCCCCCCTAGGGGGTGGCCTTCCTTGTTCCCCTACCAGTACAAGGGCTCTGCCCTGGACCCGCTGGGGACCTAGGTGGTCCAATTCTTTGGGCCCCCAACTAAAAAGCTGGATCTGCCACTAAAATGTTGTTTCATGATACAAATCGTATTGTGAGTAAATATCATGAAACATTATCATATCATAAGCTTAGCGTATCGTGACAGCCCTTTTAACCCCTGGACCAGTGACTGTATGGCTCATTTATGACTTGGGAAATAGAAAAGCCCTGACGATTTTTTAATACTAGAACACTTATAGTGACTATAACTTATATGTACATGTAATCAGGGGCGGATTCAGAACCTCAACTGCCAGGGGGGGGGGGGGCACATACAATTTTTGATGGGAATCACTTTCAAGGCCCGAAGGGCAGAGTGGGGGTCCGAGAAAATTTTGAAATAATGAAGCAATTTGGTGGAATCTGAAGCATATTTGAACTGAATTTAGAAAGGATTAGGCTGCACGATTCAGTCAGTGGAAGGACTTATAAACAGATATTTATTATGTTTTAAAAATTTTCGACAATATCTGATGCTGTATTGTTTTTGTACGGCATGCCAGGGCCGTCGCTAGGGCTGATTTAGGGCCGATATTCTGCCCCATTCCCAATGCAAAAAAAGTATCTTTTTTTCCCAATTTAGACAAAATGTTAGACTCTAAAAATTCCCAATTGTTTGGTCTTTGTTTGATATAGTGTACATGTATCAGGGTTTTTTTTTTCCTTGTTTTGGGGCCGAATGCCAAATTTCCTCTATTTTTCCCAAAAAATCACCCTGAAATTCCCAAAAAGGAATTATCAAAAAATCACCTGAGAAAATAAGACTCAAAACCTGGAAGTCAGCACAAAATGTCCTATTTCGAAGTGCATTTTTAAAAGATTTTTATTCATCCCTTGTTCAGTTCAAGCAAATCAATAGATTATCAGTGTTAATAAATGATACTTTAGAGTTATACTTTGGTGAGAATTTGTTCCAAAATTTTCCCAATTTTAGCAAAATGTCGCAAATTTTCCCAAAAGGGACAGGCACAGGCACCTCCCCCCCCACCAAAAAAAAGCCCTGTGTATCATCCCTGTCATAACTCTACCTCACTAGGAAAAGGTTGCTGTGCATTTCAGTATTTTTCCCTTTATGATGACATTAACATATACATTTAGGTTAAAGTTAGTGTTGTAACGATTATCGCCGACATAGGCGACATCATCGCTAATACCCTTCGATTTCGATTAATCGATTATGTTCTTAAGAATCGATTATAATCGGATATATTCAACGTGGAAAAGAATGACATAGTTTTCGGTTGAATTTGCGTATGACAAGTACGAATAAAACGAAAGTAGATCAACGATTGTTTCTAGGAGTAAAAGTTCCGGGCGTAGTGTAAATAATTTGAAAAGGATACACTCTCTAATGCATACAATGGATAGAATTAGGATTCTCATTGAATTTAATAGTAATAAAAAGTACTCTTATAGAAAACTCCATCGTCAGATGTGATACGGTCCTTCGATACGTCAATATACCTACTCGTCTAGAAAAAAATTTTTCTTTTAGTTTTTACACCGAACTCCTGAGCTTTGTAAGAAAAACAAGGTCAGTGAATTTCACAGTACTGTTAGCCTAAACTCCACGAAGATATTGCTTGATTCCTTGAATGAGAAAAATCTTTCGGTTCAATTAGGTCGTATGGAAACCCCCCCCCCTCCTCCCATCCCTTTATCTGCCTTATAAAGATGTCCACTATTACAATCTCATATTTGTTTTGACTCCATTACTGCTGTGATCTTGACTACTAGACAGGATTTTATCATTCTATGGTTGGAGTTCTTTCTAGACATTTTGCTATGTATATTAGCATAAGATTTAGTGAATTTTATTCATTGCTTGTAATATTCCTTTCTGTAAAAACAGGAAAGAATTATTTCCGATTAAATCGAAATAATCGATTAAAATCCTCTCCGATTATAAACCGATAATCGATTATGAAATTTTTCAGATTATACAACACTAGTTAAAGTTGAGGAGTGCCAGAACAGTTTTGAAGCCCTGATTGACACAAAGGGGCTCTATACAGTCCAATTTCTACAATGAACACAAGATCTCGGGATTAGAGAGAAGAAATCAAAAGTGCTAAGACCAAATTCCTAGAACAACTCAAGGAAAACATTGAACAAAGGTATCTTTTGGGTTAATTATCCTACTATATTGCATTCACAAGCACACATTTATTCATGGAGGTACAGTACAGTTAAAATATTTTGATATCTATTATTTACGTATTGAGCCACTGACCCCCAGGATAAAAGTGCAGATAGATAAGTCCTCAGATACAATAAGGGACAGAATGATATATATTTTTGCAATTCTTTGATCTGTTTTTTTTTAACAGAATCTCACTCCTAGGACTTCCGTTATAATTTTGTATTTAAATAATAACACTATGATACTTCAGGTTACATATGCTATGACAAACGCCCTGCAGTCTGTTCCATCAGATTCCGACGATCGAGTACGGAGCATGACTACAGTACAACACCCTCCTCCTAAGGCCATGCTATCTCTAAATAAAAAAATTACCAGGTAAGAAAGTTGTTAGATTTCAGAGTTGTGTTTTTTTTTTGTGAATACTGCATGACAATCTGGATATTGTACCTTTTTAGCTTGCCGGAATGGAAAAGCCGTTGTCGTCATTGTCTGTAGTCAAAACTTTAACCTGGGCTATATCTCTTGAACTATAAGGGGTAGGGCGTTGATATTTCACATGGAGATACCCTCTTACAAGGCCCTTCATTTGAGACCATGACCTTTGACCTCTTGACCTTGGACTTTGACCTACTTTTGAAAAACTTTTACCTGGGCTATATCTCTTAAACTGTAAGGGACAGGGCTTTGATATTTTACTTTGAGACCATGACCTAGTGACTGTGGCCTTTGACTTTGACCTACTTTTCAAAAAAAAATTAACATAGGCTTTATCTCTTGAAGTTGAACTGTAAGGAGCAGGGCCTTGATATTTTACATGTGGACACCTTGTGTGCGACCTTAAATTTGAGACCATATCCTTTGACCTAGTGACTGTGGCCTTCGACTTTGACCTACTTTAAAAAAAAATTAACCTGGGCTATATCTCTTGAACTATAAGTGTAGGGCTTTGATATTTCACATGTACGCCATGATGTAGATTCCTTGTGATGGTACCTATCATTTTAGACCATGACCTTTGACCTTGTGACCATAACCATTTACCTAATTTTTAATTACTCGTACTTTGGCAATATCTTCAGCTCTCTAAGAGATAAGACTAACAACAGATGAATAGAATCCTCATGACAATACTTCTTGTATTTTGGAAGTTATTTGATTTTTGACAAAAACCTGCTACTGAGAGCTATGTAATTTTTAGCTCGCCGGGACGAAAAAGTCCGGAGAGCTAATGCCATACCCTCGGCGTCGTCATTGGCGTCGTTGTTGTCGTCGTCCGTAGACAAATCTTAAACCTGGGCTTTATCTCTTGAACTATAAAGGGTAGGTCTGTCTGTACATATTTCCTTCTTTACCCATGGATAGGATCTAGACCAAATCTAGACCTAATCTAATAAACGGTAAGGCTTTCATATTTCACATGTAGATACCTTATGACGGGACCTTTGGTTTGAGACCATAACCTAGTGACCTTGAACCTTAGACTTTGACCTACTTTTGACAAACTTTAACCTGGGCTATATCTATACAACCATAAGGGTAAAGGCTTCCATATCTCACATGCAGATTCCTTGTGATGAGACCTTTCATTTGAGATCATGACCTTTGACCTAGTGACCTTTACCTTAAAGTTTGACTTACTTTTCAAAACTTTAGCTTGGGCTATATCTCTTGAACTATAGGGGGATAGGGCTTTGACATCACATATAGTTTCCTTGTGATGAGACCATGTCTATTGACCTAGTGACTGTGATCGTAGACTTTGACCTACTTTTCAGACACTATCTTTTGAACTATAAAGGGTAGAGCTTTGATATTTCACATGTAGATACCTTCTGATGAGACCTTCATTTGAGACTATGTCGTTTGACCTTTTGACCTTCCTTTAAAAAAAACTGTAATCTGGGCTATACATGTACCTCTTCTACTATAAGGTATTAATGTAGTGACCTTTACCTTAACCTATAATTTCAATTATTCATACTTCAGCAATATCTTTAGCTCTCTAAGGGATATTGCTAATATTAGATGCATAGTCTGCTCTTGATAAAACTTTTTTATGCCCCCGTAATCGAAGATTCGGGGCCTTTAGTTTTTGGTCTGTCCGTCAATCAGTTTGTTTGTCTGTTGGTCTGTTTGTCCACAAAAACTTTAACCTTGGCCATAACTTTTGAATGGTAAGTGATAGGGCTGTCATATTTCACATGTGTATTTTTTTTGACAAGACCTTTCCATGGATACCAAAATTTTTGACCTTGTGACCTTGACCTTGGAGTTTGACCTAATTTCAAAAATTTAAACTTTAGCCATAACTTTTGAATGGTAAGTGATAGGGCTTTCATATTTCACATATGAAGTCCAAGACTTTTCGGGGGCATTTGTGTTTCACAAACACAGGTTTTTTTTATAGATTTTAGAAGTTTGCTGATTTACAATAAAAACTTGCTATCTTTGATATCACTATTTTTTTAGCTCACCTCAGCGAAGCTCACGGACGTGGCGTCCATCCGTCGTAAACTTTTTACATTTTTGACTTCTTCTCAAGAACCACCAAAGGAATTTTGATGAAACTTGGTAGGAATTAAGTACTCATGGTCCCCTAAAAGTGTTGTTGTTTTTTGTCCGGATCCTCAAAAGTTGCCGCAACCAAATGCAAAGTAGGTACTAGGTCACAGGGGGTACCCTCTTTTGACAAACTTCTTTTCAGAACCGAAGCACATATGACAAAACAAAAGCATCTGGATGATTTAGAAGGATGTCTTAACAAGTGTTGTTGCTTCTGATTCCTGTTGGAAGTCAAATTTTTGACATGTTTTTGACATTGGACTTTGTAAAAAATGCTCATTTTTGAACTGTTTGTGGTTTGAGATGTATGGTTTTGTGCCCTCATTTAGCATATGTTTGTCATATTTAAGTTACTATTTGCTTCTATATACATTTCATGCTATAATCTTCTTTGTTTGGAATTTTTATAGATTTTTTAAAATATGAATAGGTATGTTGACTGAGCACATGGACCCAAGGGTTGTGGGTTCAAGTCCTGGCACTGGCACCCCAAATTTTTTCCTCCCTTTTCATTTTTTTCAATTTTGTCACCTTTTTATGCACTTTTAAATCATCTCAATACCTTTAATTTCATTTTTAACCAAAAAATGGTTTTCTTCCATTTTCATTTTTTTTCTGTTTTGCACATTTTCACTGTGCATTTCACATATTTTAAGTTTTCTTATGGCTGTGATATATATGGGACCTCCATTTATTAGTTCAACTGTCTATCTGTTTCATACAGCCTATCTGACAATTCAAATGCATGAGCAGTTTATAGGGATCACTTTGTCCCATGAAAATCCATCTGCCAATCTGTTTGTTAAACTGTTTGTTAGTCTGTCTGCTTGTTGGGTATTGTAGTCACACATTCACATTATGGCTATAACTTGATTAATTAGGGGATAAACGTACTGTGTTTTGTGGTTCTGACAGGTATATGTTGGATATACTGTTGGAAATGCAGTTATACTGTCGGGGCTTGCAGGCAGAGAACGCCATTAACAAGCTCATTCATTGTAGTTTTACGTCACAGTATGACGTCACAGGAGCGAAGAACAAAGGGAAGCATGACGTCATACGCAAAAAGTGCGCTAAAGCTTGTAGGTACATTTACGTAGGAAAATATTTTAAAATATGTCAAGTGAGTCGGTTTGTGGCATGTATATCGTTGTTATACATGCTTGTAGAAATCCTGTAAACCAATCAGAATGCGTGTAACAAACAGAATGAATTAGAATGTATGTTATACTTAAATCACACTTGCAGGGTTGGTCAAGCATGATAAGACTCAATACCCTATTAGGCTCAAGGTCACCTGCAGAATAAGTTTTATATCTTATAAATCTTTTATCATTTATCGTGTATAATTTATTAAGGTATATTTATCTTGCCAACTATTTATTTACAATTATTAATGAACAATGGATGTATAATTTCAGATGATATAGAGGTTATTCCTTATCCTGAAGCCTCCAATAAACTGCCTTTGATCCACAAACATGGGAATCCAGTCGATTCAGCTTATCCTAAATCTGCAACAAAATCCTCAAAATTCAATCCATTTACTGGTAAAACCATTCAGAGCAAAGGCGAAAAATTCGAGGGGAGAGAATCAGGAAAACCGGACAGTATAGAAATGCAAACAAAATCTCCCATGTTACTGAATGGTGACAATATTGACAGCTTATGTCATCGTAGACAATATAAAATTGCAGCATCCTGGTAAAAGAAACGTTGATCATGATTTGATGGCTGATGAAAAGTTCAATTCTTCTCCAAGCAGTGCTTGCGTAATGAAACAGAAAACTATCTGCGATGTTTTAATATTTCTTGAGTGTATTTAACAAAAAATTATGAATTGCTGACAACGTGTTTATTGTAATGAGCAGAAAAATTCTTGGAAAATTTGCAGGGACGGTCAATTATGATTAGATTCAACACCCAAATAGGGTCTAGGTCAAATTTCCAAGGGCAAACAAATAGGACATGTCACATACTTTTTATTGTCCGTTGCCAAAATGGTTGGAGTTAAGTGTTTTTAGTGATAATAATATACTGTGTAGTATGACTGGTTGAGAAATCTATATGCAAGGTTTTTTTTTTAAACATTATTATATGCAGTGGAATTGTATGCTTTTATTTCTTCTACTTATCCTTAGAAATTTATGTGATTTTTTCACGGTATTATACAAAATGTGTAAAGAAATGGACCTTGACTTAAAAGTGTCATGATTTTTAAAATGGAGATGACATCTAGAATTTGAAGGTATGATTTTTTAGCTCTATTGGTCGAAGACCAGTCGAGCTTATGTGATACCATGTTGTCCGGCGTCTGTCCATCCATCTGTCTGTTAACAATTTTTTTGTGATCGCAACTCCTCTGGAACCGCAAATGATAGAAACCTAATTCCTTTTGCATTTAGATTGATCCATGGTCTAGTCGTGCAACTGATATTTTGTTTGAGCCTCTGACCCCCAAAAATGGGTGTGGTCTTTTTCTCCTATATAACTCTGTAACTTGTGAACACATTCTCATAAAGTATAATTCATAGAGAGTTAATTCTTTTTGTGATATAATCCACCTCTGGTCTAGTTGTGAATCTGCTATTTTAAATGAGCCTCTAACCCCCAGGGTCTTAAAAAAATGGATGTGGTCATTTTCTCCTATTCAACTCCATGTAATCTTGTTAACACTAGTTCTCAGAGAGTGTAATTGACAGAGAGTTAATTCTCCTTGCAATATTATCAGTCGCTGATCTTGTTGTGATTGTAACCTTATCTTTTGTTTGAGCCTCTGACCCCCAGGGTCTTCGAAAATTGGTGTGGTCATTTTCTCCTATACAAGTCTATGTAATCTTGTGAATGCCAGTTCATTGATAGTGATATTATTCTTTTGGCATCATATTCATAATCAGTCTCTGGTCTAGGAAAATGGGTGTGTTCTTTTTCTCCTATATAAGTCTAGGTAATCTTGTGAACACCAATTCTCAAAAAGTATAATCAATAGAGAGATAATTCTTTTTGCATTATAATCACCCTCTGGTCTTTTTATGTTTCGGATATTGTGAACTTCTGACAGCCCCCCCCCTCCCCCCCCCCCCCCCCCCCCCCCCCCCCCCCCCCCGAGTCTTAGAAAGGGGTGTGGTCATTTCTCCTATGTAAGTCTATATAACTTTGTGACCACCAATTCTCATGAAGTATACTTGATAGAGAGATACTTTTTTTGCATTACCATGAGTCTGTGAACTAGTTGTTTACCTGATATTTTGTTTGAGCCCATGCCCCCCAGGGTATTTGAAAATGGGTGTGGCCATTTTCTCATACATAAGCCTTATAATAATGTTATCTTGTGAACACCAATTCTCAAAAGTGTAAATTCTTAATTCTTTTTGCATCATTTTACAAGTGTCTGTGGTGTAAATGTGCACCTGATATTTTGTGTGAGCTCCTGACCCCAGGGTCTTGAAATTGGTGTCACTTTAAGTTGAGTGAATTTAAGAAAACAGCCAGTAGAGCTTCAGTCTCATTAGAGACTTCTGGTTTAAAGAATCATTGACATCACTGAAGAACCAAGATGATTGATAAAAGAATTTGTACAATTCAAGGTCTTTTTGGAAATACGACTCATTCCCAATTGAGAGAGTATCTGGAATTGGTATGAAAGCGTTGATTTTAGTTCGGTTTTTACCCATTTTGTTGACTGACATCAGCTTTATATGTAGGTACTGTATCACAAATTCAGTTTGTCCCAATACCTCCATTTCTTTGGTGGTTACACAAACATATTGTTCAACCTTATATTGATTATCTAGTATTACATACTATATATGTAGACTATATTTAAAAGATAAAATGTGGAATTAGATCTTTGTGTTCTGCTTAATATTTGTAGACTATTTTTTATCCACTTCAAATGGAAAACTTTATAACAGATTACAAGTTGAATTTGGCCTCCAGAATTTTTGTCTGTGAAAATTGTCATCTTTTATCCCAATTCAGATCTTTTTTCTGTTGTACAATGGGATATATATACTCCACCTTGTGTTAGTGTGTGTGTTAGTGAGTATGTAGGTCTACAAATGCTTTTGGACACTCACAATTTTTTTCAATCTTCATCAAACTTTGCATGCAATTTGTCCGTGTTGAGACAATACCTATTGATATTAAAGGTTAAATGGTGATAATAGAAAAAGTTTGTGGACACTCTAGAGGTCACATTCTGCTTCCAGTCTTCTTCAGGCATGTAAGTGTTATTTGTCCATGGTGAGAAAACAACACTCATTAAATTTCATGGTCAAAAGTCAGGGTCACTATTTGTAATTATTGAAAAACCTTGTGGACACTCTTGGATGTCACAGTTTTCATAAAATCTCCATCAAACTTTGCATAGAAGTCGTCCACAGCAAAAGGACAAAACCTACTGTTTTAAGGGTCGGACCTGTCACAGTTTACCTCTAATATTCATCAATCTTTGCATGTAAGTTGTCCATAGCGAGAAGACAATACCTATTGATTTTCAAGGTCAAGATCACAATTGATGATAGTAGAAAAAAATTTAGACACTCTAGATATCGCAGTTTACTTCCTATCTTCATCAAAAATTGCATGTAAGATGTCCATGATGGGAAGACAACACCATTGATTTTCAGGGTCAATGTCGCTATTCATAATTATATAAAAGCCTTTTGGACTCTCTAGAGGTCACAGTTTACCTCAGATCTTTATCAAAAGTTGCATACAAGGTGTCCGTGGTAAGAGGACAAGACCTTTTGAATTTCAGGGTTAGAGATCAAAGGTCAAGGTCACAATTGGTGATAATATGAAATCATTGTGGATACTCAAGTAGAGGTCACCAGTTACTTGCAGTATTCATCAAACCTTGTGTATGTTGCCCATGGTAAGAAGACAACATCTATTGATTTTAAAGGTCAAAAGTCAATGTCATGTCACTATTGGTAATCATCGAAAAACTTGAGGACATCATAGTGAATTACTTCCAATCTTCATCAAACTTCGCGTACTAGTATTAGTTGCCCATCGTAAGAAGGCAAGACAAGACCAAGGTCACAATTGGCAATACATGTAATAGAAAAAAAACCTTGTTGACACTCTAGAGAACCTCTTTAATACAAAATGCCATCTGGATTCATCAAAATATAAGGAGAAAACAAAGACAGAAGGACATGATGATGACATACCACAACACTACAGTATTCAATTTGTGCTACATACAGAATTACTACGTTCAGAAATATCACTTTAAATTTAAGGCAATTATTATACCCCCCCCCCTCCTGCAAACGAAGTTAATGCTAGGTTTACACGATTGAGGCGAATCGTAGAGATCGTAAGAGAGCGTGGGGTTGAATCGTGACGATCGTAAGAGAGCGTGGTGGAATCGTGATGATCGTAGGAGATCGTAGAGATCGTGGCAAAATTTTTGATTCTCAAAAAATTTACTACGATTGTCCCGATTCATCCTTACATCGTGAGAGAGCGTAGTGGAGCATAGTGAACGTGATGGAGCGTAGTATAGCGTAACAGATCTTGACAAAGCGCAACAGATCGCAATATGCAATCTTGGTGAAACACGTTCTTCTACGATCCACTACGATTTCACTCACGCTCTTTGACGATTTGTTACGATTTCCACGATTCAGTCCACGATGTACAATATTCGTTGCGATTCCTATCATGAAAATTATAATGGATTACGAGTTTTCCACATTTGTAACAATTTCTAACACACGAAGAAGACTAAGAAAAGAAGTCTTGTTAACCAGTGCTGTGCTGCATTAATTGTCTTCGAACGAGTTAAATGTATACACGCAATCAAAGATTTGAATTGCTCAATAAAAAATGTTACCTTTAATAATCGAAAAAAGAAAGATCAAATAAGGTTCATCAATGCCATTTCCAGCGTTTTGCGATATAAAATCTTCACCTCCTGGATGTTAAGTTTAATCTTGTTCGGATATTGCAAGTAGTATTGAAACTGGTTGTCTATTTCATATCAAATCGTGTTAGAGCGCGGCAAATCGTAGTCCTGCATCGTAACAGATCGCAACAAAACTTGATAAGTGTAGGGAACCGTGATACGAAGCTTGAGAGAACGGGATGCAATCGTAACAGATCTTATCTACAATCGTAACAAATCGCTACAGCGCGTATCAGAGCGTGATGGAGCGTCGGAGAGCGTATGAAGACCAATTTTATTTATAGAATCATGGAGCTCCACGATCTTGCGCAATCGTAGACATCGTAGGACATCGTGGCTAAGTGTAAACCTAGCATAAGGGAGGTACAAATGTATATAAATGTCTGTTTGTCTGTCCGTCCGTCAGGTTAAAAAGTTTTGAAAGCAGTTTTCTTTTATACTATTAATGGTAGACATTTCATACACATATTCACCATTAAGAGTACATTTTTTGTACTACATTAAAGTACCATGAATTTTGACTCTGTGACATTGACCTTCAACTATACAACATTTTATGTTAAGATGTTTTGAAAGCAGATTTCTTTAATACATGAAATTGTAGGCATTTCATATTTCATACATACATTCACCATAAAGAGAACTACATTTTAGTACCACGAATTTTGACCCTGTGACCTTGACCTTCACCCTATACAACATTTTATGCTAAGATGTTTTGAAAGCGGATTTCTTTTATAATATTAATGGTAGGCCTTTCATATTTCATATACACACATTCACCATAAAGAGTACTACATTTCGGTACCATATTTTTTTTTACCCTATGACCTTGACCTTCAACCTGTACAACATTTCATGTTAAGATGTTTTGAAAGCAGATTTCTTTTTAAACTACATGTATAAATGGTAGGCCTTTCATATATCATACACATATTCACCACAAAGAGTACTACAGTTTGGTATCATGACTTTTGACCTTGTGACCTTAACCTTGACTTTGGGCTTATGTTAAAATTAGGACGTGTTTAGAAATTTTGAAAGCAGATTTCTTTCATACTATGAATGATAGCCTAAGGTCTTTCACTTTTCATAGAAACATTCACCACGAAGAGTACTACAGTTTGGTTTCATGACTTGTGACCTTATGACCTTGTTCACAGATTTGTTGCATACTATAAATGGTTTGCTTTTCACATTGCATCATGAATGGTCCCATTTATAATAAAATGTCCCGCGGGGGTGTAATTCGTCCACTGTAGGGTAGTTCTAGTTTTTCCTGAATTTTGCGCCGATTCAATACAATTTGATGCTATTACAATTACATTGTATCACACTGTGTTTCCGGCGGTCACGGTAGCCACGTTTCAAGCCACCGTGGACGAAACGTGGTGACCGTGATGGACAACGTAGGGGAATGGGATCGACAAAAGTCACTAGCCGTGATTGTCGGGGCAAATGTTTAAACTGTCAAACCATCGGCCACAGCAGCCGAGGCTCAGATACCTACTTTCGCAACAAAACGTGACAGGACGTAACAGACCGTAAGAGAACTTGAAATTGGTCGGTAACGGGACAGGAAGTAACAGTATTAATCAAACTCTTGCGAGAGGCGACGAGTTTGTACATGAGTACGATGTATACATTACATCATGCGAGTTGTTACGACTCCTCTTCGACATCTGCTCGACACTTTCGCCACATTTTCGCGAGCTCTGCCGATTTGAGTATTTAAAGCCATTCCCATGATTCCCTCACTTCCCCTTACATTAATGTTTTCATTTTCATAGTATACATGAATCAACGAAAAAAAAAAAAAAAAGAAAAAGAGGCCCTAATGGGCTGACATATTTAAGGGTCCAGGCCATGCGAACTCCCCCCCCCCCCCCCCCCCCAAAAAAAATTTAAAAAATGAAATAAAATACATAGATAAAATGGAAAAAAAATCAATCAATCATATTAAGGTTGTCCAAATAACTTAGATCATTTTGTCATAATGAATAAATTAAAAAAGAAAGAAAAAGGTCCGTCTTTCATCTATAATGGAATATTTATTCGTAAAAGACAGTGAGTACATACTCCTTCTAAGATCTGGTGACATTTCATGCAAGAAATTCAAAAACATCAATTATAAACGTTTTTAAGCTTGAAAGTATCAAAATCAGATCGATAAAGATACTTATAACACACTCGTGTCTGGTTTTATTGAAAAGAAATGTAACACAACACCCCCCCCCCCCCCACTGGCTGATTAATTCCTATTGGTGTTTCATGCAGGACCTTCGATACTTTTTGGAACATTTTGTACGTAATTTACGTGTAATTTTCAGCCATAAAAATGTTTAAAAGTAATAAAAATCCATGATTTTACCATGTACATATATAATCCAAAAGTCAAAAGGGTTCTTAGATGTTGAACAATCTTGAAATCTTGAATATGCACGCTTCTTGGATACTTAGATATCATAAGAAGATACTTTTCAACATAATTTGCACAATCCAGAATCTATCCTCGAAAGAAGCTTAAGATAAGTATAAAATGAAGAAATCTTGTATAAATCTGTGTATCTTGTTTGTACCGCGTGTACAGACTAAATCGTTCAAATTGTGCATCAGCTCTGAGGAAGAAAATGAAGATTCAATACATGCAAAACGTGCAAAAGGAAGACAAATCTAGTCGACGGTCGAATGCTATCATAATGACAAATTCAATCCCTGTTAAAATGTTTCAGCTCGTACATTTCTCGTTCTTAGCTCGTGCTTAACTCGTATGTATGTTGTTACATCTCGTATAAATTCGTAAAAATTTAAACTCGTACTGATCTCTTATCTTCTCGTACTAGAGTCTTCGTTTGTCGAAAAGTTGTCGTTTACAAGTCGATGTGTGTATTCACAATAACATTGCATATATTCGCGATAGTTTTACGTATATTCGCAATAGTATTCCATATATTCGCAGAAATATTGCGTACATTGTCTATTCGCACTAGAATGGCAAATATTCGCTATAGTATTGCGCATCTTCTCAGTAATTTTGCATATATATATACTCGTAATAGGATCGCGTATATTCGCAGTACTTTTGCGAATATACGCAATGTTATTCCGAATATACGCAATACTGTAATAGTCCACCCTGATCATTTCGGTTACGTTAAGAACATACATTCAACGGTCAGATACCCAAATGTTCGTTTGGTGTTGAAATAGATGATAAATATGGTATAAACATATATAGTTTGGGAGACACATTATGCTTTTGTAAAGCGAAACCAAAGTGTCACGTTATTTTAAAATCATTTAACTTCTCTCTATTCTCTTCTCAACCGCCCCAACACTACAACAAGAGGCCCAAAGGAGCCATGTCGCTCACATGACAAGAGCAGCGATCTTTGATTTCCGATCGGGACGAAAAACACAAACTTTGTAGAGGACATTATGGAATCCTGTTTGGACCGCTAAGTGTCATTATGCCATCGCCGGCGATGTCACGATGACGATGCTACGATGGCGAAGTTACGATGCCACGATGGCGAAGATATGATTATATCATCGCCATCGTAGCATCGTAACATCGCCATCGAAACATCGCTATCGTAGCATCGTGTCATCGCCATAATGTCATTGTCATCATAACATCATGTCATCGTCATCGTAACATCTTGTCATCGCCATGGTAACATCGTGTCATTGCCAATGTAACATCTTGTCACCGTAGCATCGTGCCATCGTGTCATCGCCATCGTAGCATCATGTCATCGCCATCGTAACAATGTGTTATCGCCATCGTAGCATCGTGTCATCACAATCGTAACATTGTGTCATTGCCATCGTAACATCTTGTCAACGCCATCGTAACATAGGATAACGGTAATTTTACCCCACGAGTATTTTACTATGAAAGTCCATTAGTGCAACCCCAAAATTGAAAAATATACTCCGAAAAGAGAAAGATTGTCCAGAAAAGATTTTTTCCAGAAAGGTAGCGTAATTGAAAGAAAACTAGGTCTCTGACGAGACTTAAGCTCTACCGGCTGTTTGGTAAGATTTATCGTAGTGGCTAACTCTTTTTCCAAGACCCTGGGGGTCAGGTGCTCAAAAAAAAAAATCAGATTAACAACTAGACCACAGACTACATGTAACTATACTACAAAAAGAATTTGAGGTAATCCATTTTGTATAATACTAGGCCTGTATAATATTATATATTATTCTCTATCAATTATACTTTCTAAGAATGTGTGCTCCAAAGATAAGATTAACATAACAGAAATTTACCACACCCCTTTTCTAATACCCCAAGGAGCATGGGGCTCAAATAAAATATCAGATGATTAACTAGATAACAGACCTAGGATTATACAAAATGGATTACCTCTCTATCAATTTATACTTTCTTTCTGAAAATGATATTTCACAAGATTACATAGAGTTAAATAGAGGAAAATGATCACTCCCCTTTTCCAAGACCCTAGGGGTCCGGCGCTCTATCAAAATATCATATGCACAACAAACTGATTATAATGCAAAAAATAATTAATTCTCTATCATTCATACTTTTTGAGAATCGGTCTTCACAAAATTACATAGAATTTACAGGAGAAAATGACCACATCCATTTTTCAAGACCCTGACTTCAGGGGCTCAAACAAAACTACACCATAGACCCATTATAATGCAAAAATACCATTCACAGATTTAGAGGATTCGCGTTCACGAGAAAAGTTTAACGGACGGACAAACAGACGGACGCCGGACACAGGGCGATCGCATAAGCTCGGAGCTAAAAAAAAATCATCAAATTATATATTATTTTTGCAGCCACCTAACCTTATTTGGTTAACTTTGCAATAAAATTTCAAACCAAACAATTGTTTGTGTATCAAATTCATGAAGTTATGTATAAACCCTTCTACACCTAAAATTTGCTTTTTGATTGGTCTTTTTCTGATAATTGTAACAATAAACTTCAGACAGGGTACCCTAACAGCAAAGGGGTTTGGATTTTTGGTATGTAATACTCAAATCCACTCCCCCTTCACTCGCCGAGGGGCGTATAGCTAGGGTGTTTTCGACGTGGACATCTATAGAGGGGTCAACACAGAAGGGGATGATTTGTTAGACAAGAAAGTTCCCAGAGAAACATTTTTTAAAATGAAGGATATGGTGGTTTCTTAGGCACAATTTCTACTGAAATTAGACTTTTCAAAACGATCAAGCGTATGGTGAACCTAATATTTAGATAAAGATGAGAAAAAAATCGATATGCATACATG
Source organism: Pinctada imbricata (assembly GCA_033119305.1). Lineage (NCBI taxonomy): Eukaryota > Metazoa > Mollusca > Bivalvia > Pterioida > Pteriidae > Pinctada > Pinctada imbricata. Next base: position 28,817,507 of record VSWD01000008.1, on the reverse strand, counting down.
TACGTCCACATCCAGATATTGAATACCCTCAATGTCTCAACTGAAAGCACGCAGTTTGATAGCGATCAGTGTGTGCAAATTTGAATGTGCATTGTATAAACCTACGAAAATTTTGAAATAACATGTATTCAAATCGATGCTTTCTGAACTTTAACCGACAGTAGTTTGCTTTAAAACATGTCATAATGGCCAATAGTACTTCTTTTAGCACTGCCGAGGAGGACACTTCCTCTATTTGCGAAAACGATGAGGACGGTTTTACGTACAAACGTATGCCTGGCTATACCCCTGTCGCCAAATTTATTAATTTTATTTATTTTATACAATGAACGATTCCTTTCCAAACAAGATTTCCAATTGCTAATACTACATTTTAGTATTTTCTTATCTTACAAATGCCGGTGTTATATAGTAGTTCTTCCCCCATAGCAGCTTCCCCCCGGAAAAAACTGCTATAAAGTAGTCTTTCCCCATAGCAGAGGTCCCCCTACCGTTACTGGCTTGGATTTTATCTCTTTATTATCTTGCGTTCATTAGAGATTTTCAATTTCTAAATGCTCACTCCGTTTGTCTTATTATCTGTCTGTGTATCTGTTTGTTTGACGATCTGTTCGTGTCTGTCTTTATGTCTGTCCTTTCCAATCTTCCTGATGATGAGTGTCTCTGTATATCTTTCTTTGTGTCTGTTTGACTTTCTGTCTGGATCTCGTTCTGTGTGTGTCTGTCTGTGCGTGTATATGTAAGTTTTTCAACCTGGATCTTTCTGCATATATTTATCTTTTTGCGTGTCTGTATTTTTGAAAGGACGTATGTTTGATTCAGTCTGTATTTGTTTCTTTTTATATGTCGTTTAACACTCCTTATGTCAATGGAAATTGTTCTGAAATGCTGTGGAAATGGATGTGATTTAAAAAATTATAGTCATATGTATTTATCTTTCTTATGTCTATCTGTCAATATATGTCTACGAGTGAGTACGTCTGTCTCTCTGTCTGTCTGTGAGATTCTGTGTATGTGTGTATGTTTCTATCTCTGTGTCAGTCTTTGTGACTGTCTATTTATCTGTTTGTCTTTGTCTTTTTCCGCCTTTGTGTTTGTCTATCTGTGTGGTTTTCTGTCTGTCTGTCGCTGTGTGTCTGTCAGACTATTTATCTATATGTGCTTACCTGTTTGTCTTTGGGTTTGTCTGTCTTTATTTCCCTTTCTTCATATGTCTGTCTAAGTGTACTTTATTTATGGGCCTATCTTTGTGTCTATATGTGACTGTCTGTGACTTTACTAGTGTCTGTCTGTGTATCTATGCATATGTCTATCTATCTGTCTGATTTCTGTATATCTGTTTGCCTTTCTGTCAGTCCAACTGTCTGCCTTTTTAAGATACTTCTTAATAAAAATTAGCTCAAGGTCAAATGTATGGGTCAGTACAGTTTAAACCTCTAAATTAAATTTCTTAAAGCCAATCCTCTTGGTCAGGGTCAGTATACTTGAAATTAATCAAGTTTTTTTGTACAGTTTTTATGTCAATGTGATATTTCATAAAGTTTTGGTACAATGAAGTGTAATACAATAGGTCAAGGTCAAATCTCAAGGTCAAGGGTAATATCTGAAATCAGGTCTACCTGCTTAGAAATATCGCTAAGTTCAAGGTAGATTGTACCTCAGGTCCAAAATCGGAGAAAATTATGCATTGACACCCCATATTTTCTTTTCATATTATTACATTGGGTTAAGCTAATATAGGTTTCAAATACATATTTTTGGTTTAAAAAATGTTTAATAACAATGTAAGAAAGATGGATTTATGGATTTTTCCTTGGGGTGTAATGTTAAAGATAGGTTTATTCGAATTTATAGACGATAAAGATAACCTACAATCTAGGGTTTATTTGAAAAGGTTCAAGGATGATTAGCACGTAAAAAAATATCATAGGGAGAATATAAGCTGAGGTACGAGCTACCTTAAGCGGAATATTTGATATATTATATGTACATTACGATATATCGTATCTTCAAGATCAAATGTCTATGTCGAGGTCAATACTTGAAATAATTGAAATCTTGAAGTCAACTCATAATTTTCTTTATCCAAGCAATATTCCACTATAATTACATTATTACAGAAGCCAGTTCGTACCATGTTATATTTTTTACTATCTCGTAGTTACGAGAAACGTTTCTCGTAGTTACGAGAAAATTTTCTCGTAGTTACGAGAAACTTTTCTCGTAGTTACGGGAAAAAATTCTCGTAGTTACGAGAAAAAATTCTCGTAGTTACGAGAAACATATCTCATAGTTACGAGAAACTTTTCTCGTAGTTACAAGAAACGTTTCTCGTAGTTACGAGAAATAAATCTCGTAACTACGAGATTTTTTTCTCGTAACAACGAGAAAATTTTCTCGTAACTACGAGAAAAGTTTCTCGTAACTACGAGAAACTTTTCTCGTAGTTACGGGAAAGAAATCTCGTAGTTACGAGAAAAGATTCTTGTAACTACGAGATAGTAAAAAAAATATAACATGGCACGAACTGGCTTCCGTACATTTTCAATTTCAAAGTCAATATCTTATTTCAAATCTTTTCTCTAGTTAGGCTGTGTTTTGATTTGGAGGATTATTGTCGTGCTTTTTTATAACATGAATTAAATGAAATTCCGGAATTCATTTGAGGGGGATAAGATGGCTATAAAGCAGATTTTCCCCGGGGAAAAACTACTATAACATGGGGAAAGTCTACTATATAGCAGAATTTCCCCCGGGGAAAACTACTATATAGTAGATTTTCCGGGGGAAAAACCACTAATATATAGCCATTTTTCCGGGGGGGGGGGAGACTACTACATAACATCGGCTCTTTCACATTAAATGATTTTTCCATCAAGGAGCGCCCCCTCCCCTCCCCTCGAACTTCGCCCTGCTCGTTTGGCGAAGTCTGATTTTAATAAGACGTAATAATACATGCAAAGAAACCGGAAAAATCAGCATTTTTGATACATATTCTCTATTCTAACTATAGATCCAACCGACCTTGCCTCCTTAAGATCCGCTTCTGATAGAACTTGAAAAGCACGTTCAGAATATGGGTATATATAATATGCGGGGATCGACCGATTTTCATCTGTTATGGAGGGGATGATTATTTTAGAAACTAAGGGGTGGGGCTACCAACATGTTATGTCCGAACAGATAGAACCTGAACCATTTTAAACTTGAAGTATTGAAATTATTTTGTCTGATAACCCCTGGAAACGGATTCATGTAATGATCGAAAATTGGGATTCATTTTGACTACTTTTACTTCCTCTTTTCATGGTCCATTTTGTACTCATTTCATGAGAAAACACGCTAGGAAAGTCATAAATTAAGACAATTACATGTATACGTATTGATGTTCTAATAAAAGTGGAAACCTAATAAATGATAAATTATCATATTAAAAAATGAAGTTATACATAATGTCTCACGATATAGATATCTTGGCCTTAATTTTACACTATCTGGACCTTTGAAAAATAATCCACCGCGCATGCGTAAAATGAAACGAAGTTACGATAGCGATTACGATGGCGATGACAAGATGTTACGATGTCGATGATACGATGTCGATGATACGATGGCAATGATGTTACAATGGCGATAATACGGTGTCACGATGGCGATGTCACGAAGTGAACATCGTATCTATGCCATCGTAACATCGTGTCTTCGTCATCGTTGCACAGAAACTTCGCCATCGTAACATCGTAGCGTCGTAACATTGTCATCGTAACATCGTAACATCGCCATCGTGACATCGCTGGCGATGGCACGATGGTACGAAAGTAGTCATGTTCATGGCCGAGATCTGATTGATATACATGTTGTGGTTGTCAACAGCTTTTGTCACAATGTTTGAAAGAAAAGCGTTTTCTGACCATCCAGTGCATTATTGTAAAAGTATCAGTATTAGTTGAATAAAATAGCGTTTTCATTCGAAACTCGTGATAGTCTTGAACAGATACTCAAACTTCTTTTTTTCAATTTACAGAAGTCCCTTAAACAGCAGCATTGTATATTTCTAACCCCCCCTTTCCAATTCAGTGATAAAAATTCCTCATAAGTTGGCGGATGATAGATGACATTCCCCACAAATTTCAATGATAGAGATATATATTTCCTAATTTCTAAAATCAGTTCTGTTAACCAGGGAAATTGTGATCGTCTTGAACAAATACTCAAACTTCACATTTTTCAATTTATAGAAGTCCTTTAAACAGCATCATTGTTTATTTCTAACCCCCCCCCCCCTTTCCAATTCAGTGATAAAAATTCCTCACAAGTTGGTGGATGATAGATAACATTCCCCACAAGTTTCAATGATAGAGATATATCTTTCCTAATTTTCAAAATCAATTTTGTTAACCAGGAAAATTGTGATCGTCTTGAATAAATACTCAAACTTCACATTTTTCAATTTTCAGAAGTCCTTTGAACAGCAACGTTGTATCACTTTGTCTCCCCCCCCCCCCCCCTTTCCCCCTTACGAATATTCAGTGATAAAGTTTCCTCGTAAGTCGGCGGAAGTTACGTCAAATGTTGAGTGGCGGCATTCGAAGACATTCCCCACAAATGTCAATGATAGAGATATGTCATTCCTAATTTTGAAAATCAGTTCTATTTAATAGATATCGTCTCAATCAAAATAACAAATGAATAAAAACTAATAATAAATGAGCGTATGTCTACAAATCACGATATCTAGACCCCCTTTTCCCTTCAGTGATAAATTTTCCTCATAAGTTGGCGGAAGTAGCATACGTCAACATTAGAGGGGTTCCGAAATATTCCCCGCAACTAAAAGAGATAATTTTCTTTCCCCACAATATTAAGATGCCTTTCTTTCAAATATTAAGCCTCAACTCAAAAAAGTAAGTGAGTGACATTCATAATCACCCTTATTTCCACGAGAAAAAATCGAAAAATCACTGTTTTCATTACTAGAAAGCACTTTCCCCACAATGTGATAAAAACACCCGATTCCCCACAAGTGAGTTTCAACGCGTAAGAGAGAGAGAGAGAGAGAGAGAGAGATCTAACATTAATATTACATATTGATTTTCTTTCATGCTCTTTTTCATGATTGTAACACTTTAACTAAACTATGAGTATGTGAGATGGAAGGATGAAAATGAGGAGAAAGTCCGAGATAGAAAGATGAACATTATAATATACCTTTACATATAATTCTCTTTCAGGAAAGTGACAATGAATTCTATATGTCTATATGTATCAAGACAAAATGCGAGAGAGAGAGAGAGAGATTTAATATGATTTGCATGTTATACAATGCTATAAAATGAAATTATTATAGGTTGTGCTCCTTAATTGTTTTGACATAGTCAGAGACAATTAGACATTTTTCCCTGTGACTGACTTCGCACTTCGTACTTCGAACTTCACTATTTCAGGAAGACTGAAAAAAAACGAATTACGAGGACTGATTGATATGTTGTGAGCCTCGAACCGAAGGAGATACGCAGGGATATTCTTTTTAAGACATGCTAACCTCTGACTATATAAGGTCATGTACCCAAGGACTGGCTTCAATTCGTCAAGTTGCTTTGCGAAATTGGCAAAATCGGTGTAAGGGCATTTATCCAATACATGCATAACAATGGTTTAACACCTAAGAATATCCATAATGATATGGTAACAGCACTAGGGAAAGATGCTTCCTCATATGCTACAGTGAAAAGGTGGGTAGTTGAATTTAAGCGCGGCAGACAGAGCCTTGAGGATGACCCCGTCCTGGAGGGCCTGTCATTGTTGAATGAAATCTTGTTGCAACTCCAAATATGGTCAATAAAGTCCATGATATTGTTATGACGGACAGACGAGTTACAGAAAGATATATAGCCAGTACAGTTGGCATTTCACAGGAAAGCGTATTAAAGATCTTGAAATGAGATAGCTTTCGGTCAGTTGGGTATCAATATTAAACGTCTTCAAATTGAATAGCATCATTAAGAACAGATAAATTGGCAGCATATATTAGACATGCACGTTTCGACTTAACCTCGTCAGTGATCCTCAAATCTAAACAATGTAGTATGCCCAAAAGTGTGAAAATTAGTTTGTCCAAAAACGTACCGAAAGACGTAGCAGGATGGGTGGGATATGTTGATACCCGACCCATGTTTTAGAAATTTCTAGAAATTTTGATAACAGAAATTTTAGAATGCGTTGAAGAAACGATCAACCGAAATCGATAGAACTTGGCTACATGTGCCCTCTGGGACTCCTGGTCCACCAGCAGTGACACTCACCAAGTGGTACAAATTTCTAACGTCATCACATTGAATGGCATAATTTAAGAATAGATAAATTGGCATCATTGACCAGACATGCACGTTCCGGGTTCTTATCCCTCGTCAGTGATCCTCAAATCTTAACAATGTAGTATGCCCAAAAGTGTGAAAATTAGTATGTCCAAAAACGTACCGAAAAACGTATCATGATGGGTGGGATTTGATGCCACAGGACCCACATTTTAGAAATTTACAGAAATTTTGATAAGACTTCTGACAGTTGATCAGGAGCACACCAGGTGCATTTTATCGCGTGCTAATCTTAACCATTCTGATCCTGTCAATTTTCTTCAAAGGATTTGTCACTATGTCACTATGGATGAAACATGGATCCATCATTTTACCCCAGAGGCCAAACAACAATCGAAACAGTGGAGGCACCCTGCCTCATTCCGGCCAAAGAAGGCAAAGACTGTTCCTTCCGCTGGGAAGATTATGACCTCGATTTTCTGGGATGCAGAAGGTATTCTGCTGATAGATTATCTCGGAAAAGGACAAACAATCAAAGGCGCATACTATGCTCTACTTCTGACACAGTAACGGGAATATATGAAACTTAAGCTAACTAATGGTGTGTTGTTCCATCAGGACAATGCTCATGTTCACAAGTATGTCATGGCTGTTTTTCGTGATTATGGCTTTTATTTGAAGTAGCATCCGCCTTATTCATCTGATCTTGCTCCATCAAACTTTCATCTTTTCCCAAGACTGAAAGCAGCTATTTCTGCCACCCACTTTCAGTCCGGTGATGACGTCATACTTGCAGTTAATTGATTTCTGAACAGTCAAGATAAGGAGGTCGTTCACCGGTGGCAAAAGTGTATAGATACTGAAGGGGATTATGTAGAAAATAATGCGAAATGTCTGACAATATTCAAATCCTTCAAAACGAGTCAATTAAATTCGGAAAATGTATGCTTGAGTCAAATGATCAATGTTTTAACGTCTTCAAATTCATTGTAATGTTGTACAATAAACTGAACCTTTGTTCAAAATTCTGAATGAGAAATTTATTCTTACGTGCAATATCTTAATCGAAATTATGTTGCTTCCGTGCAAATATATATAAGCAATATTAAAAATGTCGAAGGGTTCCAACTCTCTACCTTCTTGAAGAAAATTCCAAACCAATTTACATGCACCTTTGTTGAAGGTGGTCCTAAGCAGCGACAAATTAATATAGCATTTAACAGAATTATTGAGCGAATGAAAGCTAGGAAGGGATCTCGGTTTCAGCACCCAAAGCAAAACCCCAAAACACCCAGTGCAAAACAGAGCCGACATCCAGAGAAAGAGACGCAAAAGGGACAAGGATCACCATAGAAACATGAATCACAAAAGACCACAAATAAATAAATGAGACCAATGAGCTACCAATGAGCTACCGGTGCCGACTTAGGACGGCCATCTGCCGCGCAAGTAACAGACGATTTTGTTAGCCGGATTACGTGCGCACAACCCTCCCACTTTTCCGATTATCCAGATTTCTCGAAAAAAAGCACAATTGTCGTGTAAATGACCTCCTCACTGTAAGATGAACATACAAACAGACAGCAGGACGTCAAATATGAAAGGTTCACACAGAGGAAAATGCATGGGTACCTGTTTTTTTGCGTGTTCAATTGATTTAAATAAACGTAAATATGATTATATACAAATATAATTAAATCTGGTGACCCTTCTAAGCATGTTCTTTTGAAGAGGGACCGTCTATCCGATCACCTGCAGTATTGTCTTGATCTTTAAAGTTACCGCAGATATCACGTTTCTAACAACTACAGGATGTGTTTTAAAATGTTATGGATGTAGATGTTATTCATCATATAATATAATGTCTTTTGGACTTTTTTAGTTTCACTCGATCGAATCCCTAAAGCTGTATACCATTTTAGAACATTTAGGCAAACAGCATACTTATAGTTTGATTCTTTAGATGTGTAAGTGAATCTGGGGTAAGACCGAAAAGAAAAGACTCATCATGCTCTGATTGTTTCATAAACAGCTGTTCAGAGGACAGAAATACCCGAGTGGGGCGCAGCCTTGCGAGTCTTACTTATTAGACTAAGAGTCTGATAAAAAGGAAACTGTGATTATTTGTAAATAGGCTAAAAATCTCTAAACAGCCTGCGCTGTGTTTATTTTTTTATAAACGATCTATTTGCGGCTGAATTAGAAGATTTATAAATTAAAAGGGAGTTTTAGATTATTATAGCCAAGTTCGAACTATCTTGGTTGGTCGTTTTTTCAAACGCATTACAAAATTTGTTTTTAAATGTTTCTCAAATTTCTGAAACCTGGGTCCTGTAACATCATATCCCAGCCATTTGCTGCGTCTTTCTGTATATATTGGACATAATTTTCACAGATTTTTGGCCAGATATAATTGTTTGCATTAAGGATCACTGACGAGGGTTAATACACGACGTTAAGTTATATGTAAATAGCTATAAGTATGAATGATTTGACTAAGCTCCCGTGTTCACTCTCCTTAATGTTTCTACAATGTTTTGTCAATGGATGATCAAAAGTTTTTTTTCTCAACAGAATGCATTTTTCATAACAGCGGTATAGTGAACATTGGGTGAGGGGACAGAACACAGATTTAATCATCATTCTACCCATTTCGCCAAATACTACTAAGGATGTATATAATCAGCAATCGACAAAAGTGAAATGACGCAAATGTTGTAGAAAGCTAAAATTGTATTGACGGTAGTCTCTATTTTTCACTCGTCTCGAACTTCGGACTTTGCACTCCGCACTTCGAAGGGACTGTGTAAATGAAAAATGTTGCCAAAGTGGTAATGAACACATTATGTTTTTCAGAACAACAGTTCTTCTTTGAACGGGCCAGATAGGTAAATATTGCTTAAATCTCATCCCCTTTAATCTATCAGGTGTTCAAATCTGTCTCTTTGAACCACCAATGATTTCTTCAATATATAACCCCTAAAAGTGCTAAGTTTAAAGTGCGAAGGCCGATATTGGTCAACTTGATAAATGTCCACTATAAGCTAATTTTGAAAAAAAAGAAGTCGCAGTTGTTTTTAAAATCCTGACACTGTCCATGAAATTGTTGCAGAAAGATGTCGTAAGAGCGGCAGCGTAAGATAAAATAGATGGAAGTAGCAAATTTCGAATGAACGAACCAGACCATAAAACATTAAATAGAAAGCTTTCCAACTATAGATGTTTTTAAATAATTTGAGTCCTTTACATCCTGACAACTAGTGCATGTACAAACTACTCTTGCTAAATGTGAGAAACATAATTATCAAGCTATCTCTCCTCAACAAAATCTGATTTTTCATTTTACATCTCAAATTGAAGAAAAGTATTCCATCGAAAATGAAATATTGAATGATATAAAACATGGAGAATAAATTTAGCTTTAAAATAGCCTGTTGCGTCATCTCTTCTTCATTTAACACCGATCGAACTCGATATGTGTAAATACGCTGGATGAAAAAGTTAATGTCAAATACAAAGCCAAATTAAAATTCAATATCTTTGGGCAAACAAAACCAGAAAAAAATGAAAATAATAATGAATATAGAAAAGTCCCGTACATTTTGAATAGGAAGGGAGGGGATCTCCAACCAGACCCTGTTGCAGAACCGACAGCAACACCAACACCATCAGCAAAACAAGGATATATATATAAGGATATCCAAAGAAAAATCCTAAAAATTCTACCATAGTCGTGGACATGGGATCTTCACAGTGTGTAACATTTTCACCAATGTATTCTATCGCATAATTGCTAAAGTCACCTCAAAATCTTTTTGTTGAAGTGTAACAAGATTTATTTATTAATCATAAGTTTTGAATGGTTTTTATTGATTGATTGATTATTTATTTATTTATTTATTTATTTATTTGTTTATTTATCTATTTATTTATTTATCTATTTATTTATTCATTTATTCATTTATTTATTTATTTGTTTATTTATTTATTTATTTATTTATTATATATTTATTTATCTATTTTCCTGTTTAATTGAACACAAACTAGATATAAAATACTTTCTACAAACAATTATTCAATAATAGTGAAACGATACATATCGACCTTGTACATGTGTAGTTTCATTCTGCACCTGGGAATCTAACATACACAGTTACAAATTTATCTGTATCTGTAATACTTGACAACCACACCTAGATGTCAATTTGTCCTTGAGTCCTTCGGTATTCATACTGATGACTCTGACCTTGAACTACCTTATATCTACTGGTTTCTCGAAATGCATAAAAACCGCCGAATATCGGTTTATTGCCGGATCGTCCTGGTGTTCCACAAAACCTCTATCCATTCTGTTTACAAAAATATTTACTTACATCAAGCAATGTCTTCAAACATACTGCAAGACAGCATATTCCAGAAATGGAATTAATAAGTTGTGGATTCTGAAGAATTCTAAGGAATTTTTTAAAAAGATGTAAAAGGCACCAATTTCAATCACATTTCCAGGTTAAAGTCTTTCAACTTCTCCACGCTCTACACTACAATTCAACACTAAAAGCTCAAAACAGACTGGCTTATATAAATCGCGAAACCTACTTCATGAAGGAACACTCTGATTCAAACAAAAAGTATTCCGAAGACAATATCATCCAAATGCTTGAGTTTTTGATTGACAACATTTTTGTGGTGTTTCGAGGAACCATATTCCGGAAAAAAGTTGACATCCCCATAGGTACTAATTGCGTCCCACTGCTTGCGGACATATTTCTATATACATACAAACCTAACTTCACACAGAACTTGCTCACCACTGGGCGAAAGCACCTCGCATCTCAGTTCAACTTAATACCCAGATATACATGTACATAGATTAGATGACGTGTTGTCCATCAATAATCCCAACTTGAAGGATAATCTACATGAAATCTATTCTAATGAACTAGGGATCAAGCAAACAACCGAGAGTTACAAATCTGCTTCGTACTTGAATATACTTCTATCTTTTGACACAAACAGTGATTTGAATACACCACTGTATGACAGGCGCGATGATTTCACCTTCTACATAACTAACTTCCTTTCATAAGTAGCAACATTCCGTCTTCTCCTGCTTATGTTTTTTTTTCTCAGCTAATTTGTTACACCATTTTCTTATTAAAGAAAGCTATGACGAAAATCCCTATATATCATATCACGTGATAACTTTCTTTCGTATCACATGACGTCATAATGTAAATATGACGTCAGGAAACCGAAGCGCGGAACAAACAAATTAGCAGTGACGTTACATGAGAATATCAATTTATAAATATCTTTTCCGTATTCTTGAATTGTATATCGAAATGCCTATTATTCCTGGTTTTTTCTTATAGAATTAACCAGTTTCGGGGCACTGAATTCGAACATCGCAAAATTCTTGCAATTGAATCAACTTGATATTTTTTCCAATGTCTTCATTTTATTTCAATGTTTACGTTTCTTCTAATGTGAAATTAAAGGAAAACTATCATTCATGGTAAGCCTCAGGTTTTGCATAATTTTCAAAGCCCTAGGGTTGAACCGAAGTATCTTTCATAGATCATAATCTTTCAGACATTTATTCAAATTCAAGCAATTGAGAGAAATTCGCCACTAAACATTGGGCATTATGGTTATTTTTTAATAAAATTTGTCCATAATTTTCTGTCATTGAAGCATAGATAGTGTGTTTATTATTCATTTTCAAATTTACCCTTACCTTGCCCAATGGAAAATCAAAATCTCTCTGAATTAATTGATACCAAATACATAGAATAACATCATATTACATAGTTCGTAATAAGGAATATAAGTCATGAGGATCAGCAATATATGGTAATTTCACAATAATGGTGTAGAGTACCCTTAAGTGTATATTGCAGGATTTACATTGCATCCGTTAGCAGAGTTATACATTATGACGTATTTTATTATGACACGCTTATGCATTTTGCAGTGTGGAGCTCGTAAAATAAAGTTCCCCGGGAGGGGTTTGACAGTAGATGTTTTGAATGTCCTTCCCTGACATAGTCGCCATAGCACTTTCTATATAGACAAAACTCAGCCAGTGCGTATTTTGTGAATACTGTTTTCAGTTTCGTGCGAGAACATCGACGGCGGGTGCGGCTAGCCAAACAGGGGATTCTTACTCCTCCCGGGAACCTGATCCCACCTCTAGCTTGCTAAGGGTTCGGCGATGTTCAATTTTGTGCTCTATTGTGAGATTGTTGTCAGGATCTTGTTTAACTCATTTGAGATTTTTTCCCTATATGTACTATAGAACTCGCACGATGTAAAATCTCCAACAAACTTTCAGTCCGCTTAGCCCCGCCCATTCTCGTGCTACATGTATATAATTCGCCTGGTGTAAAATCTCCAACAAACAAAAAAAATTGAAATAACAACTAGTTTATCCAATCCACTCAGCTCTCGGTATCTTATGAATGTATTGTATGTAATGAATAATGTAATAAGATGACTGTGATTCAGATATCCAATTTCTCCTGATTGTTCAAGTTTTGAATGGCCTCTAATATTTATCATCATTAATGATCATGGTGATACAGGTATAGCTCATTGTTCGAATCCCAAATGTATAAAGTTTCTTGACATCTACAGCATGATTACATGTCATGTATCATAAACATATGTTCGAATCCCAATATGTCTATAGGTAAGACTCATCATCATAGTCACAATCTGATATTCTCTCTCTTGAATATATTCCATAGTATTGACTCAGTTCTCAATATTATTTCAATTGTATAGTAATAGTTGTGAATAATAAATCATATATCAGTTACAAATTTATTGAACAAGAAATTCTATTGCTATAAATGAACTAAATACTATCATAATTATACAACAACAACAAAAATAACAATCCATCTACATGTAATCTAAATTTGGCGTTCTTAGGGGCTATTCATGATCATAATTCTGAATACTTCTATCTGATTCTGAACCCAGGGGGAGCCCGGCAGGTTATCATAATTTATGCTAATTAAGCCAATAAATAAATGGTATCTGGGGAGAACCTGGCAGATACCAGGAAAAAACTACCTGGGGGAGTCCAGCAGGCTATTTAGAATACTAATGAACTCAAGTTAGAAGAGAAAGAATCTTGGGGGAGCCCAGCAGATACAAAGCATGTACCCGGGGGAGCCCGGCAGGTATGCTGTATGAAAAAGCAATTGTTGATTTGGGGGAAATTATTGTGTTAACAAATTTATAATGCCAAAATTGAGTGTTATTATTTTAAACCTTATTATTGTATACACGAAAGCCCCCAAGAAACAAAACAGTAATGCAAAAAACAACATTCTATATTTAGCTAGGCAAAATAGCAGGTTTCATGCACATTTGAATCTGAGCATTATCAGTGGCGTAGCTCTGCCTGAAAAAGCGGAGGGGCACAACATCCCAAATTTTCTAACAAGCAAAAGAAAAATAAAAGGGGGAGGGGGACAGGATTAAAAAAAGAATATGGGTGTTTCATGTTTTGTATGCACGAATTTTAACATTTCTGGTGCAATTCGAAATTTTAAGTACATGAATAAAAGCGGTAGCGAGCCAGGACATTTTTAGCAAAATATTGACTTATCAGAAAATACTTTCTATACCCTCTTTCATTAACAAATACATGGAATAATATTCTATATAATCTAAGTTAAATGTCTTCATGTACATTGATAAAGTAATATGTATAAAGGATGGATCAGAATAGCTATATTATTCAGAAATTCTATAAAGAACTGGCGAGCGGTAACGAGCCAAAGAAAAAATTTGAAAATTGACCGAAAAATTGTAGATTTATGGTACAAAATGTTGCTATTTTAAACAATGTTAATGCATCATAAAATTTTGTGATTGAGAAGTGGGGGGGGGGGGGCACAAACATGGTTGTGCCCCCCACTTTTCAAAGTGGGGGGGGGCATGTGCCCCGGCTGCCCCCCTTCTCCTACGCCCTCGGACGATTCTGATTGGCCGAAAAATTTTGTTGATACCTGTATCAACACAAAACGGAAGTACGCTCTTAGCAACGTCATTAGCAACGTCGTTAGCAACACGGTTTCAAAGCCGCAAATAAACATTGGAAAGCAACAAAATGAAATAATAAGTAATCACCTTGCAATGAAATAGTTTTATGTGCATACATCGAAAATAAACTTAGTTTTTTTCTTTCTCTCTCTCCGGACCCACAAATATACATACTGGCAAAAGATTTTTATCGTCCCGCATGAGCGAGGAAGACGAATAACAAAAGAACGATCAGTTGACTTTTTTGAATATAAAGACATAACCCACTAATTTAATAGAAAATTATAGTATAAATTATGCGTATGTTCATGGGTTCATGACTAGGGGTCATTTTATGCAAGCTTTCTTTCTTTTTCTCTCTCTTTCTTTCTTTAGTGCTAAGCACAAAAGCTGCCGATATAACATGCCAATAATGGCACATGCACTGAGGCGACTCGAGATAAGCACCGCTGCAGACACAATAATCTACCTTTGACGACACGTGCCTGAAACGACGTCGACGAAGAAATTGCACAGAATTCATTTAGGCGCAATAATACTATTTGCTTTTTTTTTGTATTTTCTTTTCTACATATCAATACATGTATTCACGAAAATCAGTCGCTTCATGTCGATGATATTAAAAATGATAATAATAGATCAAGATAGTAGAATAGGTACAAATGTAAAGACATAAAAAAGTAGAACTTTAAAATGA